>JARHVA010003613.1:12500-285000 GCA_037957365.1 Torreya grandis | reverse complement strand
TTTACTTGGATATATATATATATATATATATATATATATATATATATATATATATATATATATATATATATATATATATATATATATATATATATATATATGAGATATGATGTGGTTTTGGTTGACATTATATATATGTAGTGACAAATGAGGGTTTATGGAGGACTATGGTGGATATTTCACACCATGATATCTTGGATGACATGCTACCACAACATGATACTATGTAGTTGATTGATCCTTTGGTGCCTTCAACACAGGCTTATGTTGGCTAGTTTTGGTTTGTTGAAGAGGCTACTAAGGAGCTACAAAGACTATATATTATATCCCATGCTATTATACCACTAGGAATTGGCCAAGGAGAGATGCAAGTAAATGGGTTAGGAATTGATATTATAGGCCTAGTTGTTCAATTTATAGGGTTAGATCCAAGGGATGTAGCTATGGACATAGTCCTTATAATAGAGTTAGTAGAGAGGATAGTTTATAAATGTCTATATGGGTAGTGTAACATTATTGATGTGGGTTTATGCATACCAAAGAACTTTAAGATGTATCCTATAAAATTTTAACATTAATGAAATAAGATTCACTCCAAGGCTTGAGTTATTAGGTATTGGGTTTTGTAAAGAACCTATTAGTGGCATAGAAGTGAGTAGAGTAGTTTTTTACCATAGATGGTTTGGATATGGATGAATTTAGATCTAATTGAGATGGGTGGATAAATGATGTATCTAACCTAAGGTGGGTTTAACCAAAATAAACTCAAAAAGAGGGAAAGGTAAGGTATAAAAGAAGGCCTATGGACTAAACATGATGAACCATTTCTAAGTTGGCTCTTGAAATAAGGGTTGGATAAGTAATCAAGAACCAATGTCTATTACAAGATATTGTAAACACAAAAATAATCAGACATATTTAAGAGTCCAAATAAATAGGAATACAATAATCTTTAACATATCTAGTCAAAGGTTGCTACTAATGTGGGATTGTGATTACACATATACAAAGGGAGATTATGATTAACACACAAAAGGCATTAAAATTAGGACTAACATAATATGAATAAATATATTTAAAAGAAAAATCATGCACAAACAAGAAACTAAGATACTATAATGATATAACTTCTTATAAGATTCACATGTTTTGATAATAACTTGATTTACACATCAAGACTAATTACATAATAATCTATAGAATTTCCTATTAATATTAATAGACAAAATTATCCTACCTTTGGAATAGGGAGGATAAAAAATATATATAGGATTGGGTAGGGGTTGCTTCATCCTCCAAGTAAAGTCTAAATTTACATCTCCAAAAATAGAACTATGTGTCAAAAATTCATGCAAGGTATGCATGTTGGCAATATGATTATAAATAATATTTTTAACCCAAAGAATTATGAAAGTAGTTAAGTCCCAAAATAATATTATGTTACAATTTAATATGCACTCAAATCAAAAACTAGATATGATGTGGTAGCACTGGGAGGTGTAAATTTCATGCTCACTAATGTAGATATAACCACAATTTTAACCTAAGTTACAACTTGAGCTAACACTATAGAAATAAATACACCTACTAAAGTCATGACAAAATATGCTAATGTATTTACAATAGTGAATATCATAAGTGGCAATATTTAGGTCCCATTTGTGTTTTCACTAGTTTATAATTTAGGGACTAAGAGTGAGTGCCCTGAGGAGGTGTTAGTGGTGCCCTTGGTGCTAAAGTTTATTGATTCACTACCTCCATTTATAAATTCAAGGCATGCCTAACCTAGAAATCAATAGTGCTAGTTTTAAAATCTAGCAAAGATATTTTGAAAAATTACATAATCTTGTCCATCAAATTATTATGTGTGATTAATGAAACTTTGACCTCTACATGAAGTGTCTTTGTGCCTATAATTTTATCCTTGGAAAAACTCACTAGTTGCATGATTTATTCATTGGTTCTATAAACCATTCCTTCAATTTTAGCTTGAAAGCTTCTAGCTCTAGATCGAATAAGGTTCTCAAAAATGGGTTTAGGAACTAAATTCCCAAGAGGAGTGCTCACATTAATGACCTCATATCTTTAAAAATGGAGACAACCTCTCTCTTGACTTGTAAACTGTAACAATAAAATTTACATCTCTTGATGTTAGTCAAGTAACCTGTCCCTCTTAATGGCCACATAATTTTGGGCCCATATAGCCCCTTATGTTATTATTAGGTTTAAATGGGCATACACATTATTCCTTATTGATTGGATGAGGAAATGGATATTACCATTTATATCATTCATTTTATTGAATAATTAAATTATACCCCCCCATTTAGGTTAGGATGTAGCCTTTGAAAACCTTATTAATTTAATGGTGTCATACAACTTCTTAATTGCACCCTGTACATTGTCTATCATCTCTTTTAGATCTTGAATAATTTTCTTCTGTTGTGACATTTGCATAACATGGTCATAGATCTTGAAAATTTATTTTATTACTGCCCCAATAACATCTAAAAATGTATAGGGATCCTCCTTGTATTAATCTATGTTTGAGGGATTATTTTTTCTCCTTTTTATCAGAGAAAATATATATTCTATCTATTCCACTTCAACCTGTTATCTCTCTACAACCACACTATTTCTCTTAACCTTACTCAAGGTATTTATTTATCTATAAAAATGGAAATTGACTTTTGATTTCTCAATAATCACTAAGTCTTGCCTTCCTGCCTCCTCTTGTTGTAACTATTGGATCCATGAAGGAACACTTAATGCAACTTGATACTCTTCTTATTATATAACTATAGGAGTAGAAGAATATTATCTTAGAAGGTGAATTTATATAAGGGAAGATACCCCTAATGCAGGGAAAGGAGGTATAACTTTCCTCCATCTAGTGACTTGCTTTTGTTTTAGTGTATTAGTGATTTACTTGGTCTTCCTATCTATCTTATGTACTGAAATTATAGGGTATTCTATTTTAGCAACTTGGCCAATGGGAATTCCCAACTATCTAGATAATCTAGGGGTTGTTTCATGTGTATCAAAAATGGAGTTGGATACTAGGTTTTTAAAATGTACCTTTAATGTCGAATGAATATGTCATTGGGGTGATAATTATATTTTACAAATAATATGTGACTGATGTGTATTCAACCCCAATGGAAAAAAATAATAATACTCATATAAAATTGAATCATGGTTGGTAAAATTTGTATTTTAGTTTCTTGGGTCTTATTTGTTAGGCTTAAATAATAAAAATAATGAGTAGTTCCTTATACATAAATTATAGTAGTAATAATTAAAGAAATAACCAAAGAATAAGGAAATTATGTAGTTACACTCTAGGAGGAAGTAGATGGGGCAATTGTTATTTCAATTATGATAGTGGTATCTTAATATGGAGAGTATAGGGGTGTGGTTGATGATGTTCCATGTACTAAGGCTTTCAATTTTGACTATGCCTCACCTTCCAAGTCTCTCTTTTTATCTAATAATAACTTAGTGTACATTGAGTTAATGTTTACTTAATCGAATTCCTCATATTCCCCTAGTATATTTATCCCTCTATTATATTATTCACTCACCCACTCATCTTCTTCATCTTCCTATATTATTTATTTAAATGATTCAATTTCATCATTGTCTATCTTAAATACCTATTCTTCTTTAGTTTCCCATCATTTATTTTCTTCTTCACTATCATATATTTCAAATAGTTCTGATCTTTGTTGACCTCTTATTTTATCCTCCCCCCCTAACACTTCTATAGGATTCTCCTCTAATTACACCTTCTATGTTGAGATTGGATAGGTCTTGGACCTTCTCTTATAGGTGATTGGTGGCAAAATAGTAATGGAGGCCAGCCTTATAGAATGTGGAGTGGGATATGAAAGGATTATAATGGTAATGTGGGTAATGAAGTGGGATTGAATACTATGGGAATTATGGGAGGTGAATTTGGTCACCCAAGAGATTTGGGAACTACCATTTGTGGTGTTGTTACAATAGGTGGTGACCTAGGAGGATAAATAATATAAACTTGAGAGAGAAAAGTAGGAAGACTTACTGGTTGTGTTATAGTTAGGGGAGGTAGAGGTAGCATATAAAATAGCCCAAAACTTTTACTAGGATTTGAAAGTCTCTCCACATTATTTGTATGTCAAGGAGAAGAAAAAACAACTAATTATGTAAGGGCAATCTAAAATCTATCTTCAACATATGCTTTCCCAAATGGGACAACTTGTTCTTGCATATTTGCTTTTATTTGTGGAGGGGGCCAATGGATAGTGTAGAAACCCATTATTATTTTTCTATCCTTTTAGAGTATTCATCCATAATTATTTAATTATATTGGATCATTTATGCTATAATAATTGACATGTTTACCCTATGCATCCTTATATCAACCTCAATGTCATCCTCTACATTCATGAATACATTGTCATGACTGTAGGAGTGATGCCCATAGTTGATTTTTCCACCTTCTTATAATATTTATTTATATGTCCCCTAACATTTTTTTTTCATCCCAATGTCTAAGTGGTGCTCATTTTAGTCCATAATACACCTTAATTTTTACCACTAAATGAAAGTGCTCCCACCTTGTATATTGTATTCATCAAATGCTGAGAGGAGTTAGGTGAATAGTTGTTTATTTATATCTCCCTAACTCAACATAAACACTATCACCCAATTGAGCATCAATTTCTTGCTCAACCAATTTATCAAGAATGATATGTGGTAAGTATATATGGTGTGTCTTGGTACCTTCTATCTTGATTATGGTGCACTTAGGATTGAACCAATATTCACCCATTTGTTGAATAGTTTTATTTATGGGGTCTAATGACTTGGGCATCTTATTTCCATAAATGGCCTAGTACACCATAGTATAAAATGTATATGTCAACATTTTTATTTGTTTCCTAAACCTATAAACATGGAAGACATTAAACTCATCACAAATCCTATCCTTTGGATAGTCTATAGATGGTTAATAGGGTTCTTCATAAGTTAAATGCACTATTACAATCATAGAATCTACCAGGTAAGACATCATGTAGAAGTTACCATCTAGTAATCTCCTTGTATTATTGATTCATTGAATCAAACTAGAGTTAATTATCTCCCCCAAGCCAATAATTTTTTTGGAAGTTAGGATGATATCCAAATAAGGGACATATATATCATTGACATAATAAATGCTTGGGAAACCATATATTCTATTTAATAAATCCATGACAATCCTTACCCCTAGTTTGAAGGTGTCTATGGAAACAATAAAATTAGGTACTTGAATCATAAAGTTACTTGGGTTTCCTTCCCATTATTGTAATTTTATATGGATATTATTCTTAAGGATCCATGAATTGGCCATGTCTTGCCTATAGGTCATCTCTAGAAAAAGGGATCCTGTAGTACCTTTTGAATGAATTTATACTTATGTATACTACAAGAGTCTTAATAATTCAAAATTTAAATACTTTAAAAACATTTAATCATTAAAAAATAAATCAAATAGTAAATAAATGAAGGGCATTACCCTCGGACTTGGTAGTAACATTATGTAGGTTGACTAATTTTATTGCTAGAATGTCATCCTTATATCTTGTGTGAAAATAAAAATTTGGTCTTCTATTATGTATGATTTCACATCTACCTCATCCAAAATATATTAGTAGTGTTTGAAATCATGGTTAATATATACCAAATCAAATAATGTATCTATATACTTAGTTGGTCTTGCAATTGAATATGCATTAAAAGGAGTGTGAAATGAGGAAGCCATTGAAACTCAAGTAGGAATATGTATATCCTCTAAATATTATGAAATATATTGGTCATTTTAGGGTTTTAAATTCACAACTCACATTTGATAGCTAGGAGACAATGTGATCACATTGAGTATGGTGACTCAAATTTTACTACTTTAGATTAATTAGCTTCATGAATTGAATACCTTAAATCATAAATTCATGCAAATTAATGGTAATAATGGCTTTCAATCCATTTCCTATCCACATTTATCATTTTAGTTTCATAATTATTATTTCCAAAATTTTTATTATAATGTGGCTTATTTTACTTGCTTCTAGGTTCATAATCAGAATAACATGATAGATGTTCATTTTCCATGCTTTTGAACTATTCATGTTTTTAATTTTCTTGTGTGGCTGAGTGCCACATGTTTGAGTGTCATTTTTTTACTTTTATCTAAGCTTTTTCCTTCTTATATTTTGTCCTCATAGATGTGGTTTAGTGAGATGACGACACATGAAAATATCCTAACAATTTGCTTGCTTGACATGATCATACATGGAACTTTACTAACATCACCCATGGGTTAACATGATGGTGCACATAGATGGGTTTTGATGATTTTATATCTTGTAATAATAATAAAATAAACTATATTGATGCCACCTCTATGTTAGTGGGATGCTGACACATGGATGAATCTCACTAATCTGATTTCCTAGCATTATCATACAAAGAACTATACTGACCTCACCTATGGTTTAATGAGATGGTGACACATGGATGGATCTCATTGATATTCTTGAATAACATGATCATATAAGGAACTTTACTAAAAATGCCTTTAGGTTAGTGGGATGATGTCATGTGGAAGCATCCCAATGATTTACTTACCTAGCATTATTATACAAAGAACTCTACTAACATAAACCTTACCTTAGGGGGATGCTAACACATGAATCATTCTTTATAATCCACTTGATAGTTAGGATTTACAGATTGTGAAAATATCATGAGATATTAGGTTTATTAAGATGATGACATCTATTAAGGTCTCAATGAATCACTTGCCTAGGCGAGTTGTGGTCTTTTCTTGGGCTCTAAGTTAGTGGAATGATGCTACTTGATAAGAATATTTAATCCCATAGGTGTTCCATGGAAACATTTAAATTCAAAATATCTTGTTTAAAACACATCATAGGAAAAGAATAAACTAGAAAAAACATGTTATCTCAATTAGCTTTTAAATTAAAAAAAAGGACATGTAGAGAAACATTTTTAATTGAAAGAAAATAAAAGGCAAACGATAAACCATGTATATGGATTATTCATATCTTTGATTCCTCTTCTCATAACCTTGAAACATAATGTATACTTTGGAAATAACCTCAATTTTATGCCTTTAAAAAAACCAATGTCATAAACTTCTAAGGTTCATAAGACCTTGAATGAGGAAATTAAATAAATAGTGGGCCCTTATTTGAATTTATAAATGGGATGTGTATGTTAGGGAATAAAAAATGGTGACTCACTAGGTAAATATTTCTAGTACTTGAGAACCTTGAATCTCATTAATGCAACCTAACATAATTTCAACTCTAATAAGAAAAAAATAAGAAAACTAGTCCTTGAAAAAGACTTCAACTTCCCCATGTAACATACTAACCCTTTACAATCCTTTGATTTGTGTGTGATTTTTTGAAATTTATTTTCCACTTGTTATGAGATATTTAAAAAGTATTAGATAAACACTATAGGTTTCATTTTGAATTTATATTTTATAACCAAATATTAAGGGAAGCCTAGGCATTGCTCTGATACCATCCAAATGTTCATATCCATGTTATATATACCTCTGATTCCAATCCTAAGCCTTGATCTATTACCATACATACATCCATAACCTCAATAGAGAATACTTGCATCACCCATCTTCTATCAGTTTGCATGTTTTTTTTGAAAGACTAATAGAGGAAGGGTTGGGAACCACCATTGGATGGGTGTATGCATAATAAAACTTATTTTAATCAATACATCTCTATTAATGTGTATACATTTATATGTTTATTATATCTCATCCAAGTTTTAGTATGTAATAGTGTAGTTGATATTTAGAAATAGAAAGTCTTTTTAAAATTTACATGACTATATTAGAGTAAATCCCAAAGGTATAACAAACTCACTCATTCCAAGTATAACCTAATTTAGTCAGAGCACATACCTATATCCCAAAATCTCAAGCACTGTCAAAATAAATCCTTGTGAAAACCAATTGTGCTCCCTTTTAAATTGTCCCCTTACTTTTGACAAGTTTTTTATAACTTCAACATAGGAAATAAATTCATTTGTTCTTTTTTTTAGAAAAATAATTAATCTAGAAAGCACAATAACTAATCTACCCAAAACAAATATAGAAAGCATAAAATACTAATATAAGTAAATAAGAAATATTAACATAAGAAAATAGGAAAGACTAATCTAGAAAGAAAAAAACAACTACTCTATAAAGTAGGAAATATACTCTACTCTTACATATACATCTCATCTTACTATCACTCAAAACCATCTCCAATTATAGTAGTCATGAAATAATATTTCAAAAACTATCCATTGAATGGAAAAGTGAGATCATTACCTTGGAGATCCTTCAAACAAAAGGAATTGTTACCTAGTATCTTAGATATTTAATAAGGTTAAATATATAAAAGAGTGAAATTATCATGTTTTCATGTATTCTCATGTGATTTATCCCTTAGAAGAACTAGGTCTAAAATCCTGATAGATTAGATTTTGGATATCTTGTCAAACAAAATTTTGACTATGTCTTGGTGTTTTTTGAAGCTATGTAGTACTTCAATTCTTGCATCTTCCATCTAGACTATGTCAAGTAATCTAGATCAAATGATTTCATATTCCCCCATGTACTCTTGCATGAATTGTTATGTTGAGATTTTAAGAGTAATGGAGAAGATTAGTTACTACCCATACACTAGCAAAAAAATTTGAAGGCTTAAGGGATTACTTGTATCTATTTTAGTCTTCCTATAGTGCATACTTCAGTAGTAGATGCCATTCTCTTGGTTTGTCTTATGTTAACCTCTTGATGGCATTCATCAGGTTCTTATTGGTGGATTCAATTAATCTATTCCTTTATGGCTAGTAGTTTGAATAGAAATTAATGGTGAATTTGTTTTTATAAGCCCACTCTATAAATTCAATATACTAGAAAGCTAAACCATTATCATAAACTAAAGAGGTTAGAGTAACAAACCTAGTCAGTACATTCTTCTCCAAAAGATTAATAGCATATAGTGCTTTATAATTATTTGTGGCCACAACTTTTATCCACCAAGTGTAATATCCAATAGGTGTTAGGATAAATTTGTGCCCTAATGAAGAATTTAGGTTTACCACTAGACCCCATTGAGTAAAAGGGCATCCTTAAATGAATAGTTGTAGAGGCATGACATCATTTACCTCTTTTTCCCAAATATCTAGCATTCATGGTAGGTACTCACATGGTTATGGGCATCCTTGAAAATTATAAGCTAGTAGTATCCATCCTTAATATATTATTAGTTTTTGTATTACCTAAGCGATGTCCATTACCTATCCTCTGATGTATATTATTCAGGATGTTTGCAACTTTTTATTTTGAGACACACCTCAAGTAGATTCCCTCATAGGTTTTTTTTTGTATGGGGATCCTTTATTTATCATATAATGAGTTGATTTGACCCTAAGTTCCCATATTTTCTCTCTATTTATCTTAGGGTTCATGTGCTTATATGAGTAATAGTGGATGATTTGAGCATAAAACTCAACACCAACTACCTAAGTCTCATTTATGTGATAAATAAAAATACATGGAATGGATTTAGTCATGATATAGATGATTCCCTATCCTCTCACCATCTTGGTTAGTCTAATTTTGAGATCAGACTCCTACAAGTTTGCCATCCACTTACTTTTTATATCACCCAATTTTTTGGCTGAGCTTAAGATTGAAAATTAGGTCTAGAATGATGAAATATGTTTTATTTCTCAAAATGTAATACCTAAATTTTTTGACTAATTTGATCAATGCATATATCTATTTGTCTATCATTGAGAATTTTAGCTCTGCATCCTTTAGATTAGTATTAATGAAGGCAATCAGATGTTCATTTTCATCTACCTTTTGTGATTACAACTATTATAGTGTGTTCCATAGAAAATATATAAAGGTAGAAGTCATTGTTCAAGTCTAGGTTGATCAGAAATAGAGCTTAAGTAATGGAAGTATTGATGTCCTAAAAATATTTCTTAGCCTCTATCATCCATTTTATTTAGGCATCTTATTTGAGCATGGAATTCAATGGTTTGACAATATCTAAAAATCTAGAAATAAAATTCCTTACAAATTTTATCTTACTAAATAAAGACTTCAAATTTTTATTGTTATTAGGAGGTGTTAAATTATATATGGAATGGATTAATTTTGGATCAATGTAAATCCCATCCTTAGTAATGAATGGCCTAAAAAATTCCATTTAGTGACCCTAAAAATGCTCTTATTTGGATTGAATGATACTTCATATCTCTTACACCTATCAAATACTCTTTGCAAATGATCTATGTGATTAACTCTATATTTCGAATACACTGTTAGATCATCCATGTAAATGATGATGTATTTAACAATGAATCCCTAAAATGAAAATTCCATATCTCACTAGAAGGTTACTCCTACATTGATTAGACCAAAAGACATCCTTTTCTATGAAAAGTTCTCTAATTAGTGGTGAAGGAAATTTTGATTGTCTTATGATTCTATCAACACTTGATTATAGCCTAATAATCCATACAAGAAGGATATAATCTCATATCCACTTACCATATAAATTACCTCATTTAGGGATGGAAAATTATAGTTATCATTTTCTAATGCCTGGTTCAAATTTTTAAAGTCAATAAAGAGCCTGATTTCTCTATTCCTCTTCCTAACTGGTACTTGGTTGGATACTGAGGTTGAATGCATGATTATATATATAATACAATAATCTAGTAACTTATATACTTATGTTTGGATGAGAAGTTCTAGTATTATAATCGCTGGCCTCTATCTCCTCTTGATGTGCTTATGTTTTAGCTTCAATGTGATGGTATGTGTGATGACCCTGGGGTCAAATAATTTCAAATATTCATATGTCTAGGTGATCATGTATTTATATTATATCACTAGACTCTTCATATTTTTATTCTCACTTTCAGTGTAACTCAAACCAATGCTCACATATTGGGGATACTGGTCTATGTTCATATTATCCTTGATAAAACTAGGTGTAGGTACTTTAATCTAATTTTGATTTTGAGCTTATGGATGTACATCAAAAGCTCACTCTAGGGAGATAATCCCTAAAGGGATGTAGTTATCCTTTAGATATAGGATACTCTCTTCTCTCATATATTCAACATGCATGGTCTCAACATCCTTTTCATTCATTATCTAAGATTCAAAGGTTCTATAACTACTCATGAATTGGACAATATTTTCATCATCCTCAAATACCTAGAAGTTGTTTACAAAGTCTAGGACAAAGGGGTAAGGAACCATATTCATAGATAATTTTTGCATCTTGGATTCTTAGAGTGGTATCGTATTGGTAGCTAAATCTTATAGTGAATAGAAAATTTTATTTATTTCTCTTGGGATGGATTTGATGTTGAATGCCTCAAAAGATTCAATTAGGTCCTATGTTTGATGTTTATACTTATTAAATTAAACGAGTTTGAATTGATACTTATTTTTGATCTAGTTAATATCTAGTTATAAATCTCTAAATATTTTTAATTTTTTGATATTATGCTTTATTTTAAACTTTAATCCACATATTAAAGCTTCATATCCAGATCTATTATTAGTGTAGGTGAATTATAGTCTTTAGGTAACCAAATATTGTTTCCTATCTAGATCAATTAGGACTATGCCAATTCCTAAACCTTGTTTTGATCTAGTTATATCAAAATAAAGAGTTCATAACTAAGATGTACCTTCAAATTCTTGTTCATGAGGTTATTGATTGGAAGTGAAAGTATACACACCTACATGTGAGGATATAAAGGCAAGTGTTTAATTCTTAGCATTGTACTCTGTAATCAAGTACTTCATATTAAATTTTGTATATACTTGGATTTGGTTGGATACTCCTTTCTAAGGCAACCACATGTGTGAGAAATCTATGGACATGTATCGATTCAAAGTTCTTGACAGGTCATCACTCAGTAGCAAGCCATAGGATTTTCGAATGCTAATAAATAAGATATCTATGTATTATTTTACATATGGATTAGATGCAAGATGGATGTTGACATTTTTTAGTTCTCTAACATATGGGATAAAATACTTGTTTAGTTGTAAGACCACTCTTTTTGACTTAACTAGGGTCAAACCTAGTTTATTGCATACAACTATACACATCACATTGGTTGAGGCACCCAAGTTAACCAAATAATTATGCATGTTATTTTTTAACAATTTAATGGTTAACATAAAATGTGGTACCTCAGGTTTATCCTCACAAACAACCACATTTACATGTGTAAATTTTGATTTGTTAGTAGATGATCTCCCAACCAAGGCTTGAAGTAAAAACTTTCTCTCTTTAGTGATGTAGGCTAACTCATGAAGACTTGATGTTAGATTTTATATTTTTCATGTCCTTAATGATATTATACCCTCCTATAATTTATGGTTATTCAATCTATAATTTATCATCCCTTATTATACATTGTGGATTGTTGTTGGCCTTTAGATCTGAAGGAGTGGTAGCATTTTTGTTTGGAGACATGGAAGTAGTAGTAGGATGTTTATTCCTCAAATTGTAATTATTCCTATGAAAATAATAGAAAACATGGATCTCATTAGTATTATCATATGGTTCATTCCCATCCTCCACTGGAAACAGGAAGTCATAGGTCTTAAATACCATTGTTATACTAGGATGTCTTAGAGTAGTAGAACAAGATGTTTTTTTTGGATTTACAAAACCTTCCTATCTATCCATTTCTTTCTAAAATATATCAAAGGTAGTGCATAATTATATGTAGTCTAGTTCACCATGCTATGTTGTATTATGTACTCGAAACCAATTAGGGAGAGTTACTTACATGATATTTATCTTTGGAATCATGTTTTAGATTAGAGGTAAAAGCAGGTTTTGAAGGGGCCCCAAAACCCTTTAACAAAGAGCAAAAAAACAACAACGCCCACAGGCAATGCCTAAAAAACACTACAGAGAAGTAGCAAAATCAGGTTTTGAATGGTCCTGAAACCATCAGAGATACATCCGATCAAAACCCAGATACAGAAGTCTGGAAAAACAACAAATAAAAGCTAACAAGCAAAAAACAAAGAACTGTACCAGTTTCTTTACCACCAAGAAGGACCAAATTATTCATCCAATTCCAGAATCAAGTTCATGGCTTCTTTTTCTTTCAAAGCAGTTTCCTGTGTGGTAACCTCCAGCAAAGCTCCTTTTTGTGTATCTTTCTTTCTGGAACTTTGCCTTGTCCTTTTGCTGGGACCCTCTAGTGCTTTGGTCTCCTCATTGGCTCATTTACCTATATTGATAACTGTTGCACAAATGTTAGATGTTACTTCATCCATTTTCTTTCTGTTATCCTTTATTAACTCCCGGAGATTGATTTCGTAAGCTTTGAGCTTCACAGGGATCTCGTTTAGCTAAATTTCCATGCTGTTTAATTTGTTCTAAGCAGCTTTCAGAGACTCTTCCAAAGTTTCCACTTTTTTCTTGAGTTCAATGATCTCCCTACACAGCCAGGAATCTAATTGGGAAGAAGACTCAGCTTTACTATTAACCCAAGTCATAGGGGTGTAAATTTCATCATTCTGATTCTTTCCTCTCCAATCCTCAGATTTTTTGTTCGGGCTATTCCTATCTTCTTCAAAGAAGTCATCTTTGCTCTTTTGTTCCCGCTCATTGATTCCTTCTTCAATTTCCATCTCCATATTTTAAATATCTTCTTGGACAGATATTTCCTTTTCTTCCTTAGAAGTTGGGTCCTCACCAGGATCTTCCTGGACAGTATCTTCCTCCGCCACTTTCTGGTTTTCCTCCAACTCTTCTGTTCTAGTAACAGAATCCTCCTTAGTATTGACTTTATCCTTTTCAATTTCCTCCGATCCTTCTTCATCATTACTAGAGTTGGTTTCCCAACTCTCTATTCCATCTTCTTCCTCCGATTTTTCCTCCTCGGGTTCTTCAAGTCTCTCCCGACCCCTTTCTTCTTCAGCATTCTGTTTATTAGGACTAGGGGTCTTAATTTTTCTTCTTCTGCTTAATCTTTGGAATCATGTTAGATGATACTTTGGATTGCTTCTAAGCCTATTGTACCTATAAAATCCAAAGCTTTGATTATTATTCTATCCGCCAATGATCCTCATGTAATTCTACATGCTTATAAAATCATTGCTTATTTTTTTCACTATTCATTAAATAGCTTCCAATTCTTTTTTTATGGGGTCAAAAGTAATACCATGTGTAGTAGTTATATTAACTGGTATCAAAGAGTGATTCTAGATTTTCTAGTTATATGATAGTGTATAATTTCTTAGGAAACTAAGGTGTTGGTCAGGTGGAGCATGGGCTAAATGCAAATGGGTGTATACCTAGTTATAGTTTTGTGCTATAGTATTTTGATTTATGTTTGGAATTTTACTAAAAGATAGAAAAATAGGACCATGTTTAAGTGGGGCCAAGGCTTGTGACTGAGGATTCAATTACTTATCCATGTATATAGCATCAACATAATCTAGAGGCAATGTACCAACATTAGAAGCTCTATAGAGAAAGACATTATTTATAGGGTCTAGGGTGTTTTTGTACATTTCAAGGGATAATGCCTTGTCACATTGATAATCAACTTCAATTATGGTGTAAATCTTTTAGAATATATCATTGAAGGCTCAAATTGGTTCATTCAGTTCTCTTCTCATACTTTCAAAGTGTTGGTATACAACACTTGCACTAATGAATTATCTAAACTATGCCAAAAAGGTGTTTTGACATTCATCCTAAGATGTAATTAAACTTAATGGGGCATTAATAAAACAATCATAGGCAACATCTTATAATGTAAATGGAAAGAGGAAACATTCCACATCTTCATGGACCATATTCAACATATTTAAAGAGTTTTTAAATGATTTTACATGATCATTAGCAGTCCTACCTCCCAAGGGAGAAAAGTAAGGAAGATACTTTTCAAAGTTTTTGGGTAAATCATACACATCTCCAATGACATTGATAGTAGAACTAGTTACCCAAGTTTGAGCCATTAGAGATGGATGAAGATAGGGTTATCTATTTATAGAGTATGATTTGGCACTGGGAATTCTCAAGATACCTTTATCTAACCTAACTTTTCTATGTATTTGTAATGGTGGGTATATCAAGTTAGTGTTTGAAGTGGAACTTGTTAATAGTTTGAGTATATCTAGTGTAACTCAAGTCATTAATTTTAAAGAAACAAAGATAGAGTTTTGATCCCTCCTTATAGCACCAAATTTTATTCTTGTTGATGTGGGTTCTATGCACACCAAGGATTAGTGAAAGAAGATTTAGTCCAAGGCATGAGTTCTTGGGTATTGGGTTTTGTAAACATGTTTTTGGAATAGTGGTGAGTAAAGTAGTTATTTACCATAGATAGTTCAGTTATAGATGAATATAAATCTACTTGAGATGGGTGGATAGATGATGGATCTAACCTAAGGTGGGTTTTACTAAGAGAAACTCAAAAAGAGGGAAAGATAGGATAGAAAATAAATCTTGTGGACCAAATAAGATGAAACCTTTCTAAGCTGACTCTTGAACTAAGGTTTAGACAAGTAATAAGGAACCAATGTCTGATGAAAGCTACTATAAGTTAAATGATAATAAAACATATTTAAGAGTCCAAGGAAATAGCAATATAATAAATTTTATCATATATATAGATGATATTTTGTGGTTATGTAGCACCTAAGTCTTTTACACTTGGAAAACGTAGACCTTGGTTGTTCCTGTTAGTTTTAAAAATTCCTTAGTTCCATAAACCTTACATATACTCTATTTTGTGCCCCTTGGCCTATATATTAGTCTAAAAAGCCTTATATTAATGACATAGATATCCTATCTTTCCAAAAATTCTTAAAATGTACTTATCTTATACCTATACAAGTTCTGATCCTCACCTATTTTGCTACTCCCTTGACACCAACATTTGGGTCAGATAGTAGCATCAACATTACTATCTTGACTTGATGCAAGTTTACAGTGTCCTAAATTCATATAATTTGTAAATTAAATGTATTAAAATGGTCATCCTAAGTGTTTTAATGAGATTTATCTCTTGATATGATTAGTATAAATACAATATCAACCCTCATTCATTACTCACCTACAACCTAGAAATTAGACCAAGAGACTAAAGGCACTTATCAAAAACACTCTTTCAAGAATTTAATTGATCAAAATATTCCCTATTTCCATATTAATCATAGGTACAACACATATACAAGTATAAATTACTAAAGGAGTACTCATAAGGTCTTATTTTCCAAGTTACAAGCTAGGTCATTATTGTACTTTCTTTCACACATTACATGATTCAGACACAAGCCAACACATAGGGGAGAAATAAATGAGTTTGAATCCCTCTTATGGAGTGTTATATATGTAGGTAACACCCTTTGATATCAAGGTCATTATGGGTCATCTTGACATTGTGTGTCCACTAACCCATTTTTCCCCAAGGTCATATTGAATATGAAAAGCTAGGGCTTTGCCATTTCACAAAGATCGATAATCCATGATCTAGATCTGAATTCACCAAAGTAAAGGTGAAGCAAAACCTATAATCATATATGTGGTTTCATCTTATTTTATTTGATATTCCATATAGGACATTAATATGAATAAAAGATAATAACATCGATGTAATTATCAAACACTGAAACAATTGTCCATAGATCCAAATGCATCATATCTAGAATCTAATAACTATTCCAAAACTATCTTCCCACCCACTTTCATCTTGTTCTAAATATAGATTTTCATTAGCATTAGTGCTAACTAATTACCTTGTTTTATGTCATTTCTATATCTAGCATATTTATAATTTTCATTAATAGTTTATCTTAGTTTAAAAAATTCAACATATGGTATATCTAAGTTTATCACATTAATTGGCATGATACAGATTTGATATTCACCCTTATGCCTTATAATTTATACATCCTTAACCTTATCTACCCAAGTAATATCGTAATCCAAATTAGGGTTAAACATTTGGTGAACCTCACCTTTGAACATTATTATTGTATAAGCATTTTATTATATATGTTTATTTCCTACCTTGTCCTAATCTTTTTTTTCTTTCTCTATTTCATAATGGATGACATTTATTAATTTTATGACTCTAAGTATGAAACCCTTCAATAATCTCTTAAAGTGGGAATCAAAAGTAATTATTCTTGCATTCATCTAAGTGATAGGGTATACAATATCAAAGCTTTGAATGGTGGTAGTTGTTATCCCTCTAATTAGGTCCATTTTATCATCCCTTCAAGGCATGATTTGATCCATTCTAAGGAGGATCCAAAGCTTCTTTATTTGCCTTATATACCAAATTAATTCCATATGAATAAAAGGTACCTTCATTTTACCATGACAATGTCTGTTAACTCCACAATGAAATCATGGAGAATTTGCAAATAAGTCATAAAGGGGATGTTCCTTCAAGTTAATTAATCAAAACCCCTCTTATTCTTACATTTACAAACAATATTCCCCTTATCAAGGGTGATGATCCTTCCTGGACTTCATTTGATATTGATTTTTTTTTAAAGATTAACATAGAATTATGGCATCTTTACCAAGTCATATTAAGCCATCAATAAGAAGGAAACATGATACATCTACAAAACAAAATAATATCAATGTTCTAAACAAAAAATATGCACCAATTTTAATCAAGGTGTCTCAACCAAAGGAGGTTCCTACCACACCAAAAGTGGTGCCTTTACCAATGCTTCCTCAAGCTCTACTTGATATATATTTAACAAAATAGCATCAATCAAGTTATAAAGACATTCTAATATCTTCAAATAATACACCAAGGGTACCAAAATTCAAAGATCCATTACCATTACCAGAGTATCCAAAATACAAGGATTATGAACTTTCACTTATTATCCATGAAGATGATGATACTCATATACCTAGATTCAAAATAGGTGTTCGTTTAGAACTAATGATAATACCTATGTCAAACACCAAAATTCCCATGGATTATCTTACGTATATGATGAACACTATTGGGGATCTTCAAAAATAGGTTTTTATACTTAAAATGCAAGTGGATTTCCATAAAGCTAATGTAAATGTCACCTCATTCAATAGTCAACCTCTTACATAGTGTATACTTGAATATATTTATCCCCAAATTTTTGAGCTACCAAACTTATTTATATTTGCAACACATAAAGACCAATTCAACCACATGATTAGTTATTTACATTTTTTTTGTTAATGGGCACAATATGGAAAATTATTGCTATAAATTTTCCATATGAGCATTACAAATGAGGCTCAAATCTAATTCTATATCCTAAAAAAGGGTTACCTAAGAAATTTATTACAATTGGAAGATTTTTTATTCATGGATTTTAATATTCACATGGTGATAAAACTGACATTAGAACATTTACATAATTTCAAACAATGTGATGATGAGTCCCTTTAAGATTATACTATTCAATTCAAAAGTACATCATATGAGCTGCATTTAAACCTTCATATTATAAATTAGAATTTATATTTAGTATAGGTCTTATTTCCCCATTAAAATAAAGAGAATTGCATAAAAATATGAGTCCTTCACTCATTTACATGTGGAGAGTCCATTTAAGATTATACTATTCAATTCAAAAGTACATCATATGAGCTACATTTAGACCTTCAAATTTGGAATTACAATATATATTTAGTATAGGTATTATTTCCCCCTTAAAATAAAGATCATTGCATAAATAATATGAGTCATTCACTAGTTTACATGTGTATGTAAATGAATATGTTGCATTCATACTTATCCAACAAATCTTAACATTTCTCCTTCCAATTACTAAGTTTATTCCTCAAATAAAGGAATGAGATAAATTGCCTAAAGAGTATTATGAAAAAAATGTGGAATTCCTTATACAATATAGGGTCCAAGTCCCATATAATAATTTCAAAGAGAACATCAAATAAACCATCCATGCCAATTAGATCTAATAATTACATTATACATCGGTGGTGCTTATTTGACATAACCATATTGATCCTAAACAAGAAAAAACTATCTAAAATGTAAGATTATTATAACAAATTGGATTCAATCTAACAAACTTATAAAATAAATGAGGTTGGAAAGACTCCTTAGGTAACATATCCATAGCAATTACTTGTGGTCCTAAATTAATCCAAACACATGTTTGGGTTATGCCAACCACATTTTCATATGTATTTACAATTGGAAATATTTGGATACACAAAATGGAAGAAATAATTTATCCAAATCATAGAGGTATCTCCTTTATACATGAAGGAAAATTAATACATATTTCAAATGAAAAAACTACATCTTCTACTACACATACAAAACGTGAGCTGGAACATGCCATGTACCTTTTCAACCTATCAAACCATGATACAAACATTTAAAAAGATCCAAATTAGGGTTTAAAGGTTAATAATTTGGGGGGGGGGGGGGGGAGATATATATGACCATACATTTTATGGAATCATAGGATTATTTATCTTGATCATTAATTATATCAAAAAATCTATAAAAATTCAAAACATTAAAAAAAATCCAAAAACATTTTTTGATACCTACATGTTCTATTGGATCCTTGTCATCTATGTGTTAGTTCCATGTTGAGGGATATCATATAATTTATACATACATACATACATACATACATACATACATACATACATACATACATATATATATATATATATATATATATATTCATATATATATATATATATGTATATATATATATATCTATATATATATATATATATATATATATATATATATATATATATATATATATATATATATATATATATGAATATGATACACTTATATTTTATATGTTGGGCTTTCCCTCTACTTATGTCATATGGACATTGGGGGCATCCGCTTCTTCGATATTGAAACACATAGGTTATATGATTTGATGATAACTCTTCAATATCATGTTTTATCTTAAATATTTACTTACACATGCCTATTATCCATGCTTATATATTACATAGGGTACTTGATATGCTATGCATTTGGTGTTTTTTCTAACACATTCGAATCATGGGCCACTATGACATCTTTATGATGGTTGTTTATTATATTCCTTTATAAACTTACTTTAGTATTTTTCCTTGCTATTTTATTTCTTTTTCAATCATTTTAATTTTCTCTATTGTATATGGTACCTATGACTATGTATTCTTTCATATACATTTACATATGTCATTATTTGTTGTATGGACATTTGAATATGTCATACTTAATTTATTAGAAATTTGAATATTTCATTGATTGGTATATGGATATTTGAATATTTAATTCCTTTCTTTATAGACATTTGACTAATCTATGCCCATTTGATTTCATAGCCTTTAAATATACCACTTGTTTGTGGTCTCCTTAGACCATTGCTTGTTGACTTACTTTTAAGTGCTCTTGTGTGTGTGTTTATTTTATTATTGATATTATATTATTACTATATATATGTTTCCATGACATTTATCATGTATCTTAAGCCTACACTTGACCACAATGGTTCTATCAGCTTCAAATCATACATTTACCTATGCATGTTCTTCTACATACTACATGGTTACATTCACAAAATTTATAGTTATCTTACCCCTTGAGGTGAAATAAATTTTAGGTACTCTTTTTCCCACACCTCAAAGGGGGAAATATTAGTATAATAATGATTTGGAAACATGTTATCCACACTTTTCATAGTTCTCATATTTAATGGGGGCATGTCATATGGACATGTCTTCCATATATTCATAGTTCTCAGATTTAATGGGGGCATTATTTGAAAGAATGTTTTGTACACTCATGTAATATTTAGTACTTATAAATTTTTTTAGATTAAGTGGGGGCATGCCATATGTGTATGCAACTAGGAATAAATCAAATTCACAAATCAATCCTAGCTTAGAGAAGATAGATCCTACTTACACTACTGATTGGGGATATATTAGATTAATTAAGAACATGACCAATAAAAACCTACTATACCCAATGATAAAATCACTAGAGAGGGTTCCAAAGCCTCCAATCAAGAAAAATTATGCAATAACCCTAATAATAAGTAAAGCAAAGAAATCTAATCTAGTGCTTACCAAAGCTTATGGCACAAAATGGGGGTTAGTAAACATATAAGTAAACATGCAAAAGAAAACCCTAATTAATCTATGTATAGGTAAGACCCTAATGCATGGAGAGGAAGAGTAATATTATTCAAAAGCCATTACTTATGCTACTTCTATATACTAAAGAGAGGAGCAAAATTATAGATACTTACCTAGAAGATGAACCCATCAAGACTCAATATTTCACTTAGCCAAAGGTGCTTTGAAAGAGGTTATTATGGTTTGTAAGGATCACTAAGAAAGGCTAAAGCATCCAAGTCTTTTCCACAAGACTATATTCTTCTCCAAATATAAACCCTAAGCTAAGACTCTTCAAGTAGAATGGTGGAAGAGCAAATTGTAAAGAAGTGCAAATGAATAATAAATCTTGATTCTCTCTAATAATGATGGAATGAATGTGTTTATATAGGAGGATCTAACCCTAAACCCTTCTAAAAGTTTCAACTGATAAGGTCAACCTAGTATCATTATTAACAAAAATTCACTAGGTCACAAGCTAGGTTGGCTAAGATCCAACTTAGACCCTAAATGAGTTCACCGATAAGAGTACAAGGTTGACCTAGTCAACCTAGTCATGTGAACTATCAATAGAGCTTTTAGGTTAGGAAAAGGGGTACTGAAGGTGGTAAATGACTGGAGTAGTGTGCAAAAGAGGAGTAATATCTCAGAGAAATGGTTTTAAGGGCTGGTTAGATTGGTAATAAGTGGTAATAAGGGGTAATAATCATATCAAGCACTAATGGTCTGCCCACCCCTTTCTTGGTGCACCCCTTAGGGTATACACTCAAATAAATTGAGACTCAATAGGCTCCTACAAGATAGAAAAAATCAATAGGTGATAAAAGTATGAAAATATTATGTGTATACATATACCCCACTTGAAGATCATCATGTGTCACTTAGGTGAAATAAGATATGGTGCTTTGAGAAATAACATAGTAACACATAATGTTGAGGCTAAAAAAGTTACAATATTTTAAGGAAAAAATAACTAAAACTAAATGACTAAAAGGTAAATAACCAAAAAGTAAATGTAACATGTACCTTTAATTCCATTTGTCATTGGATGGTTGTCTATTATGTTTGGATTTTTTATTATGGAGGGTACAAAGACTAATTTAAAAAAACCCAAGAATACAAAACTAAAGAGAAAAAATAAACAAATAGAGGAAAACCAAGATAACTAGTGCTATATGGATGGGATGTACTTTTAAATTTTGAAATTTAGGGTGATAAGTGATATGTTAGACCAAATGACCAAGTAAAAATTAAGAGTAAATTGGGTAACCAAAGAACCAACGCTACTAAAGACCCAAAAACTCAAACAAGTAAACCTTAAGTAAGAAAGGCAAACTCACCAAGTAAAATCAAGGATACATGTCAAAAATATGGTAATTAAACATTAATGTGAAATTAGTAACAATCATTAAATAAATATGGGAAATTAAAAATGGCAAAATAAAATTGTTGGGTGAACAATAATAATCCTTACTCAATCATTAATGGAAAAAAGTGCATAAAAGTAGAAATAGACTCAGGTGTCCACAAAAAGGGTAGTAAAATAATGAAAAATGGTAAAAGAAAGAAAAGTGATGCTAAAAATGTAGATCCATGGTATAAATAAAACAATCCTAATCACTCAAACACATTTTTCATTTGAAGGATAGATAAAACTAATACAAAGTAGTGATATCATGTTTTTAAGATGTGAATAAGGAAATATCAAAGAGGAAAAAAAAATTAGAATCATAATTTTCCTGTCAAGGGGGAAAATGAAATGGGTGGTGGGGAGAATGAATTAAAAAACAAGGTAGAGTAACTCTTTATCAAAGTCAAGACACTCAAATTACCTTTGTCAAAATAAGAGGACTTTCGACCTCAAGGAACGTAAATAACTTCTCTTAGCTACACAAGTCTTAGGTTAACAAATGCAGTATGTATATCATCCCATGAAGATGTTATGCATGAAAATTAAAATGGGCATACCTTCCCACAATGTGTTCCTAATTCCTTAGGAACCCTTATAGATCCATCATTCTACTATAAACATTGGGTACTTGCATGAGAAAGTAGGTAGCACCATAGAGTTTATTGAATTCTCCTATTCCAATCTACTATCTTACTGCACCCCAATGGACCTAAGCTCTATTTTGAGGATAACTATGGAGTTTTAGATTCAATTAGAGATATGAAATGTGCTTGTAATCATGTCTTTTGGTGTGATTTTGAATTTTTATATTTGTATATTGCCTTTTGTGTCAAATTATTTGGCTTTTAAATTTATTGATGGATTTTTCTAATCCTCCTCCATACAAATTTGGAGAACCCAACATGGGTGTTTAAGATGACTTTCATTTGAATACTTGGGACTTGGTTACTAAGAGAGAGAAAATTAGAGAGCATGATGTCTAACAGTCCATAAATTTAGGTTAAATAAAAGTCTCATCTTGACTTTGACCTTGTTTTATCCAATATGGAGTGAAAGGAAAAGAAATCAAGAGGAATGAAACATGAAACAATTTGAATTATTTTAAATCATAAAAATGTGACAAAGGGTGGAAAAAGGGATATAATAATAGTAAAGTGTGATTCTTTATCATAAGAATGAGGGAAGTGGAGGAAAACATGTTAACACAGGTTATTATGAAAATTCCATCTATCAAAAGAAGTAAAAACTAAAGTTGAGAACAAATGATCAAAAACTCATAACTAGTGATAAACACATTCTATAAAAGGAATGAAATGATGGTGATTTTGTGAGGAAGGAAATGTCCTATCCATGGTCTTAAAATGTAACTCATAAAATATAAACCCATGAGGGTGCCAAAAAGTATTGGAAAAATAAATGGGATAAGAAAAAGATGGTATTTGTGAGGAAGCCCAGGTCATATCCATGGTCTTACACTATAACTCACAAAAGAGAAACCCAAGGGGTGCCAAAAAGTGTGTAAAAAGTATGGAAACAAAGAGGATAAAATTACATCATAAGGAAGATCAGTTCTTATCCATGGTTTTACAATGCAACTCATGAGAAAATGGGAGACCAAAAGACCAAAAAGGACTAAGGTTTGTGAAAAGAGAGAACTGATGTAGAAGTTGAGACCCATGTAAGTAACCTACAAAAAGTGCTATATCAATAACATATAGAAAGCATGAAAATAAGGGAATAATTAGGCAAAATACTTCTTGAGAAATTGTGCTTTGGTGGGATCTTTGAAAATATGACCTTCATTGGTTTGAAGGCAATAGGTACTTAAACCGAGAATATCTTTAACTAAATAAGGACCCCACCATTTTTGGGTGTATTTACCTTCTTTTTCATGAGTGTAATATAATTTAAGGATAAGATCACCAACATTAAACATGTGAAATTTAACATGTTTGTTATGTTTTTTGGCAATACAAGCCTTGTATTGGAGATTATGTTAGAAAGCAAAAATATGGTATTCATCAAGGATATCAAGATCATGAAGGTGAGATTCACATAATTATTCATTAGGTATGATACCATGAAGAGATATACAAAGAGAGGGAATCTCAAATTCTAATGTAAGGATTAAATTAGAATAATATACTAGAGAGAATAGTGTTTCCCTAGTGGTAGTATGTATGCTAGTGTGATAGGCCCAAAGAATAGGATAGAGATGGAGATGTCAATCTGTGCAGGTTTCACGAATATTCTTTTGTAGAATTTTATTGGTGGCCTCAAATTGGACATTAAATTTTGTATGATAGGTTGTGGTGAATTTATGATTGATTTTAAATTTAGAACAAATTTATTTGACATCTTTCTTTTTGAAATTACCACCATTGTCTAAAGCGATAGTGTGATGGATACCAAAGCGACAAATGATTTGATTAAGGTTGAATTTGGAGATGGTAGTACTAGTGACATTAGCAAGGGCATAGCCTCAACCCATTTTGTAAAATATTCTATGGATATGATTATAAAAGCATGCCCATCTTGAGATTGAGGTAATTTTCCTATGAGATCTAATCCCTACATAGAGAATGGCTAGGGAGATTCAAAAGTTTGAAGCTCAGCTGGAGGTGAATGAATTAAATAATCATGAAGTTGGAAAGGAGTACATTTTTTATAGAATTCAATGGAATCCTATTCAAGAGTGGGCCAAAATAATCCCATACATAGGCATTTGCAAGCTATAGCATATCCGCTATAATGGCCATTACAAATAACCCCATGTGTTTTTTCAAGGAGAGGAAGAACGTCATCTTTAATAACATAATGGATTAAGGTACCTTAAATATTTTGATAATAAATGATATTATATCAAAATACATAATTAAAAACTTATTTGTGAATACAGGTCTTTTTGCATGAATATAATTTAGGAGGATAAGTTTGGGGTTCCAAAAATTTAATGATGTTTTTGTACTATGGGCTTTGTCAAATGGTGACAGCCTCCATGTGGAAAATAAGTGAATCATGTGGTTAAATAGAGGATGGATATATTATTATTTTGAGAAGAAAAGTGGGATCAATAAGAAATTGGTGCAAATGAAAAAGAGATCCTGAAGAAGCAAGGGAATCAACAATAGAATTTTGATCTCAAGGGATAGGCTTTATGGTAAAATAGATGAAATCTTTGGCAAGAGTAGTTACAATTTGATGATAAGTAATAATATTATTACTTATTCATTATTAATCACCATTAACTTGGTGGTAAATTATTTTAGAATCACCTAAAGAATGCAATTATTGGTTATCTAAATCAAGATCATCTCTCATGCCTAAGATTAAATCTTCATACTTTGTCATATTGGCAGTGACATCAAATGTTAAGTGAAAACGTAAAGGGATGATTTTTCCAAGAGGGATTGTAAGAATACACATTTCCTCATATCCTTCAAGGCATTTAACACAATCAAAGTGAAGGGTCCAAGTATCATCATGTAAGTTGACATTAATTTTAGGAAGTTCTTCGATAACTACTTTTGGTTTAGTAGTATCAGGGAATATAATAGATTCATCAAGATTACTAGTTTCGAGATCAATAGTGAAGTTATGAAATTAATAATTAAGAGATATATCTTAGTTGAGTCCTTTAATATAGATAATATTTTCATTGAGAAGAATATATTGTAGGTGATTGGTAGTGGGCATGAGAATGGTAGCGAGTTAATCAGCTATGATTTTTTCTTTGACCATTTTTTGAGTGATAATTCCATGAGTAGAACCATCCATTTTCTAATCTTATCTCTAGGAAGAAAGGATTTGGAGAAGAAGAAAAAAAGGGGTTGAAATGAATGATAACATAAGTGGTCTGATAAATCATGTAATGCCAATGTTTTTAGCTATAAAATAGATGGTGAGGCAATCACATTCAACTTTTGTGTAATGTTTCTCATAATTGATGAGGCCTTGACTAATGTAGTATATCACATATTCTCTTGTAGTTCATCTTATTGGGAAATCATTGCCCCAATTGATATGGGTGTAAAATAAGTGTATAATATCAAAGGTCAAAATTTTGAAGGAGGATGAAGAGTAGGTGGGTAAAGTAATGATTATTTCATGTTATCAAATGATTTTTGACAAGGTTCCATCCATTATAAAGCAATAACTTTCTTAAGAAAGGAATTGAGGGAATGGATATGGTAAGCCATTTCAAGGACAAAACATCTAATTACCCAGCTTGACCAAAATAAGTGTGTACATCTAACATGGAATGAAGAATGGGCATTTTTATGATAGTGTTAAATCTTAGTAAGATCAACAATTATGCCACAAGGAGAGACTAATAATCTTAAAAGTTTACCAGATGTGACACTAAAGATACATATGTAAGGATTTATTCTAACTTTGTATTTAATAAGACAACCAAAGATAATGGCAAGATAAAACATATGAGTCTTATAACTTTTAGATTTAGCAATGATTTCATCCACATAGGTTTCTAATTTTTTTTGGATAATATCATGAAAGATATGAGTCATTGCTTATTGATAACTATCTATAGCATTTTTGAGTTTGAAGGTCATTTTAACATAGAAATAGGTGCTCCGTTTCATGGTGAAAGTGGTCTTATGTTGGTCTTAAAGGGAAATGTGAATTTTATTATAGACTCAGAAGCCATCCATAAGAGATAACATTTCATAACCAACTATAGAATAGATAATGGCATATATTAAAGGTCAAGGGAAATTGTCCTTAGGACATGTGAGATTAAGATTATAGAAATCAATATAGTTGTAAATAACCATGGTTAAGTTTTTCCAAATAAGAACTATATTAGAAACCCATCTAGAATAATCCACTAGTTTGATAAACTTATCATTAAGAAGTTTGATAATTTCTTTGTGACATAAGGTGGAAACTTCAGGTGTAAATTTTTGTTGATTTTGATGCATAGGTTTGGTATCAGGATAGGTGATGATATTGTGCACCACAATGATAGGGTAAATACTAGGCATGTCCTCATAGGATGAAGAAAAGATCTCACAATATTTATCAAAAAATAAACTAAAGTTATCATGTTCCGTAGGTAAGAGTTCATGAGAAACTATAATTGGTCAAGGGCATGATGAAGTACCATATTTAATGTGAGTAGTTTCTTCAATAAGCTTGGAATTTCCATCTTGGAAGTGGTATAGTGAATTAGGTAAAGAGGAAACTAGATTATCTTTAGGATTGATGGTAGTAATGAAGGTGTTGAAATAAGGGGTTTTGTTTTTGAAATTCCCAAGTTTGTGATGTTGTCGAGGAAGTTGATGTTCTCAGGCATGAAGTAATTAAAGAATAAATTCATTTTTAGGAAAATTAAGAATATGACCATAATACTCAACATATAATTCAAGTCCAATAATTTGATTACCATGGTGATCATATTTATAATGTATCTTACAGACATCTATGGCCTTGGCATCTAGTGTAATCTCAGGATTAAGAGGAGTAGATGGATGAGAGGGGATTGGTATATGGTTAGTTTATTTGATGGGATAAGAATTAGATGTAGTGATGGGATATTAAGTGGTATCAAAGATTCAAGAAACTATAAAGGTTTAGAAGGTATGATTTTTTATACCACCTAAGGAATATCAAGAAATGGATAATTTATAAGAGGTACATGACCTTCAAGATCTAATTCATGATTTGTGGAAATGGTGTAACATGCTAGTTGAAAACATGTATTTAAGCTAGGGTTTTTTCATAATGTTTAATATACAATTGTTGAGATTGAGCTTGGGATATGATGTAGTTGTCATCATAGGTTATAAAAATGGTACATGCTTGAAATTTAAGGGGAGTTTCAAAAGGTGAAATCCCAATGTTATTGAATTTACATGGGGACATGATTAGAGGGTCTTGGAATAATTTGGCCACTCCATAGTCATTACATGTGAAGGCATATTATTTTAAATAAGGTTCTTGAGCATTACATGGAGGGGTAAATTCAATGATTTCATCAATGATAGGAATAGTATAGTCATGAGGTAATAAAGAAGGATGAAGCCACTCTGATATATAGGGAGGTAGCTTGGTAGTGTTTTGAGTATGTTTCAACTCATTATGTTCATCATCATTTAAATTAGTAAAAGTGGCTTGTAATTTTGGATTGATGTTGATGAACTCAAGTAAGGGAGCATTGTTGATGGTAGGAATGGTAGGATTACAATATTGAGATTTAGGATTAGGAATTTGAATACTCCAAGGGTTAGGATTAGCCTCATGATTATACCATTTGTCATTATGTAGTAATTTGATGCATTGGCTACCAGAAGAGATGATGGCCCTCATTCTATGAGTCCAAGGGTGACCAAGGAGTATGTTATAATATAGGGTAAAATCAAAGACCATAAGTTTAGTTTGAACAGTCTTAAGTCCAATTATTAGTAGAAGACAAATACAAATAAGTGGCTTTTGTTTAGCTTTATCAAATTAATGATAGGTAGGGAGGGTTTTCTTGAGATGATCCTTATTATAACTAAGTTATTAGATTAGCCACAAAGATGTCACATTAATACTGGAGCCTTCATCAACTAAAAATTTATGGATTAGGGTAGTATTAATGGCTATTTTAATAAATAGTGGTGGATCATCGACACAAAAAATATTTATTCATTAATCATGTCCTCTTCAAGAAAATAAATAGATAGTTTGAAATAAGGAAAAATAGTTTAAATGGTATGCATGTTGATAGGTTAAGGATCAATAGAGGGTGGTTCCTCATCTATAGGAGATGGATCTTCAATTTCTTTTAATTTTTGTATAAGGAACTTGTGATGTCCCCTACTAATAGGGCCTCTTTTTGTCTCTACACAACTCTGATATATAGCAATAACAGCTCTGATACCACTGTAATGTCCCCTTCAATCAGGGAATATAAAAAACATATAAAGCTCTGAACAAGATGCAATTTGCAGAATAGATTCAAACATGCATAAACAAATCATAGATCTTATCATTCATCCAGCTGATTACAATAGATGTCCTTTCTTATGCAAACCAAACAATATTACAGATAAGGTCTTAAAACCTTGGATTTGTGCAAACTGGGAATAAACTTGCAATTCTGGAAGTCTCGGCCTTTCTGTGTCGACACACAGATGCCGTCGTAGGTCGATATATCGCCGATGTCGGTCTCTGTCGGTCGGCTTTCTGTCGACGTCGGTCTTCAGTCGACCGATGTCGGTCATTGAAAGCTCTCTCTGTCGAGGTCGGTGCCTGATGCGGATCTATACGGACCTGTACGGACTTGGTACGGCCACCAACCGGTCTGTTCTTAACCCCTGATTGCTGAACAACCTGATCTAAAGATATACTATTCTAATACAGAATATTTCTATCTGTATAATTTATTGGATCAAAACTAAATAAAGATAAATACCTGAAATATCTGTAATAACTTCTGGGTGAAGTTATCTCTCAACCCTGAAATTCTATGATAACTTCTGGATGAAGCTATCTCTCAAATCTGTACCTCTGTGATAACTTTTGGATGAAGCTATCTCTCAATTTGGCAATAGATCGGCTGATCTTTCACAACCTCTGAATCGTACACAATGAAGAGTTGACGTTCTCCACTGCAAATGGAATCCTGGAACCCTTGGCTCAGTCTTCACAGAAGAATTTCTCCAATTTCAATAATCAATTCATACCTACCCAACTCTCTCCCATGAGAAACTCTTATACCCTTCCAAAGGTGTGCTTGCTAAAATTAGATTTCCTCAAATTAGAACTTGGGGTTCTAAAATTAGAATTCCTCAAATTAGAACTTGGGGTTCTAAAATTAGAATTCCTCAAATTAGAACTTGGGCTTCTTAAATTAGAATGAGGATCCTAAAATTAGACCCAATAATAAATAATTAATAATTAATTAATAATTAATAATTAATTATTAATTAATAATTAATAATTAATAATTAATTATTAATTAATAATTAATAATTAATTAAAATTGGACCAAATAATTAATATTTGATTAAATCAATCAAATATTAATATCTCCTTTAATTCATGTCCTAAAGAGCCCAAACGAAAGCCAAGCCCAGCTCCATCAAGACCCTCTATCCATCTCATCAGCCTACGAAGGTCGCATAATAGGCTAATCATCTACTCTGCACATGTCGAATAAAAAGGGGACATGACAATCATTCATTGTCATATACCGCGTGGGTTTGTTTTTGGATGTAGGGTATGAAAGAATTTCATTCATCCTCCTCTGGGTTTCATCCAACTGCTTCAAACTGTGTTCCAGCTTCTTCATATCATTATCCCACTGTTTCTGAGTATATGAAGGCATCATGATACTTTGATGATTCAATCTACCCAAACTACCCAACAAGATGGCAAGACATTAGCTCTGATTTGCCCAAACTATCCAACATGATGGCAGGAATTTGGCTCTGATATGCCCAACAGGATGGCAAGAATTTGGCTCTGATACCACTGTGATGTCCCCTACTAATAGGGCCTCTTTTTATCTCTACACAACTCTGATATATAGCAATAACAACTCTGATACCACTGTGATGTCCCTTACTTAGGGCCTCTTTTTGTCTCTACACAACTCTAATATATAGCAAATAAAGATCTGATACCACTGTAATATCCCTTCGAATATCAAAACAAAAGCTCCAAATTGCTTATCTGAATTTCTGCAAAATATCTTCAAATAGATGAATAAATCACAGTATAATTTCTTATTTATTTTCTCATAAGCTTACAATAGAGATCCTCTGTCAGGTATACAAAGAATATTGAAAGTTCAGCCTTATAGCCTGAATATTCCGTGAACTGGGCTGAATCTGGAACGTCTCGGCCTGCTGTGTAAAAAACACAGTCACCGACGTCGGTTATACTACCGTCGTCGGTCGACCTGTAGTGATCCCCTTGCCGATGTCGGTGATGAGTCAACCGATGTTGGTCTCTGTAAGTCTCTGTTTGCTGATGTCGGTACCTGAACTTTCTGTAGATGCGTACGGATTTTCACAGATTTGTACGGAAGTCGTACGGCCATTGATATTACTCAACCTATATGCTTGATCCTGATCTGTAGAATTATGGGCTAATACAAAGATCTATATCTGGATAATTCTGGAATCAAAACCCAAATAATGAAAATACCTGAAACCCTCGTGATAGCTTTTGTGTGAAGTTATCTCTCAAACTTGTAAGTACATGTGATAGCTTCTGGATGAAGTTATCTCCCAATTCGGCAATAGATCGGTTGATCTTTCACAACCTCTGAATCGCTCACACTGAAGAGTTGACGTTCTTCAATGCAGTTTGGCAATAGATCAGCTGATCTTTCACAGCCTCTGAATCGCACACAATGAAGAGTTGACATTCTCCACTGTAGATGGAATACTGGAAACCTTGGCTCAGTCTTCACAGAAGAATTTTTTAACAAGAATCAATATCAAATAATCATGAATCCAAACTCTCTTCCATGAGAGATTCTTATACACCTCCAAAGGTGTGCTTGCTAAAATTAGATTCCCTTAAATTAGACTGGGGCTTCCTTAATTTAGAACTAGGGTCTTAAAATTAGACCAATCCTTAAATTAGAATGAGGATCCTAAAATTAGACCCAATAATAAATAATAAATAATTAATAATTAATTATTAATTAATAATTAATTATTAATTAATAATTAATAATTAATTAAAATTGGACCAAATAATTAATATTTGATTAAATCAATCAAATATTAATATCTCCTTTAATTCATGTCCTAAAGAGCCCAAACAAAAGCCAAGCCCAGCTCCATCAAGACCCTCTATCCATCTCATCAGCCTACGAAGGTCGCATAATAGGCTAATCATCTACTCTGCACATGATGTCCCCTCAATATACATCGGATCCTCGAACCGATCAAAGCTGGTGAATCAGGGAGTGATTCTGCACATGACCATACCAAAATAAGGGTGCTCCGCTGCATGTCAAATATCCCTAAATAATAGGAGCATCAAGCAAACATGTCTAAAAGACCCCGAATGAATGCCCACTGAAACCATTCTGCAAATTGAAGTTAAGCCAATCTCCATTATGACCCTCTATCCATCCTATTAGCCTATGAAGGTCGCATAATAGGCTAATCATGAAGTCTGTCAATGTCCTCTAAAAAGGGGACATGACAATCTGCCCCTCCTGAAATTGCTTGTCCCCAAGCAATCTCAGATTACCATGAGTGACAGACATGAGGGTAGCCCACCCAACGGCCACAGGTATGATGCTGATCAAGACACCAGAGAATTCCATCGTGCTATGATGTCAGGTCAACAGCAGATGAATCAGACACTACAAGCACTTACTACTATGATAAGGGGAATGAACGCAACTGATAGATAGAATGGGGAACAAGGAGATAATAGGAGTGCTACTATTAATTAGAGACCACAGCAGACCCATTCCAGGACAGCAGGTAGACCTACATGCCCTACGTTTGTTCAAGAGGAACCAGACGTTCCAGCAGAGGAGGAGGTGGGAGATCCTTCATTTACAGATGTTTTCATGGCTGCAGATGAGGAGTGGAACTTATTACCTCCTCATGTACGAGAGAGGACGTCCCTCGATCATTTTATTAATCTAAGGAGAGAGCACTACAGATTGGCTAGATAGGACAGAAGACCTAGACACCAGAACAATGATCTTAAGCATGCTACGAGAAGGCTCACACTCGCGATGTTCGACGGAAGTGGTAAGGTCACAGCCCAGGCTTGGATTAGTAAGTTGGACACCTTTCTCACATTGCGTCCGATGGCCGAGGAAGATGCTATCAGATATGCAACACTACATCTTGAGGGAGTAGCTCATGATTGGTGGCACCACGGGATGGTGACACTCCATCATGATTAGATCACCTCTTATCAGGAGTTCGTGGACAGGCTAGTAGAGCATTTTGACAGGAGGGATCCAGAGTCCTATTTCTGAGAGTTGGCATAGTTACGTCAAAGTGGCAGTCTAGAGTCTTATATTGGTGACTTCCAGAAGTTATCAGTTATGGTTCCTGACATTTTAGAGAGGCGACTAGTAGTACTCTTCATGGAGGGATTGACAGAACCATTGAGAGGTTGGATCAAAGGCTTTGATCCTCCTTCATTACAGGAAGCTATGAAGAAGGCGCGTAGTATGGAGATGGCAGCCCCATCAAGTAGATCTAACTCCAGAGGTACTTCTTCATCTAGAGACCATAAGCACTCCAACGGGGATACAGAGAGACTGGATTTTAACATAGATAAATCTGGGGTTAAAAATGATTCAAAAGCCAATCCAACAGCACCACCTTTGGATCGTGAGGCGCTTAATGATCTAGGTAGGAAGAAGCTTTGCTTCTACTGCAAAGGTCCATATGATATCCATCACGATTGCCCTTTGAGGCCTAAGGGCAAAGCAAATCATGTGATGTGGGCATATTATGAGGATGCGGAATTAGAAGATTTCGAACAACAAGATAGTACTGAGGAGGCAGAGGCTTTAGAGCCTAAGGCAGATGTAGATTTAGAGCTTCATATACAGGAGGCACGCCTATCCAACATTCAGTCGGATGAGTCATTCAGACTCTGAGGAGTTTTGGCAGGGCAAAAGGTTACCACCCTTCTTGATACAGGAGCTACACATAATTTCATAGATGCTAGATTGGTGGAGGAGCGTGGAATCACTACCGAAGATTTTGAGGGAATTAGAGTTAAGGTAGCCGATGGTCACACTCTTAGGTGTGAGCGCATGATTAGAGATCTCCCATTGCGCTTGAACAACTATGAGTTCAAGGCTAATTATTTTGTAGTGAACATGGGGGACATAGAATTAGTCTTGGGTATGAAGTGGCTTCATTCATTTGAGGAAGTTACTCTTCATCTCAAAGATATGGAGGTTCATTTTTAGGTTGATGGGAAAACACATATTCTTAAGGCAATACGGGGCAGCAGCTTCAAGCATATGTTTTTTCATCGGATGGAGATGCCTATACTACATGACATGATAGAGTGCGATGATGAGGGCACATTGGCACCAACACAGGAGAGATATGAGGACGAGCTTTGTCTTGAGGTGAGTTCAGTTCAAGAGTCAGCACATGTGGTAGAGGCTTAGCTTTCTTTTATAGGGGGTCACATGTTGATGATGATATGCGTACAGGAGACAGAGGTGATGTGATGCCATTGGATGAGAGTGGTGATGGACAGGGCCTGGAGTTTGTGTTGGTTGACAGCACTGTAGATCGAGACTTCATTTGGGATTCGGGTATTCAGCGATTGCTTGAGGGCAAGCAATTTCAGGAGGGGCGGATTGTCATGTCCCCTTTTTAGTCGACATGCACAGAGTAGATGATTAGCCTATTATGCGACCTTCGTAGGCTGATGAGATGGATAGAGGGTCTTGATGGAGCTGGGCTTGGCTTTCGTTTGGGCTCTTTAGGACATGAATTAAAGGAGATATTAACATTTGATTGATTTAATCAAATATTAATTATTTGGTCCAATTTTAATTAATTATTAATTATTAATTAATAATTAATTATTAATTATTAATTATTAATTATTTATTATTGGGTCTAATTTTAGGATCCTCATTCTAATTTAAGGATTGGTCTAATTTTAAGACCCTAGTTCTAAATTAAGGAAGCCCCAGTCTAATTTAAGGGAATCTAATTTTAGCAAGCACACCTTTGGAGGTGTATAAGAATCTCTCATGGAAGAGAGTTTGGATTCATGATTATTTGATATTGATTCTTGTTAAGAAATTCTTCTGTGAAGACTGAGCCAAGGGTTCCAGTATTCCATCTGCAGTGGAGAACGTCAACTCTTCATTGTGTGCGATTCAGAGGCTGTGAAAGATCAGCTGATCTATTGCCAAACTGCATTGAAGAACGTCAACTCTTCAGTGTGAGCGATTCAGAGGTTGTGAAAGATCAACCGATCTATTGCTGAATTGGGAGATAACTTCATCCAGAAGCTATCACATGTACTTACAAGTTTGAGAGATAACTTCACACAGAAGCTATCACGAGGGTTTCAGGTATTTTCATTATTTGGGTTTTGATTCCAGAATTATCCAGATATAGATCTTTGTATTAGCCCATAATTCTATAGATCAGGATTAAGCATATAGGTTGAGCAATATCAGTGGCTGTACGACTTCCGTACAGATCTGTGAAAATCCGTACGCATCTACAGAAAGTTCAGGTACCGACATCGGCGAACAGAGACTTACAGAGACTGACATCGGTCGACTCATCACCGACGTCGGCAAGGGGATCACTACAGGTCGATCGACGATGGCAGTATAACCGACGTCGGCGACTGTGTTTTTTACACAGCAGGCCGAGACGTTCTAGATTCATCCCAGTTCGCGGAATATTCAGGCTATAAGGCCGAACTTTCGATATTCTTTGTATACCTGACAGAGGATCTCTATTGTAAGCTTATGAGCAAATAAATAAGAAATTATACTATGATTTATTCATCTATTTGAAGATATTTTGCAGAAATTTAGATAAGCAATTTGGAGCTTTTGTTTTGATATTCGAAGGGATATTACAGTGGTATCAGAGCTTTATTTGCTATATATTAGAGTTGTGTAGAGACAAAAAGAGGCCCTAAGTAAGGGACATCACAGAACTTATGATGATAATGGGAAGTATGAACAAACTCCATAAGTGGAATCTTGCAAAGCATGGAGTTAAGTTCTTAGAGAAAGTTCCAATGAGATTTAGAAGAAGAACTAGTGTGAGGTTTATTAGATAAGGTAGATTTTGAAGGAATGGAAGTTATTGGAAGAAGGAGGTGGTTTCTCATGGGCTTTTGAAGCTAAATGAGTGGTTTTAGTATCTTTAATAAGTTTTTCCTCTAAAGATGGTTTCTTAGGTTTAGTGACAAGATATTTATGATCTATTTTGAGATGATAAATGACCTTAGCTATGTCAATATACTAAGAATTATTAAAATATTGGTCATAGTCATCATCAATATCACAAAAATTCTTGGTATTTTATTTAGGATTAGATGTGTAAGAATATTTTTGGTTATTAGAAGAAAAAGATTTATAAGTTTGTTATTTTTGAGAAGTGATGTTGTAATCTTGACGATGACGGTTAATCATGGCTTCGTGATTAAAGGAATCACCAAGCATGTAGGAGACAAAAAAATTAGTAATCCCTCTACAAGTTTCATGGTAATGACCAATGTTGGTGTGGAACCAAAAAAAATTATTATGATCATACCACTTAAGAGGATTATTAGGATAAGTAAAAGGTTTAGATGGCAGTAAGAATTATTTCATTGTTGCATAATGATTGGTATGTGAGAAGATGGGGGAATGTCAGATTTGGAAACTCCTAGTTTGGTTTGATGAGTATTACCTATGATATAATTGGTATAAGTTTGAAAATATCCTTTAAGTAATTTGGTATTAGGTTCAAATTGCTTCATGAGAAAGTTTTGACATTTATCTTGGTCAAGAGCTTCGTTAAGTATTTGGAAAGTAAAATTTTGAACCTTATAATGAACATAAGGATTTAAAGTAGTTATAAAGAGTTTTGAAAAAATTTCAACAATCATGTTATGATCAGCTTTATGATATATATATTTACATCATTTGATAAAATCGTGAGCTAATTCAATGAAATATTGCTTAACGTTGATGAAGTGGCTAATAATTTTTTTGGGAAGATCATTATGTTGAAACTCTTTGACTAAAATATTGAATAAATCATCAAGTTGACAAATGGAGTGTTGGGGAAGTTGGTTGTACCATTCCAATACATCAACAATTAAGGTTTTAACTAGAAGTTTAGTTATGGAAAAGTAATTAGTTTGGATCCATTCTTTTTAAAGATTACCAAATTCTTTAAGAAAGGATGCAGGGTCTTTAGTCCCATCATACTTGATAGTTGGAGATATATTGCAAATATCAATTGACATGATGAAAGGAGATAAAGGCTTAGTTTGGATATTTTGAATCATTTTTTAATTCATAATAGGTTAAGGAATAACATTTCCTAAGACATCTAAAAGAGGTGGATGAATAAAATTTGGATTGGCTTGAGGATTGATAGTCAGAGGTTGATTATCCATATTGATTAAATGAAATTGTAATTTCATCATTTGAGAGGTATTAGAAGTTTTCATTATGTTCATTTTTTGTATTTCTTGTGAAATAAGTTGAGTCATATCAATTGGTGGGTTGGTGTTTCTAGGATAATTCCCTGAATTGGTATTAGGGGGAGGGTTATTAGAAGGTGGATTATTAGTGGGATTACTGGATAGACATGTCAAATTCTCCCACATTATGTTGAAGATATTTAAGATTAGAATTGTCTTGATAGGTACCAAAAGAATCAAATACACCTAATTCATATTGAGGTGTGATTTGAACCATGTTATAATCTACAAATGAAGGAGGGGAAGAGGGATCCAAGCATGAGGGTTCTCTTGGGAGGAAATGAGAGGGAGAAATAAATATCCCATATAGTGTTTAAATGGATTTAGGATGTTCAAAAATATTCTAATAGGGGACTTCATGATGATTTCAGTAAAATGAATAGAATGCTAAGGAAATAAAAATAGAGAACTGAGTCAGATAGATAGGATAGTAGTAAGAGTATAGACTCAATTAAGTCAACTTGGTACTATAATATAGAAAAAATAGAGTCTAATAAGGATAAAAAGTTGACCAAGCTGATCTAGTACTATAATATGACTAGTAAAAATAGATACAAAGTCATCTAGGTTGACTTAGTACTACATGTAGGAATAAAAATAGTCTGTAAGAGACCACGTCAAATGGAATGATAGTGTACTAAAAATAGGGAAATATTTTGAAATGTATTTTAAATTAAAAAATAAAATAAAACACACAATCAATTGGGTCAATGAGAAATATCCAATTGAGGCACACAACATAAAACCTTACACCAACATTGGCCAATGTAAGATTTTACAATACAACATACAATGCCCAAAGAGAAAGTAGCCAACTAAAAATTAAATTCTAACTAAGTGGTTATCTTAAATTTTTTTAGATTATTATAAATTATTATTTTAAGTGTGATATAGAAATTGGTTGAATTTAGGGAAATAGAAAGTAATTTATGGATGGTTTTAGAATGTTTAGGCTAAAAGGGATCTATGTTGGTAATGGTACTAGCTTGATATTGGGACCTACCCCCTCACTTCATAATACTATAGTGATAAGTGTGTCAGGTAATTTTCCAATATATACCATTAACCACATGTTTATACTTGGCAAGAAAATCACATCAACTTCCCCTTTGGTGATGAAATCCAAGTCGGTAGGCCTTGGGTAGAAATTTTTTTTAAATGAATTTTGAAGTTATGTGATTTGATAGTGTGTGCAATAAAGATTAAAACATTGAAACTAAATGATATATTAAAAAAACACCTAATTAGACTATGTGAGCTATTCTTAACATGCAAACAATTGAAAGTGAAAGTGTGAATTAATTACTAGCATATAGTTGTCAATTCCCAATTATAAGCATAGTACAAAGTCAATTCAGATGATAGTGTATGCAAACATTAAAGAACAAAGTTGATAGTGTCACTACTATACTATAGAAGTAGGAGTCATTAAGAACTAAGTTGACTAGGTCTACCTAGTCTTTTAGATAGAAGATAGAATAGAATATAGAACTAGGTCGACCAAGTTGACCTAGTTTGTTGTATGATTGTAGTTTTGAAGATTGCAAACTTTTAAAAATAGAACTATAAGGAATAACTAAATTGAAAGAGAGAGAAATAAAGAAACCTTGGTGGGTTGGAAGATGCTGAAGACTATGAGATTTATGTTGAAGTGCCTTGAATGATGCTTTCAAGTTCTACCAACTATATCGACTGGGTCAACCTAGTTTTGCAATTTCCTATTTTTGAAGCCTGATAAAATGTCTATATCAGCCTGGTTAGCTTGGTTTGTTATCTATAAGATCAATGTGATATTAAGTCAACCTGAATGACTTAATTTGTTATTTTAGAGTCGAATAAGAGACTAAGTCAACCTATTTGACATAGTCTACTATTTAAAAGTAAATAATAGTACTATATTGACCTATTTGATCTATTAACCTATATCTGATGAAGACTTACACATAATAAGAGTCATTTTGATGTGGCTATGTGTTAAACCTCCACATAGAATTTATAAACTATATTAGCCTTATCGACCTAGTATCACACATATAAAATAATAATAAAATGATAGAAATGAAAAGAGTGAAATAAAACCTACAAGGGTTAAAGTCATGTTAGGTTCACTAGAATGTATGAAATTAGAAATGCATTAGATCCACAAATCAATCATAGCTCAAAAAAGATAGATCCTACTTACACTTCTGATTGGGGATACATTAGATAATTAGGAACATGACCAATATGGATCTACTAGACCCAATTAGGGGATCTCTTACCATAATAAAATCACTAGGAAGGAAAGCCTCCATTCAAGAAAAACTATGTAATAACCCTAAATCCTATGTTTTCATATTCACTATATTAATAATAAGTAAAGCAAATAAATCTAATCTAATACTCACCAAAGATTATGGAAAAACATGGGTGTTAGTAAACATAAAAGTAAATATGTATAACAAAATCCTAATTAAGCTATGTATAAGTAAGACCCTAATGCATGGAGAGGAAGAGTAATATTATTCAAAAGACATTCCTTATGCTACTTCTATCTACTAAAGAAAAGATAAAGTTAGAGATATTTAACTGAAATATGAACCCATTAAGACTTAATCTCTCCCTTAGCCAAAGGTGCTTTGTAAGAGATTTTTTTGGTTTGTAAGGATCACTAAGAAATACCAAAGCATCTAAAGCTTATCCATAATACTAGATTCTTCTCTAATTAGAAACCCTAAGTTAAGACTCCTCAAGTAGAATGGTGGAAGAGTAGATTGTAAAGAAGTGCAAATAAATAATAAATTTTGATGTCACTCTAATAATGGTGGAATGAATGTGTTTATATAGGTGGATATAACCCTAAACCCTTAAATTTGGCATGACATGGTCAAGCTAGTCAATCTATAATCGTTATTGACAAAAAATCACTACGTCACAGGATAGGTTGACCAAGATTTGACCTAGACCCTAAATGAGTTTCACCAATAAGAGTATAAGGTCAACCTAGTTAACCTAGTCATGTAAACTATAAAGAAAAGTTTTAGGTTAGGAAAATGGGTACTGAAGGTGGTAAATGGTTGGAAGAGTGTGAAAAAAAGGAGCAATATCTTAGGTAAATGGTTTTATGAGATGTTTTGATTGGTAATAAGTGGAAATAAGGGACAACAATCTTAAAAAGCACTAATTTTCTACCCATCCCTTTATCGGTGCACCCCTTAGGGTATACCCTCAGAGAGATTAAAATTGGATGGGTTCCTAAAAGATAGAAAGCATCAGTAATTGATAAAAGTGTGAAAATATTATGTGTATACAAAATGGACATGGCTTCCTCACACTTATAGATTCTAGATTACAATGGGTGCATGTTTTAGAAGCATGGTTTCCACATTCATTTAGCATTAAATACTTATACCAATTTTTAGATTTAGTGGGGTCATGTCATATGGACATGGCTTCCACACATTCATATTTTTTAGATCTAGTGGGGCCATGTCATATGGACATGGCTTCTACACATTCATAGTTGTTATATTTATTGGGGGCATGCTTTCAAAGAATTTTGTCTATATTTATTTAGCATATGGTACTTATATCATAATGTAAATTCAATGGGATATGCTTTGAAAGAATTTCATCCACACTTATTTAGTATTTAACATCTCTAGTTTATAGTTGGGGCATGTTTTGGAAACATGTCCTCTACATTAGTACTATTAGCAACCCAAGTTTTACCCTGCTGAAGTAGATTGCTTAGATCTCCTTCAAACCTAGACTAACATTAGGTTGGTCTATAGCTTGTGGTATATCTATACCTAGACTAAATATCTCTATTGTGAGGTTACTTTATCTGATATGTAAACTTGAAACCTTTTCCTAAAACCTATTTTGTGTTTTGGGGTGAAAAGAGTTAGAAAGATAAATGAAAGGGAAAGCATATACTAGTGATGGTGATGTACCTAATGTAATAATTCATCCACTCAATTTCAAATCCAACTAACACTAATAAGCAATGAATATAACTAAATGTTACAACTCTAAGGGACACCTATGAAAAAGTGTTTCACATAATTTTTTTATGAAGTTATCAAAGAATGAGGGAAATGATGGAAGGCCTTATTTAAGGCACTAACTAGTCAATATTTCCACTATTAGCTTAGTCACTCATCATTCAGACACTATATGTGACTTGCATAAGATGATATACTAGTAACTAGGTGAGATTAAGACCTAACAAGGGAGAAAACACTACTACATATGCAAATCAAACTAATATAAACACACTAAACCTATTTCAAGAAATCTAAAGATAAACATTTTGTTCACTTAAGAGGTTATAAAGCCCAATCTTGGTAGAGTTTCACATGCCCAAGAGAAGGATCTTCAAATAAGCCATAAAATCATTGAATGTATATAAAAATGATAATAAATATAGAATAATGGCATAGAGGAGAGAATACTAGATCATCAATCTATCCTTAACTCAAGTGTTACTTTAGTTACAAATAGCTACGAATAATTCTCAAGAAGTCTTCATAATTAGTGCTCCTGCATGATATTATACACTGAGATGAAGTAGTTCAAGATGTATTTAACTATTTAAAACTCATCTTAAATCATGATATGTCTTAACTTTGATACATAAATCATATACCTTGCCACTTAAGGGTGAATTAACTCATGAATTGACACTCAACATAAATTATGCATGGAATTACCACTTGAAGATAACTATGCATGTGATTGGAAATTGTAGACCAGTTATATGCTGTGATTATCATATCAAGGGTTAGTTATGCATGTTAATACTATTCACTAACTCAACAATTAGTTTCCATATGCCATTCTTGATGTCTCATTGTTTATTAAGTAGGTCTAATAGGCCAATTAGGCTTAATAACCTAACTACTTACATTTGATGACTTGAGAACATACATGAAACTTGTAAAACCTATAAATACAGTGATTTTGAGACATGAATCAATTCCCATATCATGAAATAGGTCCTTTTGGGCAAGAATCATCTACAAAATTTCCAAATTAAGTGACTAGGTCACCTTGTCCTTCACTCTTGCAGATTGACTAATTAGAAAAAACCAATAGGGGATTTTAAAATAATATACATGGGAATTTAATGTTTTTAAAATATTAAAAAAATTATAAAAAAACATTTCCAATTATTGACATCATATTAAACTACCTTGTACCTCTATTTCTAAATTTTTTCCTAAAAAAATCCTATTTTATGATAGGTTCGTATAGTTATATACAACACAGTACCATGGATAGGACCCTTTATGAGTTTACTTCATATTTTAAGAGTTTATAGGATTATTCATGGGTGTTTTAGTACAATAAACTTCACTTTTCTCAAAATTGGTCTTTAGTAGGGTTTAGGGAGGGTTTTAGAGGTGAACCTTCTTAATGATGGTTCATAAAATATGGAACTCCAAACCAAAACTTATTTACATGGATATTTATTCCATATAACCCTTAAAATTTATTTATAATATTTTGTTACCATGCAAAAGGTGTGAAAAGATAAGAACATAGAGAAGTTTACATGTAGGGTTTTGGATGCATTCTATAACTGCTTATAGTCTTAGAAATGGTTCATAAAATTCATATCCTCAACAAAACTAAATACTTAATGGATTTAAAGTGACATATTTTTACCAACTCTTGATAAAATAATTTGGTCCAAGTCCTCATGTGGTGAAATATATGAGCATTGAAACAAGTGGTTTGAATGAGTGTCTAGATTGCATAGTTTGAATTAGCTCTTTAAGGACCAAAATGACTTTTATATTTACTTAATATGATTTAAAATACTTTCATAAGACCTATTTCATCCCTTTAAACATTTTTAAGGCCTATTTTTTCTGTAGGGAGTCTAAGAGAGCCTCCATGTGATGGTGGAACTTATAGGTCTTAAGACTAGTTTTAGGCCTAAAAGACTTAATACTGAGTGTTAAAGGTTTGAGGCACTTGTAACAGGATATGAGATTTAAAAATTATAATAATAAGTTTATTATCATTTATTTCTCACCCCTTTATATATTCTAACTTATCAAAACCCATATTGACTTCATCACTTCATGAGACTGCTTGTAGGTTTTATCTACCTACCAATGTGTTTATGGAAGATAGAGGTTTACAAGGTTATTCCTTATTCAATTACATGTTGATATATCTTAAACTCTGATCCCAATATTTTTTTATTCCTTAGGCCAAGATATTCTATCAATTCTACCTCTTATGCATTTATATGTCACCTAAGGTTTCTTGGTAGTCTATATTATATAACCATAAGTGTCTGAGTTTGATGAATTTCCTTGATTAACCTAATATTTATTATTATAAAATGATTTTACCATATCAGTATCATCCATCCTTACCTTATATTATCTATTTAATGTCTTAAAACACCTCTCAACCTATATGAATGTCACCAAATTAGTGTACAAGCATGTCTTAAATCTCTTCTCTTTACTAGCCTTTAAGACTTTTAAATATAAAATTGATTATTTTTCAACCTTAAAAAGCATATAAAGACACTAAAAATCATATTTTACTATATTATAACTCCCTTATGAAGTTAAACATCCTGTCTTGCCCTCAAACTTTCCAAATGTGCATCTAGTCTCCTCCATGCTTGATAGCTCACTATATGAGATCTGTGACAAAATAGTGGCCATTTCCAATGTTTACATGAAATTTACTATTACATAATAAGATTTATATATTCCTAATTATAATTTTTACCAAAATTGAGAGGCCAATTCCACCTGTAGAGGACTTAAAATGACAAATTTCCCCAAAATTATCAATGGATTTGACTGTGTTTGTTGACTATGTGTGTAGATGAGTTTTAAGCCTAATCCTACCATCCTTAATTACATATTATTGGTTTCAACATGGTTCAATAAAATATACAGTCTATTTTAGTAGGAACCAATGTTCATTACCTCATATTTAGCTCTCTTTTTAGGTTTAGCTAACTATCTTGAGTTATTAACATGTGTATGCCTTTAAGAAGGGTATTGAATGATCTTAGGAGATTTTAGAATTTATCTACTACAATAACAGCCTATGAAATTATTTTAAAACATAATTAGTATCTAAAAAACTTCAAAAAAATTATAAACCACTATGTTTTGCTTGTAAACCACCTTGATTTGATGTTGGTTTGCTCAAAAGGAGGACCTACAAGATGGGGCCTGTAGGTCACTTTTTTACTAGATAGGCCACCTTGACATCATTTATAACCTTTAAAAATGATAATAATATCAACCATGATATTCCATTACCATTTTTTGTTGATCCATGAGGCATATATCAATCATAAGGTCACTCTAAGCTTACCTACCTCACTGAACATTTCACATCACCATGATGGTTATAGGTGTGCATTTGGGCCACTATATGGATAGTAGGTTGATGAAGGATATGAGGTGAGTTTTTTCATTATTAAACTTTGATATTTCACCATTCACCTTGAAACCTTTCCATAATTTATCTTACCTAAGACCAAGGCCTTGATGCTTACTTTCAAAACTTAGTCATTATGAGGCTTATCAAACCCTATTGTATGGACTAAGACATTTATGTTGGAATATGTAAAGTGAATATTTACTTGAGAAAACATATGACCTCACATTTTATGTTTAAATATTTGACCCTTAACCTCCATTCAATCCTTATACTAATTTCATAATAACCTCGTCTAAGATGACCTCCTTTGAAGAATCTTCATGTTAAAATCTATAAATGGTCATGAGATTGTGTATGAACTGATGATAGGGTACAAACATGGTGTATGAAGTATATGCTTAGGAAGAAGTTAATTATATCTATTATATATTTTAATTCCATATTATTTTCCATATAAATCTTATCTCTAATGAGCATTCCATATAGCTCATCATATCTATACTAACTATACATAAAGTGTTGCCTTTGGTTATATATTGCATTAAATTCAATAGAAAAAGTCTTATCTAAGTAGGAAATGAATGTAATTTATTCTTTGTTTGAATATAATTTATTATTGATTATTTACCTTGTTATTGTGTCTAGCTTGGATGAATACCATAGTTTTGATTATAGTAACACTTCCTAATGGCAGGGTAATTTTTAGAAGGCAACACAGTTTTGTCAACTCTTTTTGGATATAATTTTGAGGATTCAAAGAGTGAGATCCAAAGATATAATTCTTTGAAGATGATCCATAGATGCTCCATAAGTGCTTTTAAGGTGATTTGAGGGCACTCCAAATACGTGTACAATATTCTTTGAAGAGTTATAAGCATACTCTGTAGACCTATATAGGGTACTCTGAAGACCTGTACAGGATGATTTAAAGATACCCAGACATGCTTGGAAGACTAGTTGGATCCTACTGATCAAGATAGTAACCCTACATATATTTATAAATAGACTTTATATATTTATATGTCTTATTTTAGACATTACAATTCATGAATCTGGCCTAAAATAGTCTGGATATATTTGTATCTTTATTTTGTAAAATTGGATAAGTATCTTCAGTTTATGTTAGTTATTTTTTGTCTATAGTTAGTTGAGTAAGTTTTAATGCCTTCCTAGAAGCATGAGATATGACTCCTAGATTGTTTATATTTTTAATAAATAGATTTGGGAATTAAGATCACCAAGATTTTATACTATATGAATATATGTTGAGATGTATTTAAATACATATCTCCTCCTCATTCCAGTTAGTTAGAGAAAGTAAGAAGTTGAAAAAGTTAATAGTTGGTGAATTATAAATCAGAAGAAGCCTTTCATATCTGTATATGTTATTTTGAATAAAATAGAGTTAAACATTTCCCTTTATTACTTAGTAAATTAGTTATTATTCTAAAGAGGAAGGGCCCACTTCTATCCAAGGATCAAGATAAATTGGTACTTCTAGTTTAATAGTTTAGAAGTATTTATTTAATTTAGGTATATTTAATTACTACAAATTGTAATTCTTTTTAAACACAAGAGTAATTTCTCTTAAATGTAGATTTATTTCCTTTCAAAGCAAAGAGTGATTGTTTTTAAATGCAAGTTTGAATTCCTTTTTCAAAATAAAGTGTGAATTTCCTTTAATGCAAGTGTGTTTCATTTACATACAAGAGTTATTTCAATTTAATACAAGCAGATTTATTTTAAGTAAGAGTGTGTATTTTAGTTAGAGTAAGTTTATTAATTCATTTCATATTCAAAATTTGTTAGAAGTTGTTTAAGTAAGAATAGATAGCATTCTCATATTTTTTAACATCACATTATCCTACCTAGTTGGGCAAGTTGAGTGAGTACATCATGTGTCTTATGCCAGATGTTTAATTTTTATATACCGATGGTGTGAATATCAATAGGATATCTTCAATTAACAAATAATTTAGATTTACTTTTTTGAAAACTAGAGTTAGAGACTTATTTACTATTTTTAAGATTTAGAAAACACAACAAAAGTAAAACCCCCCAAATAGTGAACTGTATAACTCCAATATCAAATGGTCTCATTGTAAATAGCCATCTAACACTACCCTAGTTGAAAATGACACCAATCCATTGATTGGTTAAATGTGAGGTATAATGATATCCTATAATTTTTGGTGTCATTCCCAAGGACACTATTGTAGTTTTATTTGGGGTTTAGTCACTTATCTAGTTGTTCAAGTCAATTCTAGACTCATTAAAACTAGGTACAAAGATAGTTTATTCCTATAACACTTAACATTTATCACTCGACTATGATAGCATAAATTCACATAAATATCAAGCCTTATGCACTCAATCAAATTACAACAAAGAAAGAACTAAGGCTCATGTTTGGCTAGTTGTGCCATGGTGCAATGCATCATATGTAGAACTTGGTCAAAAGAAAGAAGGATTTTGGTGGATTTATGGGTGCAAGTCTTTCTAAGCTAAGACTAATGATCTCTAGGTGCAAGCCTATTTGGGGAACTCATTCTGGCCATAAGGGTGTAAGTCTTTATTAGGCTAGTTGTATAACTCTAAGGGTGTAAGTTATTTGTTACTAAACTTAATGCCACTCAATTTCTCTATGGGGTCAAGGGGATGATTTCACTAGAAGGATCATTCTAGGCTCACACATCTATCTAGGGTACCAAAGTTTGAGTGCATGACCTTATCTACACTTGGGATATTTCACAAATTATGTTAACATTATCTATTACAGAAGGATGCCATTAATGAATTAGATTAGAGATTCACTATAACCTAGCATTCATATGTTGAAATTACACTATTATAATTATTACATTCAATTCACATTTAATGAAAATTATCGTAACCACATAAACTAGATCAAACTCAATTAGGTGTAACTCCATTCTTCATTAAACAAATTCCTAGTAAACAAAGTACATGATAAGTTAAGTAAATCAAATTCTTATATAAATCTACTAATGGCCTAGAGGCTCATAGGCAAGCTTGGGCACGACAATGTGGATCCTCAAATGTATCTATGTTAATCATAATTTTTAATGGTTGTCAAATCACTATATCTAGAACTAATTCTATAGTGTTTCACTACACCAAATTGCATCTCTTTAGCTTATTATATTGAGCTTAGATTTATAGTACATAGGAGCATATCTATGTTAGGGCAAAGAGTGAACATTGAGTGCTGAGTTAGAGCCTTGTTTGATCATTCCACTATATCCATCACCTTACACCCCTTATGATATAGTTACTATGTGTAGCTTACTCAAGAAGATGTCCTGAAAAACCAAGTGCTAGTTACTTGCCTACTAGCTAGTGCCAGACATGCATTGATTCCTCTAGCTAGCATAAAAAATACCACAATGGTAATCATATAAAGTGATTTCCTCACACTTAGATGTATATATAGTTGGCATAGATCCACACTTATCTAAAATAGGGGCCTAACATCTACCCCATACAAAATTGCTAGTCTACATTTAGACTAGTCTTTCAAAGCTTTTGGAGCATAGAATTTGAACATGCTCTCATTTAGATCAATGTTGAAGTCCTCAAAACATTTAATATCAAACTTGAGTTCCTCAATAGTGATATATATCTTTGTGGAGGTGTCACTAATCATGATCACATTTATCTTCTCTAATTCCTTCTTAAAGGCCTCAAATTGCCTTAGATTTTGTCACTCCTCCATCCATAATTTCCCTTTATTTGTAGGCCATAGTCTATAAGGCACGGAAGAGTGATTTTAGATTATGATCTTGGTCTTTGATATGGGTGCTTAAGGCATTGACCTTATCCATTATTTGGGTAAGCTCTAACCTGCTTATAGTGTATACATGTGTCCTCAGTTCCTCCTTTTCACCCTTTACCTACTTGAGGCATGCATCTAAGACTGACACCTAGTTGGAGAAGTTGTAGAAGATGGTTTTAGTTGCATTTATGCCCTCTTAAAGTTTTTTGAATATTTATACCTCTTTGATCTTTGTATCTATCTACTTTGGTAGCATGGTACATGGGTCCTCCTTTTATTCTTGCATCAGCTCTACCTTTAACCTTAAGAGCATATGTTCTACTAACATGCATAATTTATCAACATTTGAGAGGTTCAATGTGTCAATTATATCCAAGAGGGATGGCTCAGTTATTTATATTTTCTTGGCTAGTTTATGTAACTTAAAATTTATGGCCTGTGCTTCCTCCTCTACATCCTACACAATTTTCTTCCATTTCTTTACACTAACATTATTAATTATGTTTTTTTACATGACTTCATTGGTGATCTGGATGAGTGAATTTGCATACCTAACAGAGTTCATGGCATATAGATTTAGGATAAAGGAGTCTTTCCCCTCTTTAGGTTTATCCACTCCCAAAATAGCCTTTTGAGGAACCTCAAAGTGAGGCTCATCCATGTAGTTATCAAATGAAAATGAAAGCTACTTGCATGTCCTATTCATGGTAGTTTTAAGGGGAATGTATTCATTTAGGTACAAGTCTTCCTCTATCCACCCCTTTTGTGTCTTTACCTGAGGCTCAATTATGTGCCTTCTTCTTCTATGATGGCTAGCTCCATGTGTTCTTCTTCCTTTTCATTAGTGCTATCACTTTATTCTAAGGTTTCTTCTTCCTACTCATGTAGGGTTTATTCTTTGAACTTGTCCCATTTATCCTCTTATTCTTCTCCCTTTAAACCAACTTTTCTCTCTTATTTTTACTGGGACTATGTGGCACTCTCTATTTTTTATTTATATAAGGCACTATCATTGCCATCTTTTTCTTCAGGTTCCCCTTCAATACTTGGGCACGTATATTGTGCAAATTTATCTTCTATACTAGTGGGGGTGTTAGGCACCTTTTCTACTACTTCATCTATTGGTTCCATGCTTGTGGTAACATCTCTCTTCCTTCTCTTTCTTGTCCTTTTATTCTTTTGCCTTATTATTTTTTTGGCCTTCCTCTTCTTTGTTATCACTAAGCCTTTTCTTCCTCAGATTTCCTTTCCTCAAACTCAACTCTACCAATATTCTCCTGAATCATGTCAATTGCCTTCATGGCCTTTGTTTTATTCTCAAACACTAGTGCCTTCAAAAATTATACTTCACTCTTTTATATATTCCTCCACACCTTTCTCTTTTCTTACTTAGTTTATGGAGCCTATGTGGAGGGCCCTTTAGATGAGGTGCTTATTGGCTTCTCCACTTCTCCAAACATGGTAGTAGTGTTGCTTTAGAGGGCCTTTTGGACTTCCTCAGTGATAGGCTCTTCTCCCATCTCTTCTTCTTGGACAATGTAAACTCTCATCCCTACTTCTTCCTCCTCATCTATATCTTCATACACCTCTTGCATTTCCATTTCTACCAAGGTTATAGTTGGAATCACAATGAGACCCCTAAACTTATTTTTCTTTTGTTTCTTATTACGTGAAGTAGTCCTTGGTGTGAAGGTCACATGTTTTTTATTTGGGGTAGAAGGAATTACTTCTTCATCAGAGGAAATTTTTAACCTTATGTGCTCTTGAATTTATTCAAGTGTTTCTCCTCACTTTTTCTAGGGAGAATTCTTCTACGTTGTTGGTGCCAGCTTCCCTTTATCACCAATCTAGAGGGGGAGACAATCATACTTATCAAGGTGTGCACCCTTATTTCTTAGATTCATTTCATAATATAACATATGTATGCGTTTGAGTATTAATTCCTTTTAGAGGGGATGAATGTCAGTGTGATCTGAGTCATCCTCCTCATCTTTTATATCTTTTCTTTTTGGACACACATATTAGCACCATAACCTACTCCTTTCCAAATCCATGACATTCACTAGGATGTCTAGCTATTATATGTTGGGAATTATTTTTAGTGCATCCCTTAAGTACTTCATGGAAAATGCATAATGGAGTTTTATCCATCCTAAATAGTTGTTATTTGTGAGCACTAGATGCACTACATATAAGTATTGCATGAAGGTGAAGGTTGTCATTCCAAACATGTTTTGGTGAAGCTCCTTGGGGATAGATCATTATATCCTAAATGCCTCTATATATTACATGTACCACCCCATCCCTTAGGTCTTGTGCTTTTACGAGAAGAAAGGGGGTAGGTGAAGTCCTAATACTTCAGCTATGGAGTCTTTGTGCATTTGGAAGACCTAAGGATTGTCAGAATCACCATCAAGCACTCTAATCCCCTCCATGACTATTAAAATCAATATTGACCCCCACTTTAAGGTATATTATGTTATATGACACTAAATCATAGTCTTTATCATTTCTTCAGCAATGAAATTCGCAACATTAAATTTGACCCCTTGCACCATGTGACAGGTGATGCACAAGTAGGCCTTAATAATGTCCATCCATCTTCTACTAGGTCAAATCTTGGAGCTCATGAGGCATGTTGTGGCCCTTGTACCAGGGTCATATATATCCTTTATTGGGAATGTTAATCTTCCCTTATTGTACCTAGAGAGTTTTGAGACCCTTTCTACTTCAACATCATCCACCATCATCTAGTGGATATTTGTGCTAGAGTCTAGGATCCCAATGATTTTATCAATTAGGCATGTTGATAACCACATGCGTCTTCCTAAAAAGTATAAGTGGTCCCTATAGATGCATGAAAATAATAATTTTATAAGTTCTTCTAGCTTTCTAAACATGGAAACTCATAAAATTGAGTTGTACCAGTGGTCTCATGCTTATCTCAAATGGAGATGTCAAACAATGTTATGGTTGCCTATATCTTTTCTCTCATGTCCACCATCTAGTATTACACTAACTCTTGTTCATTGCTTAGGTTATGATGGTTATATTATTTCAATCTATAGGTGTGAATGAAAGATGCCCAATTCTCCCCTACTAAGACATTTGATGGAAATTACATCTCCTTGTATGACATCTTTGCAAGTGCCTTAAGGTTAATCACTAAAACACTAACCCATTACATCAGTTGTGCCTTCTTATTTTTAGTGATTGTCTCTTATATCATCCATACCTATTTAGTGCCCTTCTATGCCTGTAGTGGACCATAACTCATATATTTATTCCTAATCTTGAACTGATTAATGTTAGCATGATCTATTCATTTTTCCAAAGCCTCTAATGTTTCTTGGTGATTCTCATAATCATGAGGTCTACAAATGTGAATTCAAATTCTAAGATTCATTCACCATTAAAGGTGGCCTCAACATCACTCAAGTTTTTTATTATCTTATTTTCTCACAATTCATTCCCCATAGTCCTTTATTCTAATCTCAAAGGGAACTCAATTTCACTATCTAATCAAATGTTCTCTTTTTGAATTTGTGGGTGCTCAGGACTCTCTTTGGTATATTTTTCATGCTCTCAAATTTGGTTCAAATCTACATGTATGGTTTTAATTTACTTTAGTTTTATAACCTAAACCAATCAACCTTTCACTTCTTTATACCTTGATTTAAACTATCATCTTAATTACAGGTGAGTAATGGCATGGAGACACCTATATTTATTAAGATCTACTAAAACCCATGAAATATACAAAATCCATTACTACCTATGCATTCAATGCATATCTTTGTGCCTTTTATATCACCTCATTAAATTCTCTAAATGGTATTTTTGGTGAAGTGACATGTAGTTCAAGTGGTCACTTCCTACCTAAATTTGGGTGGATGACAACTTGTCTTGATAATCTTCCTCCTATGATTTGTTCACTTGATACAAACTTCACTTTATTTATGGAAATCTAGGCACAACACTTCATATGCATGTGATTCAACCTCTATGGTCCCATTTTTCAATGCTTCACTTTCTACCAAGTGCACTTCTCTTTCACTAGTTGATTTCTCTAGGCTTTCATCTTACTTTGACCTACCCTGTCAAATACAAATTCCTATGTTGGTCCTATAATGCTTCACTTTCTAGGTGTCTTGAACACTTATAATCATATGCACCTTTCTCACATCTTATGTGCACTAGCATCTTGTGCACCTTTCCTCATTACTTGGCACTCATATTTTCAAATTTTAGCAAGTTTCATGCATCCAAAAAACTTAGGTGTCTAGCCTTAGGTGCTTAGAAATCATCCATTCTAAACTCACCCAATTGGAGTTATGTATGTAAGGCCAAAATAGTTTACTTATGGGATTTAAAGTTCTTTGATTATTCACTCATCACCAACACAACACAAAATATAAAGAAATGTTTGGCTTGTGCCAGATTTTTTTTTTGTTAGCACAACACAAATGAATTGTGATCAAGAAGTCAATTTCTAATGGTACAAGCACCATCCTATTGCCTATAAGGATTCAATCAGTTACTATTGAAATGCCTAAGGAGTATTTCACTAGATAATGTGTACAACTTACATGTGCATATATCTAATATGCTATGGATGGCATAAGGTCCCATACACTTAATTTGTATATTTATTGGGTGTTTGAGGTACTTAGATTCATAAAATAAGACCAATGATTCTTCAGTCAATACCTTGCACTTAATATGCTTTTCATGCCATAACTTTTGGTGTACCTTCTCTATATACTAGCTCTACCTTTCTTGGGTGTGCAACTCATCCAAGCATTCCAAGTCCTCCATCCTTTCACTCAATTATTTTTGGTCATATAAATGACCAATACATTTAATGCACAATGATGGCACCATAAACTCTATTGGTAGAACTTTCTCATCACCAAACACTAGTTGAAATGGTGTAGCCTTATTTAGGTACTTGTAGGTTGTGTGATATGCCTATAGTAATATTAAAACTTGATCATCTCAATATTTATGACCGATGTCACATATCGTTATGAGACATATCTCCAAGATCTTGTTGAATGCCAAAACTATACCATTCACTTGTGGATGATAAGGATTTATCTTATAGTGCATCACCATGTATTCGATCAGCAAGATCTGCACAATTTCATTGATGAAGTGTATGCCTCTATCACTAGTCAAATTGAGTGGGCACCCATGATAACTTATGATGTTCTCCCATATGAACTTTGTCTCTATGGTAGCTATGTAGTTTTGGATTGGTGATACCTGGGCCTACTTAGTGAAATAGTCAGTGGTTTTTAGAATATATCTTATGCTTATGTGCCTTGATAAAGGAGTGATTGGATTAATGAAATAAATGTCCCACTTTTTGAATGGAATCTAGGAAAGAATGGGTATGAGAGGAATATCATACAATTAGTTGGGATTTTCTATATGCTGGTATATGTCACATGCCTTGGTATAATCTTTTGTATCTTGAAAAAGACTTGGCCACCACAAACTTGATTGTAATACCTTGTATGCCATTGCATCTCCAATGAAATGGCTCTTGTTATCCCATCATTCACCTCTTGTAATACATCATCCATTTTGTGTTCAAAGACACATCAGTGTAGGAATTCATCATGACTTCATTTGTATTATTCCCCATTGATGAGCTACAAAGGAGTGATGTGAACTATGAACTATTTCTTTTCCTTGGTTGCCATAGTTTGGGGCATAGATCCAAATGTTAGAAAAGTGTATATCTCTACCAAGTCTTTAGGGACTGCTAGACTCTATAGAGTTTCACATCCATCATGTCATCCTTAATAGGCACTACTACATTGACTAAGTCAATGTGAGATAAATAGTTTGGGCTCAAGTTTTATTTTTTAGGCTTTATGACAACTGAGAACTAAAATTCTTGAAATAGAAATATCTATCTATAGATGCACCCATGGAGCATTGGCTTATTCATGAGGTGATTAAGTGCCTCATGGTTTGTGAAGAAGATGAATGGAGTTACCAACAAGTATTGCCTAAATTTTTGTAAGGCATAGACCATGACCAACACCTCATGCTTAGTTGTATAGTTCTACTCTGCTTGGGTCAATTTTTTACTTGTGAAGGAATTGGGATGATCCATTTTGACTTCATTGGGATGTACCAAAATGGTTCCATCCATGTTGATGCATATATATATATATATATATATATATATATATATATATATATGCATCAACATGGATGTGGAATGGGGTTGTCTAGTTAGGAAATTGTAAAATATGCATGCTAGTTAATTTGAGATTTAGGGTTTTAAAGGCATCTTCTTATGCTAGGCCCCAATAGAACGGGTCATCCTTGTGCAAGAGATCCTATATAAGAACTAAAATCTTTACATATATACTTATAAATTTCTTATAGTAGTTGTAATATCCAAGAGAGGCATGAACATATTTATATGTTGAAGGGGTCTAGATTTGAATGATTATTGAAATCTTCATGGGATCAATGCGTAGACCATATTTATAGATGATGTACTTGAGCAAGGTACCAAATGGTGTTGTAAAGATGTACTTCTTGAGGTTCAAGGATATATATAATTGTTTTCACCTCTCAAAAATTAGGCATAGGTTTTCATAATGCTTTTTTAGGAGCCCATATATAGTCCAATCATCTAGGTATACTTGAAGGAACATGTGAATAAATTCATTAAACACAGTGGTTACCACTCTAGAGAATATAATTAGCACATTATCGAGCCTAAAGGGCATCACATTATAAATAAAATAACCTGATTCATTCATAAAGGTTATTTTGGGCTTGTCCTCCTCTTCAATATAAACTTGGTGGTATCTAGAGAACCCATCCATAAAGGTGTAAATATCACAGCCTATAGCACCATCTAAGACTTTATCGATGACTGGAAATAGAAAGGGTTAGTGATGTAGGTGACATTCAATAGTCTATAATAGATAAAAATATAAATTCACCCATACTTCTTGATGATAATAACCATGGGGCTCACCCATTTATATTATTGTACATGATAGATGACACCTTGGGCCAACATTCCATCAATATTCATTTTGACCTTAGCACAAAGATTGGGGTTCATTTTATAAGGGTGTTTCTTGATAGGTATTACATCATCCACCAGTTTTATGTTCATCTTCCCAAGGGATGGGTGGGTACCCTTCATGCTTGATAATTTCAAGGGAATAAGTTTTGGAACTCCTTTATGAGACCCATAATTTGTGCCAGCTCCATATCAAACCAATATGTACCTAGAGTATCCACCTTTGGATCCCCTTCTAAGTTGATGTCTATTTGGGTAATTTTGAGTAGTGTGCATTAGGGCTTATTCCTCTCTTAATGTGAGTCCTAAACTTTCCTACTTCCCTCAGTAGGGTCTTTTTTGTTAGGGGTTTTATCCTCCACTTAGCACATGAGCTTCCTTTTGCCTATCAAGGATGTCTAGTTGTGCACCTTCCAAATATCAATGTCTTCATCAATTGATTTATTTTTGAGTGATTTCTCCTCAAATAAAGTTAGAAACACCAATCCTTTCTCCCTGAACATGTCTTTTAAGAAATCCTCTAGGATTGCAGTGTCCTTGAACACTGCCTTTTGAAATACTTGTAATGTTCTAATAAATTCTAGGCTCTGTAAAGTAAATGAGAAGGTGTGCATAAATCACTCCTTAAGTACCTCCCAACTTACTATCTTATGGTGTATCTCATTGATAATGTACCATGCATATTCCCATGTTTTCAAGGTCTTGAAGAAGGTGTACACCCATAAATTCCTTGGGGCATTTGTGTCATAGTTAGTCCATGTTTCTTCACATAAGTTAAAGTGTGATATTTGTTATAAATCTCTAGAGTATGCAAAAATATCTAGGTCCTCATTATTTTTCCCAAATCTAGTGGTTGCTTTTACATCTTGCCAAGTTGGTAAGCTAGGCCTTCACATTTCCCACCAATGATTGATAGTGCTTTTAAAATTATACACTAGTGCACCCATATTATCTACCTCCTTTGGGATGCACGACTTGAGGTCATAGACATATTCTTCCACAAGATTGCTCCACTTTTATCTTGGGAGTGTAGTAAGTTTACCTTTGCTATGGAAAAATGCTTGCTTTCCCTTCTTAATATCACAAGGGACTCATCTCTTTAAAGGTGATAAATCTATACCTAGCTAGTTCTCATAGATTTTGGTGCCTTTACACTCACTAAGTGACACCTCTAACCAATCCTCTCATAAGTTTCTTCAACCCATGAATCACAAGCAACATCAATGGTATTTGAGGCCAAATATTCATCATCCCAAGAAAGAATTCCTTGGTCATTAGGGTTGAGAGTCTCAGTGCCTTACACCATGATGTTGTATATATGGTTGATCTCATCCTCTAGATCAATACTTTCTATATAGGGGGTCCTTGGTCAATTAAGAGGGGGATCACTACCCTCTCCTTGCCTTTTTCAAAGGTCATATAAAACTTCTTGAAAAGCATATTAGTATTATATATGTATCTACATGGCATTATCAGGAGCACTAGATAATTATATTATCCATATAACTTGATCACTTTGAAGTCAACATGGAACTCAGTGCCCATGATATCAACAATGGTAATTTTTAGAATTCTAATTGGTTTCATCCTAGATTTATTAGACATGAAAAGTACATGAGGGGAAGGCTTCAAGGCTAGCCTACTCATATTTTCTAATGCATTTGTTGTTAAGATATTGACCTCAGTGACTGTGTCCATGAGGACCTCACATACAGACTATCCATTAGTGGTGGCATTCACCATGAGTTTTTGATCATACTCCACATTATATGTATGTCTAACTTCTCATTCCCTTTCCATGCATGACATAATGAATTCAAGTAGTTTCTATCCTACATGATCTAAAATCAAGTTCTTTAATAGGGGTATAATCCCTTCTATCTGTAAGAGATGTAAGATATCCATTATCTCTTATACCTCAGCCTCTTGGCCATATTGCTTCTTGTGAAAGGTAGTAGCTTGCACTTTTAGGTCTCATGCCAGTTGGATCTCCCCTTAAAAGTTTTGAATCACACTCATATCTCACTTTAATACATATTTATAGAAAATAGGGTATTAGTAAGGCAAAAATTTGGGTTCAATCCATGTTATGCACTTAGTGTGGTTCTATTCCCAATGTTCTATGTGAAACTCTAGTATTAACACAACTGGTGATTGAATGGAAAATCAATTACAAGTACTTGTCTACACTTTGATTGGCTCTGTGTGAGTTGATTATGTCTTTAGGGTCCACTTATCTATTTTTGGCTCACACCTAATCATTCTTACACCCTTATCTACACCAAGATTGCCTTGGGTCAACTTATTATACAAGTTGGGGCATTCCTTAACCTTATGTGTTCCTCAACAATACCCACACATTAGATGTGTAGGGTAGTCATGCTGATAATGCTCTATCGAACCACACTTATAACATGAACATAGTGGGAATATTCCTCTATCACATCTTCAACCTTGCCCTTAGGTGCCTCTTTGAATTATGTATCTTGTATTTTGTTGGCCATAGCCCTCATTTACTTGGGTCACTTGCCCTCTGATTGTTGTAGTTGCCTTCTTGATACCTCTCTCCATGTTTTCATGCATCTCATCAATCACATGATAATTAGATATGGTATGCGTGTAGGAATTTCAAAATTAGTAGTAGATGGTGGTTTTAACCTAAGTATCATGTTGTAAAAAAGGTTAATTATGAACATCATGCACTTCATGACAAACCTCACAACTTAGAAGAAATATGTGCATATTCATTCAAGGGAAATTATTCACATTATGGCATTATTTATCATAATCAGTGCAACATAATCCATTTCAAAAATCTTGTGATGAACTAGCAATTAGTTTCTATAGTTAGGAGGACATAGATGTAATTTGAGCCTTCATGAATGGGTTGATTCCCATATCAGTGCTCCTAACTACCTTGGCTCAAAACATAGCTTCAAGTGATTCATAAGGGTTTATGAATGTCTTAATGGATAGTGCTCTTTTGAATGGTACTAAAAATCCTACAATAAACCATTACACATTATAGGATGGGTGAATGACACAAGGAAGCTTAGAAAGAAGATTTTTGAACTTGGCATCATATAGGTGAATTCTCTTTGATAGTCCTTGGTTAATTTATTTGAGCACTAAGATGCTTTACTATTCAAACTTGTGTATATCAAATTCCTTCAAGAACGCTTCCTTCAAAGTGTTGTAGTCAATCATAACCTAGTTAGGATCAAATTTCCTATACTAGGTATGAGTATGATCAAGCAAAGTTATCACAAACTAGGTTACCTTATGCTTTGACTGGGTTATACCATGAGTGTGCCATTATATCTCACAATTTAGCATGTAATCTATGGTATTTTCCATGCCATGATATTTTGGTAAGTGCATGGCCATATCATAATATAATTGATGTGGGAGGGGGGCATTGGCATCTATGGTGATTTTCATCTGGTTTTCTTGGTAGTGGTCCTCTAATGCCTCTAGTTACTAGGTTGGGAGTCAGCCCCATTGTTAGTATTGGCACTATTGAGGTTGATAGCATGGTGCTACTCACTTGTGGCATTAGGCCACTTCTTACGGGTTATTACATAATCTGTGTAACTAAAATTATCTAAATTGGAATGCTTGTACTCACATTTTATATTATTGAACTAGAAACCAAAAGTCTAGAGGTATCCTCACTTAAATCTTCATAAGGAACAACTTATTCATTCATAAAATTATAGTCCAAGTCTATAAACTAGTCAAAGTCTATGATGATAATAGGGTCAATTATCACTCTTATTTCTTCTTATGGGGGATCCAGTGTATGAGCATATACCACAAGTTCAAAGGGGGTAGGTGCATCTGATGCATTTTCAATGATCAAATTTTGTAGGAACCTAGAGCATTCTACACCTATCAATTATTAAGCTCAATTTATGGATTCATTGTTTCTCTCTTCTTAGCACTACTATAATTTAAGAGATCCTTCCCCATGCCCTTCCCACTTGCTATGAGTTCTCTCAGCACTTCTAGGCTTTAGATATTCTATTATCCTATGCCTTCTCTTGTTATAGTTCTATCACCTAAGATCTCAGGTGTCAATATGCTCATCCCCTTCCATTTTCATTCACCTACACATCCTCTTCTTCCCTATTGCACTTCTAATATGTGAAAGGACTTAGCCTTCCATTTTCATAGTTTCAAATCTATAATCCACCATCAGTTTATTAAGCTTTGTGATAAAATATTTTATAAACATACCTTTTGGCTTGTGTAAAAACTAATACTCTACTTCCTTAGGGTAGGAATATGTCAACACTATGAGCTCAAGCATGTAACTATTTAGTGTTCCTTTCCATAATTTGTTTATATATCTTATCCAAGTAACATCTAGGTTTTCAAGCCTCTCTAGGTACTCTTTCATCCACTTAATAGATTATCCATAGCTTCAACTTCTATGGGTTACAAAAACAACCAACCATTGATATACATGATTAGGTAGTTCATAAAAAAAGACCTCATACAAAGCATCGTAAAAGTTTTTTTGGACCTACTTCTTTAACTTATGTCCTTTACATGATAGATGCTTCATCACAAAACTATCTTCCACCTATTTCAGCCAATACTTGATATTATTGAGGAAGAGTCATAGCATGGTTCTATTACACCATTGTAGCAACAAAATTCAACACAGATATTAACAATGATACCAAAATTTTATAGTTTTGTTTTGGGTTTATGTGATTATCTAGTTGTTCAAGTCAATTTCATAATCATTACAACTAGGTGCAAAGATATTTTATTCCCATAGCGACTAACATTTATCACTTGACTATGTTGGCATCAATTCACATAAGGTGTAGCCTTATGGGCTCACCCAAAGTACAATAGAGAAATAACCAAGCTCACATTGGGTTGGTTGTGCCATGGCATAATGCATCACATGTAGGACTTGGTTAAAATAAAGAAGGCTTTTGGTGGATTCATGGGCGTAAGAGTTTTTGGGCTAAAACTGATGATTTATAGGCACAAGCCTATTTAAGGAACTCATTATAGCCATAAGGGTGAAAGTATTTATTGGGTCAATTCTATAACCTTAAAGGAACAATTTATTTGTTACTAAACTTAGTGCCACTCATTTTCTCTAAGGGGTTAAGGGGATGATTTCATTAGAAGGCTCATTTTGGGCTTGCATATCTAGCTAGGGTACCATAGTTTGAGTGCATGACCTTATCTATATTTGGGCTATTTCATAGAATATATTGATGTCATATATTAAATAGGGATTCCATTAACAACTTAGAATATAACTTCACTATAACCTAACATTCATATGTTGAAATTACACTATTATAATTATTGCATTCAATTCACATTCAAAGAACATTATTGTAAAAAACATAAACTAGATCAAAATCAATTAGGTGTAATACCATTATTGATTTAACAAAGTCCCATTAAATAGAGTAAATGAAAAATAAAGAAAATCAAATGCTTATCTAAAGCTACTAATGACCTAGAGGCTCACAGGAAAGTTTGGTCACTATAATGTGGATCTTCAAATGCATCCATACTAATCTTAAGTTTTAATGGTGGTTAAATCATTGTATCTAGAACTAATTATATAGGGATTGAATACATCAAATCACATCTCTTCACCTCATTAGATTGAGATTATATTTATAGTACATAGGAGCATCTTTATGCCAGGGTGAAGAGTGCATGTCAGGGGTTGAGTTAGAGCCCTAGTTGATTATTCCACTAGCTCCATCACCTTGTGCCCTTTATGTTGTGTTCACCACATGTAGTCTACTCAATAAGATGCCTTGAAAAAATAGGTGCTAGTTACCCACCTACCAACTAGCACGAGATGTGTGTTGATTCCTCTATATGACACAAAAGGTACCAAAATGGAAATCATACCAAGTGATTGCCTTGTATTAAGATGTTTATCGAGTTGACATGGATCCACAATTAGTCAAAATAGGGGATCAATAGACACAAATTCATCAATAAGTGTTAGTAAGATCCTACATTAGAGTTATATAATTAAATTCAAAAACATTCATAAAATTCAAAAATATAAAAACAATTCAAGAATCTTTAGATTTATAAACTAGCCAAGAGATTATCAAGGATGGTTTATCTCTAAGGGATCCCAAATAAATCAAGAAGAAGAGAGGGTCTAATCCTTGCGAGAAAGATAAAAAAGGGAAATAAAGGAACTTGAAATCACTTTGTTTGATTCCTCTCTTTAACAAGATTCATCCTCATAAATATATCCTATAAGAAGAATTCTATTAAGAACATCTTCTCCTATAGGGAGAATTAATCTTGAAAATATTTTTTCTAGAATAGTTAGATTTTATCCACAAGCCCTACAAGAAAAATATTTTATTGAATATTATCCTCTTGAGATAGACCATAGATTTATCACCCAAAAAGCAAATTTAGATTGGATTGATATCCAAAGTTAGGAACAAAACATGGGAGATGAACATGCACATGTGGAAAACCCTGATCGTCAACCCCAATAGGATAAAAATTTATTCTATCAAATAAGTCTAGGTCCTAAAAATAGAAATTCTATGAAAAATATTTCACCATCTATTTTAACTACTTTTAGAGGTAAATCCTTATAGGATCCAGATCAATTTCTCTTTGAGTTTTAGGTTCTCTGCCAAATATATGATTATGTCACAGACAATCAAAAGTTGAAATTATTCCCATGTACACTCAAGGATGAAACTATGAGATGGTTCATGGGCCTTGAAATTAATTCCATAACCACTTGGGATGAAATGGAAATTGCATTTCTAAACAAATATCAATATTAATGTAGAGTTAGAGAATAGAAGGAAGACTTTTTCAAGATCAAACAAAATAAATATGAAACCTTAGAAGATTAACTTGACATGTTTATATTTATTCATAAAATGAGTGTGATACCTCACATGAGGGATCATCTTCCCATCCCAATTAAGACACATTCTAATGCATTTACTTGTTTATTAAGATTTTGAATTATAATTCTCTCTTGATTTATTAATGAATAAATATTAATTAAAAGTTAAAAATGATTAATTAGAGTTAAGTCTCTCATATTTATTAGATGAATTTAAAAATTTATAAAATGGATTTTATTATTTTGAGGAGAGTAATAGGTATCCTAGGGAGTCTATGATCTCTACCGCCCCCCACCCCCACCCCCACCCTGCCACCCTCCAGCCCGATAGCCTACTTAGACCCTAGCCTAGTATAGGTACTCAACCCACTTGGTTGAGTGTCTTGGGATTAGAGAAAATTTAAATTAATTTAGTTGTAATATCCCACGTGGGCTTGTAAGAGAGGGTACTCTCTTTCACAAAGGAAGTGATGAGTAATTTGAGGGTGTTGGGATAATAATAATAATAATAATAATAATAATAATAATAATAATAATAATAATAATAATAATAATAATAATAATAATAATAATAATAATAATAATAATAATAATAATAGTAGAGGTTTTGAATTTTGAATGTGCATCTTGGTTTTGGTGGTAGTTACTCTCTCTTGGAAGGAGCTTGTTGAGAGTAAGAAAGAAGAGGAGAAAGATGGAGGAGGAAGGAGAGATTAAAAAGGATGGTTTAGAAAGCTTGGTAGAGCCAAAAGAAAATCCACAGAGCTTCAAATAGGAAAGTGAAATCTCCTTCAAAGATTAATCTATTCTTTCTCTCATATTTGTAAATAGGGTAAATGATGGCTTCGTTTAGATCTTTGAATCTGGTATTTTTTTCTTTTAATTGTTGGGTTGTTTTAATTTTCAATTTTTTTAGAAAACCCTCTATTTGGGATGTTGGTTGAACATACCCAAAATAATGAGGGTATATATTTAATGTATATACCTCCTTCTTGCATGAACATGTCTTTTTCTTCATTGATATATATATATATATATATATATATATATATATATGTACATATAACACAAACATGACCTTTTATTCATATTATTTATAGCCCCTAGATATACATAATCTAGATTATGTATATCTCGGGGTTATAAATAATATGAATAAAAGGTCATGTTTGTGTTAATCCTTTTATTTTGTGTATATAATTATGTTGTTAAAAAAAGGATATATATATATATATATATATATATATATATAGGGCTGCTATATATTTACATAGTGTAATGTTTTTTTAAACCAAAAAATAATAATAAAAATATTTAAAACAATTTATATGAAAAGAATATTGGGGGTGGTGGTGGTTGAATTGGCCCCTTCCCATGGCCTCAGCACTAGGGCGATTAGCCATGGAGGCTGAAGGGTTTCAAAAGGGGAAAAAATGAAAAAAAAAATGAAAATAGATATATGCATTGGAAAAAAAATAAAGCTTTTTATTTGATATTATATTCTATACAAATTATTTCATCATTATGATTTAATTGAATAATGATTTTTTTTTAATCTTTTTAATCAGGTATGGTTGACTTTTAAATTTTAAATTTATAAATTATATTTTATATTTATATTTGAGAGTTATAACACATATTTATAATGGGTATACAATTTGAAATTTATAATATATAATTTTATAATTTATAAATTATAAATTATAAATTATAATATATAATTTATAAATTATAAATTATAATATATAATTTATAAATTATAAATTATAATATATAATTTATATTTATATTTAGAAATTGTAATAAATATTTATACCTTATCTTTTATATTACGTTTAAGGAATGAATAGTTGTAGTTTAGTGGATCATAAATATAATGTAGTGCATATATACATAAAATGATGTTTATAATAAATAAGGTTATTATGGATATTGGAATTATAAATATTGATTTAATAAATATAAAGTTACGATTGATGTCATGGTATTATATTATTATTATTATTATATAATAAGTGATTCATGCATATCAACCGATATCAGGTGTAAATAAATAGAAGTATGTAAAATAATAAATAAATGTATATATGTAAAGTTCAAATTATAAGTGACAAACACATCAAGTATAATGAGTGGTGTGTCAAATAGTAAAAATACATTCCAAAAAATATTTTTGTATAATGTTCTTGACTAGCAAATGTATGAAATTAGCATATCAGGATTATTAAGTCAGGTGGAAATTGACATGATATAATGTGAGTGGTAGTAAAGAGTTAAGTTTAAACATTTTTTTAATAACTAGTACTAACATTATATTAGTGGATATGAATAAGGTACATAGAGAAACCAAGAAATAATGACCTATATATTTCTTATTACATCTTTGAAAAACATATGTAAGATAACATATAGTCATTTTTGGAATGAATGTTAAATTGTCATTATTATCTTGCTTATAATTCTGGGAAAAGATAGAAAAATATTTGTGAGGATGTGTTTACTTACATAGCATAAGCTGACCTATTATTTCCTATGTCTTAGTGCAGGGAAAAGATTTACCAGTGATAGACATAGTGTAGAGATATTATACCTATTATGATTAACATTTGTAACATCTAAATTCTAATTATTTTGCATATTATAATTGATCTTGATTATATGGTCTTGTCAATTTGGAATGTTTGAAAGGTTGTTCATGAGGATTGTCTCTAGTCTTGAGTGACCTTATTGTTGAAAGAACCATATTATGACTCATGTTATTGATTACTATAAAAGTTGTTGTAAGGCTCTAGTTTAACTTGTGATAGAAAGTAGTTTGTCCTCATTTTTATAGGTAGGATGTAAAATTTTGATTGTAATGTAATTATTGTTTCTTCTATTAAAGTTGTGTATGTATTTGTGTAACTCAATAGAGAATTTATGTAACCCTCATTATCATTATTTTTCTATTACAATATAGAATGATCTATTGTATTAGGCATATAAGTCTTTATTTAATGTCTTCCATTTTGATGGCATAATGAATAACACAACCTTTGATTTTAAATTGAATTTTTATAAAATAAAAATTAATTACTCAAGATGAATTGAATGAGCCTTACAAATTTAACAAAATAAATTTTATAGGCTAAGCCTTCATAACCCATAAGAAAATAAATTGACAAGTAAAGTAAAACTAATATTATTTTAGATTTAAAGTGATTTTATATTTGTAAAGATAAACTTTTGAATTAAAGGAATGTAATTTTGATAATAAAAAAAAATAATGTTTTAAAGGCTTAGAAAATCAAGTTACCTTTCTTATAGATCTAGAGATGTAACTACAATGGCCTAAAACATTGTTAAAGAATTAGCCTTGGACTCTAAAACATGTATTGACTTATTTGATATGATAAATAATAAGTAAGAAACTAAGCTAATTAAATTTAGAATCCAATGTAAGTCAATTTTGATTTGATGCAATTAAATAGTTGTGTTTGTTAGGTGGCTTATACAGAATCTTGAAATCTCTTCCCCTATATTAAACTAAATTAATTCTTAAATTTGAATCATCTTGTTTCATTTATTTGATTTTAGTGAAACTATTTCGAGAGGAAAAATTTGAAATCAAACACTAGATGACACTTTATAGTTTTCAAAGTGCCTTTAAAATCTTCATTCCAAAAGAATCTAGAGTGAAGGAATTATGAATATTGAGGTTGATAGAGAGTTATTTTATATTAAAATTATCATTAGTAACTCTAATTATCTAATAAAATATTTATTTGTATTTTTAATAACTAAATTTTGAACGCAATTTATTCAAAAATTTCTTGCTGATTATGTTTTCTATCTGCATGATTGCTCAGAGAAGAGTGTTTAAATTATAACCTAGTTTAGCATTTTGAGAAACCTAAAGTTGTATCATGTATTTTTGAGTTTCATAGTTATGTATCAATATTTATATTTTATTTTAATAATAATTTTTATATTTTTATCAAGGACATTTTGAACCTTGTTTGACACTAGTTTTTACCAATTTTTTGAATTAGGTTCTGTGAAGTCATTCCAAAAATGGGGTTGTAGAATTTACCCAGTTTGATATGTATATGGTATAAAAGATAAAAAATATTTATTTGAGTTTCATATCAATATATAAACTTTATTATTTCATTTATATTGTCTTTTAGTATTTTTTTTTAGCCTCTTCTAGAGATAGATAACGTTTTATGTACCTATGTTTTGTTGTCTGGCTTGCAAAATCATTTCAAAATTGAATTTCTAAAAATAGTAAATGGAGTCATTACCCAAACAAAAAGTTAATAGTGATTTATTTTGGTTTTAAATTTTATCCAAAACTTTTATTAATCTATTTTGTATGTTTTTTACTATTTTTAATGGCCTAATTCTGAAACTACTTTATTCTAGAATCTGCTAGGCAAACTAGTTTTCTATGTTAAAACCACTTTGGAACACTAAGATATATTTTTTAATGTAGGGGTTAGTTTTATGGGTTCATAAGGGTATCCTATAGATAATGTATTTTTAACTTGGTTTTAGAATCAATTATCTCTTAGTATGGATATTTTACCCATCACTATTTGATAGACAAGTTAATAAAAGTGTGACTTGGTTACGAGGCAAGCAAGTTGACCTTGGGTTGCTCTAGGTGTTAGGAAATTATATCTCAATATAGGTAGGTTGCCTTGTTTATAATGTTCATGGATAGTGTAGATTTGAAATTGGGGTGGAATAAATTAAGGGTTTAGTTATTCCTTCAATTTGATTGCTTTGAATGTGATTTCTTAATTGTGTGTAAACCTAACGCACATTGGTTCAGTTGCGTTAGTTTTATGAAGTATTTTTTTATTATGTTTGGATTTGTGTGAATTTATTATCACACAAGAGTTAGAAAAAAAAATTGTAGTGTTTTTATGGTTTTTATTTGGGTGTTACATTTTGGTATCAGAGCTTGGGTTTAACACTAGGAACTCTAAGGATTGTATTTGGTATTCGTAATGAAGTTTTAAAACTTATCACCAAAATATTTATATATTATATTGTACTCATAATGAATTGAAATCATAAATTTATCTATGTGAACATGTTGTTTTTGCTTGGGGAAGTTTACTTGAATTTTAAATTGGTGATTTCATTGGCATGTCTATATTTCAAGTTAGGTTTTTGTATAATATTTATTGTGTGATATATATTTATTTATATATGATTGATTTTTAATGTGGTATATAAAAGGTGTGTTTTTTATATATGTACTTAAGTGATAATTTACCTTAATACACTTCTTTAGTATTCTAGTATTTTTGATTGATGTTATTTTAGAGGTGGTCTAGAGGATTTGTTTTCTATAAGCCATTTCTAGGGTTTGAATACATTCCTATAAGAAATTACATTTGTATATACTATGATTTGAATATAAGTAAGAAGGTAAAACCTAATTTGGTATATCTTACTTTGGTTTTTAACATCTAAACACATTGTTTACCTTTGATTAAGAATTAATTATGCACATGCTAGCTTAGACTTATTAATTCCCTTAGATGTTAAGGTTAGAGTTGTTACATTTACCTTTCATTGAATTGATTTTAAGTATATTTATCAAATAATAATATGATATTTGTTGATTTTAAGTATAAAATTATGATATTTCTCAAATGGCTTCATGATGATCATGTTATTTAGTAGTGAATAAATGGTATATACCTTTAATAACTAAAGTGATTGATTGTGTGTAGAAGTCAAATAATGATATTTACAAGATTTTTACTACATTTGTATTACATAGATGGATCTTAAAGTTATAGTAAATGTGCTAAAATGATTCTTTCTTACATATAAGCTTGGATTTATAAATCTTAACCAATTTTAAAACTGTAAATAACCTTATGACATTAAAATAAAACTGGTAATGATAGGACTATTACACATTTATATAGATGAAGGAATACTTGTTTGAGAGTAGTCTAATCCTTTAGTAGTGATAGATGGACTATGAGTGTTAATAAAATTAACACAAGAGAATTTATTTTAGAGCTTTAGGTAATATTAACCCTAAAAGACTGCTCTTCCCCTTTATTCAACAAGCTTGTGATATAGGTACACCTTGATTTGGTAGTATATACGCTAGTTACCTATAGGATATAGTTAGCATTGGTTGTTGTTTCCAAATATTTTTGAATGTTGACGCATTGATTATCTCAATGATGATTGTATATACATAATGATATTTCTTATATTTATAATAGATAACAAGTTTTTAGTGGTTAGCACTCAAAAATACATACAATTTTCAATTGGTAGAATTTCATTGAACTATGTTTGGCAATGATATTCCCCTAGAGATATATTACTTAAAAGTAATTACATTTAGACATATGAGATAGTATTTCTGCATTAGTATTTATGTGGCATTGGGATGCCATGTGAGAGAGTTGATAGTTGTCATTATCCTTTATCTGTATCATTTGGTTGACATGGTGGATAGTTATGGTCAAATGTCATTGGATACTTTACTTTTAGTAGCACTTTATTATGATATGGGTTGTTATTCAGTCTCTTTAGTGATGATTACTAATGGATAATAAATAAAATTTCCACATGTTACCTTGGGACATTGTATTAATATACATAGAGAGACTCAGATATTCCTCATGAAATTTTAATTGAAGTTATATATTGGAAATGTCATCCAAGATGACATTGTGGCATCGGTTGGACCGATGTAATTTATTTTTTTGAAATGTTTGACATGGTTAATCTCTATAAATAATGTTATTTAACAACATCTTGACTACATGAAACTCATGTATATGAGACAGTAAGATTACTTTTGATACTTTTATAGCAATATGATGTTGTCTATGAGAGTTTCTCAATTGATTTGTATGGTGACACTATTATATATGATGATGTATAATTATTATATTACCTTGGGAGGTAATTTATAGGTATTTAGCTTACATCTGAGAGGTAATAGATAATGTTATTCATACCTCTAGGAGGTAATTGAGATGCCTCATATCTCAAGGAGGTAATTGAGATGCCTCAAACCTCTGGGAGGTAATCAGGATGCCTCAAACCTCTAAGAGGTAATCAAGATGCCTCGTACCTCTGGGAGGTAGTCAAGATGATTTTTATTCCTTCTCCCCTTGAGTAACTTTTAGTGCTTTATAGAAGTCACATAGTTTTCATGATGTGATCTATTTTCACTTATGTTTTACCTAAATTATTTATATTTGATTGAATTTCATTTTTAAGTTGATCAAAAACTAGCATTTTATTTTATTGTCTTTGATTTTTTTTTCCAATGATCGATCATGGACATTGTTGTTAAAATTTATTTTGTATTTCTAGGCTTATCTTTTCCTTCGATACTACTTAGTCCCACTTTTTTTGTTTTACCCTTACATGATTGGTTGATTATATTGTATATTTATTTTGATGATTGTTGGTGTTGGTTTCATATGTATTTGTATGTGCATAACTGGTATGCCTATGGCGTGATATGGGGGAGAAGAAGTAGCTTAGAATATAAATAGTAGGTCATGATGGGAACTGGTCATGTTGGTTCATGATACCACTCTTCTCATCCCATTAGATTTGGTGGTTATATATATATATATATATATATATATATATATATATATATATATCTTTTATCCTTACATGGGGTTATGACTCTTTTGGGATGTCTAAGGATTTTATATGATAGAGCACTATGTTTCTTATTCATTTCAGTAATGGTATCATTCTATGTTGATGATGAGAGGCATAAGAAGATGATTTGGTATGTAGTGGCTACTTGTTTTTTTGACATATACCTTGATTGGTTGCTTCAGCATGGTATAATATGGTTTAATGTTATTAAGTTAGATTTAGACAACATTACCATGGATGAATATCTATCCTAGTAGTGTACCTTCACCATGATTAACACTCATTATTCTTTTCTCACTATGATTTAGACATTGGATGGATACTTGAGCTTTCATGATTGTGTGATTCAGTTGGTTAGTGACAGATGCAAATAAAAATATGACTTATGTTAGGATTAAATTTATTCTTACTTACTCATTTTAGAGGTTAATTATGTTTCAGTTGGCACCTTATGATATTGATCAGTATAGCATAGTTTGGTAATATCACTTAGTGTGGGAGTTTGGTTCAGCATGGTCTAATATTCAGAGTATTGTAGTGTATGTTTTCCTGATTGGAATTAATCTTAGCATAGTGCACTTTCTTTCACTTGGCATGTTCACCTTGGGAGGACACTGAGTGATTTATATGAGTATACAAGAGATTGACACATGGTGTACATTACTAGATGTATTTCTGTGATATTAGTTGGGTTATGGTAGTTACTTTTTATCAGTATCAATTAGTATTATTTATCATTGTTTAATTGTTCTCAATATTGTTGGCCTTAGGTTGACAATTATATTCATATGTGTGTATCAATCATTACTGGGTTTAGTTATTTTATAGTAGGCCTTTGAGTGTCAATAGTTGTGGTAGTATTTTAGGTATATTAAGAGTGAGTAATCAATGTTTTGTTATTCCTTATGATTTTTACATCAAGGAATATTCTTTTATAAGAGGGGGAGTATGTAATACCCCACATGATTGATCATCTTCCCATCCCAATTAAGATACTTGCCAATGCTTTTATGTGTTTATTAAGATTTTGAATTATAATTTTCTCTTGATTTATTAATGAATACATATTAATTAAAATTTAAAAATGATTAATTAGAGTTAAGCCTCTCATATTTATTAGATGAATTTACAAATTTATAAAATGGCTTTTATTATTTTGAGGAGAGTCATAAGGACCCTAGGGAATCTATGAGCTCTACTACTGCCACCTCCCCCCCTGCCCGCCCGCCCAACCTCTGCCACCCCCACTTGGCCACCCATAGGTTTTCTAAAGGGCCTACTTAGACCCTAGCCTAGTGTAGGTACTCAACCCACTTAGTTAAGTGTCTTGGGAGTAGGGAAATTTTAAATTAATTTAGTTGTAAGAGCTCATGTGGGCTTGTAAGAGAGGGTATTCTCTTTGACCAAGGATATTAAGAGTGAGTAATCAATGTTTTGTTATTCCTTATGATTTTTACATCAAGGACTATGATTTTATAAGAGGGGGAGTATGTAATACCCCACATGATTGATCATCTTCCCATCCCAATTAAGATACTTGCCAATGCTTTTATGTGTTTATTAAGATTTTGAATTATAATTTTCTCTTGATTTATTAATGAATAAATATTAATTAAAATTTAAAAATGATTAATTAGAGTTAAGCCCTCATATTTATTAGATTAATTTACAAATTTATAAAATGGCTTTTATTATTTTGAGGAGAGTCATAAGGACCCTAGGGAATCTATGAGCTCTACTACCGCCCCCCCCCCCCCCCCAAACCTCTACCACCCCCACTTGGCCACCCATAGGTTTTCTAAAAGGCCTACTTAGACCCTAGCCTAGTGTAGGTACTCAACCCACTTAGTTAAGTGTCTTGGGAGTAGGGAAATTTTAAATTAATTTAGTTATAAGAGCTCATGTGGGCTTGTAAGATAGGGTATTCTCTTTGACCAAGGAAGTGATGAGTCATTTGAGGGTGTTGGGAAGAAAAACAAAAATAATAATAATATTAAAAAAATTTAAAATTTGAAGTTTTAAATTTTGAATGTGCATCTTGGTTTTGGTGGTAGTTACTCTCTCTTGGAAGGAGCTTGTTGAGAGTAAGAAAGAAGAAGAGAAAGAAGGAGGAAGGAGATCTTAGAAAGGATGGATTGGAAAGCTTGGTAGAGCCAAAGGAACACCATGGAGCTTCAAATAGGCAAGTGAACTCTCCTTCAAGGATTAAGGTATTCTTTTTCTCATATTTGTAAATAGGGTAAATGATGGCTTCTTTTAGATCTTTGAATCTGGTATTTTTTTCTTTTAATTGTTAGGTTGTTTTACTTTTCAATTTTTTTTAGAAAACCTTCTATTTGGGTTTTTGGTTGAACATAGATAAAAAATAAGGGTATATATTTAATGTATATACCTCCATTTGCATGAACATGTTTTTTTTTCTTGGTTGAAATAAAAAAGTATATATATATATATATATATATATATATATATATATATATATATATATATATATCCAGGGGTTATAAATAATATGAATAAAAGGTCATGTTTGTGTAAAATAAGTGTATATATATATATATATATATATATATATATATATATATATATATATATATATATATATATATATATATATATATATATATATATATATATATATATATATATATATATATAATCCTTTTATTTTGTGTATATACTTATGTTATTAAAATATATATATATATATATATATATATATATATATATATATATATATATATATATATATATACAGTGTGTTGTATATTTACATAGTGTAATGTTTTTTAAAACAAAAAATAATAATAATAAATTTTAAAAAATTATATTAAAAGAATATTGGGGGTGGCAACGGTTGAGTTGGCCCCTTCCCATGCCCTCGGCACTATGGCCACTAGCCATGGAGGTCGAAGGGTTTCAAAAGGAAAAATAAATGAAAATACACATACACATTGGAAAAAAAAGTTTTTCATTTGATATTATATTCCATACTAATTATTTCATCATTATGATTTAATTGAATAATGATTTTTTTAATCTTTTTAATCAGGTATGGTTGAATTTTAAAATTTTAATTTATAAATTATATTTTATATTTATATTTGAAAGTTATAACACATATTTATAATGGGTATGCAATTTGTAATTTATAATATAATATATAATTTTATGATTTATAAATTATGATTTATAATATATAATTTTATAATTTATAATATATAATTTATATTTATATTTAGAATTTATAATAAATATTTATACTTTATCTTTTATATTACATTTAAGGAATGAATAGTTATGGTTTAGTGGATAATAAATATAATGTAGTTCATATATACATAAAATGACGTTTATAATAAATAAGATTATTATTGATATTGGAATTATGAATATTGATTTAATAAATATAGAGTTATGATTGATGTCATGGTATTATAATACTATTATTATATAATAAGTGATTCATGCATATCAATCAATATCAGGTGTAAAAAAATGAAAACATGTAAAATAATAAATAGATGTAAATATGTAGTGGTCAAATTATAAGTGGCAAACACATCAAGTATAATGAGTAGTGTGTCTAGTAAAAATACATTCTAGAGAATAATTTTTTATAATGTTCTTGACTAGAAGATGTATGAAATTAGCATATTATGATTATTAAGTCAAGTGGGAATTGACATGATATAATGTGAGTGGTAGTAAAGAGTTAAGTTCCAACATTTTTTTAATAATTAGTACTAGCATTATATTGGTGGATATAAATAAGGTGTATAGAGAAATTGGTAAGATAACATGTAGTCATTTTTGGAATGAATGTTGAATTTTTATTATTCTCTTGTTTATGATTTTGGGAAAGAAAGAAAAATCTTTGTGAGGATGTGTTTACTTGCTTAGCATAAGCTAAACTATGTTGCCTATGTATTAGTGTAGGGAAAATATTTACCAGTGATAGACACAATTTAGAGATATTATACATGTTATGATTGACATTTGCTTAGCATCTAAACGTTAATCATGTTGTAATTGATGTTGATTATATGGTCTTATCAATTTGGAATGTTTGAAAGGTTGTTCATGAGGATTGTCTCTAGTCTTGAGTTACCTTACTATTGAAAGAACCATATTGTGACTCATGTTCTTGATTACTATAAAAGTTCTTGAAAGGCTCTAGTTTAACTTGTAATAGGAAGTAAATTTTCCTCATTTTCTTAGGGAGGATGTAAAATTTAGATTGTAATTTAATTATTGTTTCTTCTATTAAATTTGTGTATGTATTTGTGTAACTCAATAGATAATTTGTGTAACCCTCATTGTCATTGTTCTACTATTGGAGTAAAGAATGATCTATTGTATTAGGCATATAAGTATTTGTTTAATGTCTTCCATTTTTTTATGGCATAATGAATAACACAACCTTTGATTTTAAATTTAAGTTTTATAAAAGGAAAAATAATTACTATAGATGAATTGAATAAGCCTTACAAATTCAACAAAATAACTTTTATAGGCCAAACCTTCATAACCCATAAGAACATAGATTGAAAAGTAAAGTTGAATTAATCATATTATAGATTTAAAGTGATTTTATATTTGGCAAGATAAACTTTTGAATCAAAGGATTGTAATTTTGATAAACAAAACTGGAATGTTTTAAAGGCTTAGAAATCAAGTTACCTTGTTTATAGATCTAGAGATGTAGCTAAAATAGCCTAAAACATTGTTAAGGAATTAGCATAGCACTCTAAAACATGTACTGACTTATTTTATATGAGAAATAATGAGTAATAAACTAAGCTAATTAAATTTAGAATCCAACATAAGTCAATTGGGATTTGATGCGATTAAATAGTGGTGCTTATTAGGTGGCTTATACAAAATTTTTAAATCTCTTCCCTTATAATAAAATAAATTAATTTTTGGACTTGAATCATCTTGTTTCATTCAATTAATTTTAGTGAAACTATTTCAAGAGGCAAAATTTGAAATCAAACACTAGATGACACCTTCTAGCTTTCAGAGTGCCTTCAAAATCACCATTCTAAAAGAATCTTGAATATTGAGGTTGATAGAGAGTTATTTTTTATTAAAATTGTAATTTTTAAATATAATTATCCAATAAAATATTTTTATTAATTTTTAATAAATAAATTTTCAATGCAATTTATTCAAAAATTTCTTGTTGATTATGTTTTCTGTCTGCACGATTGCTCAGGAAAGAGTGTTTAAATTGTAACCCACTTTAGCTTTTTGAGAAACCTAAAGTTGTATTATGTAGTTTTGAGTTTCATATTTGTTTATAAATATTTATATTTTATTTTAAGCATTTTTTTTTAAAAAAATCAAGGACATCTTGAACCTTATTTGACATTGGTTTTTACCAATTTTTGGAATTAGGTTCTACAAAGTCATTCCAAAAATGGGGTTATAGAATCTAACTAGTTTGATATACATATAATCTAAAAGATATAACATATTTATTTGAGTTTAATATAAATATATAAACCTTATTATTTCATTTATATTATCATTTAGTATTTTTTAGTGAACCTCTTCTAGAGGTAGTTAATGTTTTATACGCCTATGTTTTGTTGTCTAGGTTACAAAGTCATTTCAAAATTGAAGTGATAAAAATAGTATATGGAGTAATTCCACAAAAATAAAAGTTAATATTTATTTATTTTTTAATTTATGTTTTCTCCAAAAATTTTATTAATCTATTTTGGATATTTTTACTATTTTTAGTAGCTCGATTTTGAAACTACTTTAATCTAGAATCTACTAGGCAAAATAGTTTTCTATGTTAAAAATAATTTGGAACACTAAGATATTATTTTTAATGATTATCTTCTAGGAGTAATTTTTATGCATTCATAATGGTAGCTTATAGCTAATATATTTGGGAAGTGGTATCATAATTAATTATCTCTTAGCATGGATATTTTACCCATTGTTATTTGATAGGCACGTTAATAAAAGTGTGACTTGGTTATGAGGCAAGAAATTTGACCTTGGGTTACTCCAGGTGTTAGGAAATTCTATCCCAATATTTTTAGGTTTCCTTGTTTAGCATGTTCATGCGTAGTGTAGGGTTGAAATAGGGGTGGAACATATTAAGGGTTTTGTTGTTCCTTCAAGTTGCTTGATTTGAAACATGATTTATTAATTGTGTTTAAAACCTAATGCAGATCATTTCAATTGCATTAGTTTTATGAAGTGTTTTTTTGAGTGTGTTTGTATTTTTTCAAAGTTAGCATCACATAAGATTCAAAAAAAAATTGTAGTGTTTTTATGGTTTTTATTTGGGTGATTTTTTGGGCATTATAATGAGTGGTTATCAACTCATTGAGGAAGTTGTTAAAATAATATTTATTAAAGGGTTAGATGATGATTCACATGATGATTTAAATCTAATGGGAAAATATGGAATTAAAAAGTTAACCTTTCATAAAATTTTAGCATTGTGTACTGATTACTCTAGGACAAGACCTAGTGTAAAGAAATCAATGTTAGGAAAATCACCTAAAGTTGGTTAATTAATGGAAGAATTTCCAAATTTAAATATGGAAATTATAGAAAAATTAAAATATAATTTATATGGCCTCAAATAAAAAACCAATGCTACCAATATTAAATAATTGTTAATCTATTATCCTAGATGCAGACTCAAATATGCAATAAAAGATTGCCCTTTAGACAAAATAAAGGTCTATGGTATTTGTGGTGTAGATAATGACACCAAGAATTGTAAACACCTTCATAATATAATAAAACAAGTTAAAAAAGCAACATATACCATTGAGGAAGTAAACTTTATTGAAAGACAAGGAAACCAATACTCCCAACCTCAAAATCAGTTTGGTCTAAGATTTCATCCCAATCTATGGATGGCACTATGGACTGGACAAGTCACACCACTAATGTGGGGAACACCAAAACCATGGGGTGATAAAAATGGATGATAGAGATGTGAGTAATACCTCAAAGTCAACTTTGGGCACAAAAAAAAATTAATAGCCACATTGGGTACAATAGCCATAACCTCAATGGTCAAATCAATAGTATCAGCCATAAAGAAGATTTCCTCCACAATAAGCCTTGATGCCTTTATAACCTAAACCGCCACCAATTAATAAATAGGTCAACTAACCATAGTTACCTACCCAACCAGTGGAAAATCCTAAGAATAGGCAAAATGCACCTATCTATAGAGTTGATCAAGAAAGTAATACTACAAGTGGTTTAGTTGAATGTAATAATATTCAACTCAGATTAGGAAAGATAGTAGGAGGTACAACCATCAATATAAATAAAATTCCCAATAATGATAGCACTCTTGAGACACTTTTAGTTCAAGAACCAACTAAAGAAAAGGTATAAGCCAAAATCACACCAAACACAATTCAAGATCCCCCTGTTGTTTCAATTCTTGAGAGACTTAAAAAAGATAAACCTAGGGAAGATTTTGAATTGATGCATGGGTTAAAGGATATGAAGATTGAAATTCCACTATTAAAAGACATTAAATACATTCCTAAGCTAAATCAAATAATTAAGGGGTTATGCATTAAAACTCCAGGAAGGAAGAATTAGTATCTCAAAATAATTTAGGTAAGTGGAAAAATTATTGATCTATTAGCAAGAAACATGTTCTTAAATGTGGAGATCTTGACAGCCCTATGATGATTGTGATAATTGGGAACAAGTATATTCTAAATTTACTTATAGATCTAGGTACTGACATAAATATCATGACTATCAACTCAGTAGAGTCTTTATCTCTCATAGGGCTTCAGCCTACCACAACAATCTTGTAAATGGTAGATCAATCCATTGCTACCCTTAAAGGAACCATAAAAAATATACTAGTCACCATTAAATCCTAGGAATATCTTATTTATTTTATGATCCTTTAACCTAAACAAAATAGGGGAGGGTATCCAATCATTCTTGGTATACCTTGGTTAGCCACAGTTGCAATAAGAATTGACTATAGATCTAGAAACTTGACCATTTCTAATAGAATTCATGTTTAAAAAATATCTCTTTATTTCTAGCACTAGAACTTCAATGGGTATTTATGAACAAATCCATGTGGATCAACTTGAATAAAACTAGACTAGTGTGTCTTCCTTAGCCATGGTTACCACCAAAGAACATGGTAAGAATTTGAAAAAATAATAATAGAAGATTTAGACCAAGAGAACCTAGCTTCAAAGTTTTATAATTCTACTCTGAAGTCTAATGATTCTACTCTAAAGGCCAATAGTTTTGATTTGAAGTTCAATAGTTTTTATCCAAAGATCAATAGTCTTATTCTAAAGTCTGAAATCTTAGCTCTAAAGACTAGTAGCTTAGCTCTGAAAACTAAAAGCTTAGCTCTGAATACTAGTATCTTAGCTTTGAAGACTGATAGTTATGCTCTGAAGATGAAAAATCGTGAATGGGAATAATCCATCTCTATCATTAAAATAAATAAAATGTCTTAAGCACACCAAACATGTTATTGAATCCAAAAGACATTCAATAATCCATAGTTGAATGGGCTCAAAATGGATATAATTCATTTTTACATGATTTTTATTGTCCATTGACCAATATGCTTTCCACAAGTGAAACCTTTTACAAATATGTAGCCACACTTCACATGTTACTACCAAACACATGCCCATTGAAGTCTTTGATGAATGAATAAAAATAATTTAATTTTATTATTCTAGGCACTAAACAAATTATAATTCAACCAAGTAAACTATTATCTATTAATAGTTGGTTAACTAACCAACATGAAAGATAAGTATTTGATGTTTTATTAAAACACACAAATTTTTTTGCTTGGGATTATAGTGACATGAAATTAATACATATTAGTGTTTTTACACATCACATCTATACTAAAAATGTTAGACCAGTCAGATAACCATAACAAATGATTAACCCAACTTTGAAGTAAATTATTAGGAATGAAATAGAAAGGATATTGAAAGTTGGTTTTATTTATCTTATATCTGATAGCCAATGGGTTTCCCCTGTGGTTATTTTTCCTAAAAATAATGGAAAATGGAGAGTTTGTGTAGACTACAGAGAACTAAATAAATCCACTATGAGAGACTATTTTCCTTTGCCTTTCATTGATCAAGTTTTGGATAATTTGGTAAAAAAAATGGTATTTTTATTTCTTAGATGGATTTAGTGGTTACAACCAAATTAGAATAGAACCTAAAGATCAAGAAAAACCAACATTTACCTTCCCCTAGGGAATATATGCTTATAGAGTCCTTTATTTTGGATTATGCAATGCACCTACTACCTTTTAAAGATAAGTGTTAGCAATTTTTTTATCTTAAAATTTACTGTGTGAAAGTGTACATAGATGATTTCACTGTCCATGGTACTATATTTGATGAAGCTTTGAATAACTTGGATGAAGTGCTTACTTGATGTGAAGATCACCAGGTATATTTGAGTCATGATAAATGCATCATAATGGTTACTGAAGGGATATTCCTAGGACATCAAGGAATAAAATCATATCCTAAAAAGATTGAGGTAATTTATAACCTCCCCATTCCACAAACACAAACTGATATTAAAAATTTTCTTGGTCATGAAAAATATTACAAAATATTCATTGAATATTTTAGTAAGATAGCTACCCCTATGTTTTCTTTGTTAGCAAAAGACAGTGAATTTGTATGGACTAATAAATGTCAAGAAGCTTTTGAAACATTAAATACTAAATTCATGACTGCTCCAGTCTTGAAATAACTTAATAGGGAAAAACTTTTTTATGTCTATATTGATGCTTCCAATACTACATTAGGATTAGTATTAGTTCAAAGAGATGAGGATGGAAAGATGTATGCCATTTATTATATAATCAAGAATATTACCCCCATAGATAAGAAATACACTACCATAGATAAAGAGTTTCTTATTATTGTCTATGCTATAAACTAATTTAAGCATTACATTATTGGTTATCAGGTATTAATTTATAAACATTATTCAACTATTAAGTACTTAATGAATAAACCAATAGTAGGTGGGATAATAATTAGATGGATCCTATTGTTACAATAATTTGACATTATTATAATAAAAAAACTAGGGAAGTATAATGTTATTGCTAAATTTTTGTCTATATTGATAACTATAGATGAAGATGAACTTGTGGAGGACTCTTTTATAGATGAAGATTTGTTCTCCATATCCACATACTCCCCATGGTTTTCATACATGGAAAATTACTTGGTAAAAGGGAAGTTTCCTCATTCTTTTACCTATAAATAAAGAAAATGTTTGTTTAGAGATAGTTCTTATTTCAAATGGTTTAAAGGCATGTTATTTATAATTAGTCTTGATCATATACTTTTTTGGTCTATTAGATAAGATGAAGTGTATGACATCATCATAACATGCCATAGTGAACTAAGATGAGGACATTACTCAGTAAAAAGGATCATTCATAAGATCCTTGGTACATGATACTACTGGCATCTTTTCACAAGTTTGTCAAAAGGTATGTATGGTAATGTGATCCTTAACAAAAGATGAGTAAGTATACTTTTTCCTCTAAAATTCCTCTTTATCGTCAAATAATTTTAGATCCATTTGAAAAATGGGGTTTAGACTTTGTTGGACCAATCAACCCACCATCTCAAAGAAAATAATATCTATTAAAATGCACTAAATATGTTACTAAGTGGGATGAAGTGTAGGCACTCACATTTTCTAGGGAATAAATGGTTGTTTATTTTATATACCATAAGATTATGTTGAGATTTTGAGATCTTAGATATATTATTTCAAATCAAGGATCCCAATTCATGTCCAACATGATCAAAGATTTTATAGAGTTGTACTAGATCAATCATAGGAAATCTTCACCATATCATCCCCAAGCCAATGGGTAAGTGGAAGTCACACATAGAGACATGGAAAATATCCTAACCATAATTTTTAATAACAATAAAAAATATTGGGCATAAAAAGTACCTGAAGCATTTTGGGTATACAATACAACATGGAAGATAGCTACAAAATTCTCTCCATATGAACTTGTGTATGGAAAGAAACCTTTATTACCTATATAATTTGAATTGTAGACATTGAAGATAAAAAATAACATTGGAATTGATCTTTATGAAGTAAAAAAATAAAAAATAATGCAACTGAATGGGCTGGATGAAAAAAAATGGATGCACTCACTCAAACTAGCATGATCTAGAAGCAAAGAAAGCAGTGGCATGACACTCACATCAAAGAAAGATAGTTTTAAGAGGGTGATTGGGCATTCCTAGTTTATTATAAATTATAAAACTTCAAAGGTAATCTAAGGACAAGATGGTTGGGACCATACCTAATCAAAACCATTTTCAATAATGGCTCTATCCAACTTCAACCTATTGATGGTGATAAAAGGCCACTTTTGGTCAATGGTCATAGGATTAAGGTGTATATAAGACCTCTCAGTGAGGAAGAGTTTATTAAACAAAATCAAGACCACTCTGACCTTGTGGAGGAATCTAGTTCTTCCACTAAGGCCAAATGATCTTCATAGCAGACATCTAATAAAGGAGGAGTGCTGAAAATCAATAAATGGTGGTTCTCCTCCCTTTCAAATTCAAAAAAATATAAAATATAAAAAAATGAAAATAAAAAAGTATAAAAAATAAAAAATAAAAATAATAAAAGGTAAAAACTAGTAAATGGTGATTTTTCAAAAGAAAAATTTATGAAATAAAATAAAAATCATTGTCAACTAACCCATCTTCTCATATTTGTTTATCCCTAAAGGACACATGGAATCTCTTGAAGATAGGCATGAATTCATATGACAAGGTATAATTTTATTTATTTTCCTAAAGGATTAGGAATTTTTTTTGTTAATGTCGTGTATGTGTAATCATTAGCCAATCATCACTTTTCAAATGGATAAATTTTGGTGATGTTACATGGGTATGATGAGTCAACATCATCATTGTTGCATTCCATGATTTGATGTGATGGTGTTTTTAAAATATATTTTCCAATAGATTTGATGTGATAACATTCTTTTTTAAATAGAATTTATGTGACTATGTTTTAAATAAATTGTCTTTCAAAAAGATTTGATATGATGTACAATTCATTGTGATTATTGTTTACAGTACTACCGATTATGACCTTTATGCCACATCATTAATATTGATCAGATAAAGCACCTTCCCATTATATCTCACATGATCCAAAAAGATCACCATAACTACTACTATAATTCTTATCACAATCTCATAATATACCTTGATTTGCTATACATTATTGTATTATCATCATACTCAATTATTGAATCATATTGCTAACCTCTTGCCTTCCCCTATTTCCTATGCATATTTGAGCTCTGTTTCTTTCCACATTATAGTTTTATTTTGAATCAAATATTTTTAGCTCCAAAGATGGGTAGGACAAAGAATAAGATTAAACTAGAATCCTTTGATGCATTGTTGTAGGATGAGGTAGCTAGAGACATCTTTGAAAGAATAGGGTGGTTAAATTTCTTGAAAATGTTTAAAGGATTTCATGAAGAAATTATGCACAAATTCTATGATAATTTTGATGAAGACCATGTTGTTATCAAATTTAAAAACATTCTAGTGAATCCTCTATAATTAGTATGCTCTCCAATATTCTTGAGGAGGGGGTAGTTATTATTGATAATATAAGTTTATTTGACTTCCTTTACATGTTTATTGAAGAAAATGAGCCCTACCCTAGACTGAACAAATCCCCACAAGGATTGGCTAGGGGAATCATGAGAGAAAGCCTTCCTCAGCCATCAAAAAATGTTATTTTATAGATTATGAAATATACTACTTATGATGGTTAGTTTATAGTATTTTTTGGAGATTCCATGAGACTCCTTCACCTAAGGAAATGAGCCACTTGAGTAGAATATAAGGTAAATATTCCCTCTTTACTTCATAATGCCATAGTCCATGTTTCTTGAAATTTAAAAAGAGGTACTAGGTCTATCTAACATCATGGGTTGGTTACACTCATTTGTTAGCATTATTTTATAAGTAAACCAAGGGGTGAAAGGCCCTAGTCCTCCTTCCTCTAACATTTCTATTTAGTTTCTATTAGGAAAACACCACACCCTTCCTCTTTTCTTTTTACCGTAGTAGACATTGAATAATGGACATCTTTACGACCTTTGGATTAAAATATATTGTGTCTAAGATTGAATAGACATATGGGAGTTTCTTCAAATGCCCTTCATCCTCCTCTAGCTAAGCTTTGATGCAGTCACTAGCTTATTCTATAGGAAGAAGAAAATGAGATGTGTAAGCCACAAAGACTTTAGGAAGCTTAAGCTCCCTTATTTACATTATAGATGTTAAATTATTTATTACATAAGAACCACATGAATAAAAAATTATATTTGGATAAGAAACCCTTGTATAAAAAGTTGTGCCTCAAGAATCCAAACACCTTATCCCTCTATCATTGATAAGGGTAAGGCACCATTGATAAAATAAGGTCCATCTTCTCATTATATTAATGAAGAAGAATAATTATAGTATGTCATGGTTCTATCATGTCATGAGGAAATAATTAGGTAGAAACAAGTAGAATTAGATTTTCTTCATTCAACTTTGAAAGGCAAGGACTTGATTATTTATAATTTAGAACACAGATGTGAAGAATCTATCACTAGAGCTAGAAAATAAGAGATAATCCTTTAAGGAATATAATTTGAATATACTAGGTCCATAATTTGATATTTTCACAAACTCAAGAGTTAATTAATATTAATAATTCTATTTGATATCAAGGACACCCAAATTACTGATTTTAAAAATGTTAATGTTGATAAAAAATACTTAGATTAATAATCTTAGATGAACTATTTCTGATATGAATGATTTAATTATTCAACTCATTGATAGAGTGAGAGACCTAACCACTTAGATTTCTGAGTTACAAGCCTTTATACAAGCAATGCAATGAGAAAAAAGTGTAATAACAATTCAAACTATTAGTTATATGAGAGGTATAATGACAACCTATCAATCTCACTCACTTGTTTTGATCCACAAGAACCTCCTTAAGACTACCTTGAATTATCCTCATGCCCTTAGTTATAGGTGAATATGGGGAGTTGACTATGTATCTCATCATTCATGAATGATAATAGACCACATCCTTTTTGGTTCACCATATATAATTTTTGTATTTTACCTTGATCATAACCCCAAAATCCATATTTTTTTATCTTTCTCAAAACCAAAACACTAAAATTTATTGGATGTTGGTGACCTGACTATGTTTTGTATGGACTGAGATAGATTTAGGTCTTGATAAAGTCAAGGATTATATATTACAAACTTCTCATTCATTTAAAGTATCTAGGGGAGATTGTTCAACATCATTCATTTGGATATCCATGTTTTTTAGTCTTATTAAAACATGAACTTCATGAATCACACTCTTGAATGAATTTGTTTAGATATAGGTGGAGAATCTTCCATGTTTAACACTATGTAGGGTAAAATAATAATAGATTTATGAATATAATGCTTTAAAGTATCCCTGACTCCTCAAAATAGTGAATCAATGAGGTGGAAGTGGATTAATAGGTGGTATGATGAAAATGGACATGGAAATGAGAATGGAGATGGAGTGGAAAGCTTGAAATAGTGATGAATGACAATGTGAAAGTCATTGAAATGGGATGAAACATGAGGGAGGTGAAAATAACATGTTAATTATATGTCAATACCATATTGAAGGGTATTAATCAATAATAATCACACCCTCAAAAATATATAATGGTTTTAAGGCTGTTAAAGGAGGTATACATAGTGTAAAAGAAACCTAGGATTCTGCTAATGACCTTAACACATGTTAAACTGAGTGTATGAGGGTGTTTGAGGATGATTGAGGATGAGTGAGCCATGAAATATTAAGGAAGTTTTGAATCAATTTAATGAAGGAAATATGACATAAATTAAACCCTATAAATAAAATTCCATCAAATCCTAATGTTATTAGATGCTCCATGAACCATACAACCTTCCTTTATTTACTTGTAGACTGTAGATTAGTAGTATATGTATTATTGAGATATATATACCCTCATACATGTGGAAAAAATTTTAAAAATGTTATGTAAATGTGGTTCATACTTCGACAATCTCCATAAACTTCCTTTTTTCTATCATGATGCCTAGAATAGGAGAAATCTAAGAAAACCAATTACTTGATTGAATGAAGAACATCTAATGAGTGCATTAACTTGTAAAGGATTGTTCATAAAGGAGGTAGAGACAAACTTAGAACCAATTAACAAATATTAAATCTCTCTTATACTCCTTCCTTTTCCTAAAATTCTAGAACTTGATTTTCTCTCTCATGGTTGTACCATCTGCAAACTTGAAGAGTTTTATTCATGTGGAAATAAGTTAGGTAGTGATTATGAATAAGTTTTGAGCTTGTATGAAATATTTTCTTCCTTGAATGTTTTCTATAAAACCTATCATAACTCCACTTTCAAGCTTGTGATCTCTATTGTATGGAAAAATCCATAAAAATCTATACTTTTACATGAAAACTCATGAAAATGGCCTTTCCTTTGTATTTTATTCACACTTCAAATTTAAAACCACAAATTTAGGGAAAGAATAGGAAGATTAGATTTCAAGAGTGAGATTATAACAATTATAAAGTCTTTTATGATCAAAATAGGGGAAAATTTCACACTTGGGAACTCTTTGGAGTCTTTTCTACATTTTGGGTTTGCATGAAGAGATATTACCAAAGTATGAAACATTATAATTAAATAACTAAGATGAAAATGAAGGTGATTAAAATTATTATGAATGATTTAGGGACCCTATGAGGTTAAAAATTTCATTTTAAGATCGAAAACTTATCTTTTAGGTAATATACATAGCTTCATAAAGGAGATTTGTCAATAAGTATTGTGAAGAATACCTTATAGCCTTCCTAAAAGGTTTAAATGAGGCCTTTATGTATTTTGATAACACTTCAAATCTTGTATCCATCTCCATCAAATCAATTTTATATCACAATACCACTTTAGTTATTTTTCAAATACCTCCAAACATCCTCAAACATCATGATGTTACTTAATACCACTTGAAACAAGATATGATAGTGACAAGACATGAGACTCACTCTTTAAATGATAGTTAATGAACATTATTATGATCAAGCACATTATTTGAGGACCAAGGACATATAGGACATGAAAAAAAATTAGTTTTAGGGGTTTACATTTGGCCTTAATAATCCAAATTTCCAACATTTTTGGTGACTTACAAGGGTTGACCAGCTTGCTAGTCAAGAAAACTCACTAATTTTTCATATGACAATGATAGTCTAAAACATAACAACATGATTTGATGACTCTCATGGACTTCCAAATATATTTTTATACTTTGTGACACCTCTTATGACTACAATAATAGTAAGACACAAATAAAAACAATAAAATGAACATGACTACACTAAGAAGCACACCTAATCTAAAGAAAACAAGAACAAGACAAAAAAAATAATAAAGTAGTATAATATTACTTGTGCTAACCACTTATTTAAATAATACAATAAACTAAAAAAACTAATTTGAGAATAAGCACTATCCTTCAAGGTCAAATGGAAAATTTTATTATCCACTATGGCATTATAAAGTATGACTACCACATCTTAATAGATCTTTCTTGTAGCTAAGAGAATTAACACATTCATGGCCTCTTGGGGAAGCATCAGGGACTTCTAATTCCATTATTAGGTGCATGGATTATACATGTGAGTCCAAAACCCAATCATACTCCTCTCATATCCATCTTTCTTACATCAACAATGCTAATTATACCTTAGTCATGGGTTGATGATGGTTTATCACATTCTCATACAATGATTTTATTAGAAACTCAACTGGTAGACTTTGATTGGTGTCTTAATTATGTTCATGAGACTAAAAATGATTAGCTACCATGGTGTTCCTTATAATAACTTCCTCAATATCTTTATAGGGTAGAGATGAACTATACAAACTTGAACAAAAACTATCTAAGTCTTCCCAAAAGGCCATTTCTTTATGATCAATAGGAAAGACATTGACTTCATTACCATCCTTTCCTTTTTCTTGTGAATCATGATGCTTATCACACATTTTTAACTCTTTGATAGAGTCATATCAAGGCTCTTGATCTACTATAACTTGATCATCTTCATTTATCCACTCAAGCTCTAGATCATCTTGTCTTGGTGTCTCTAGACTTGCATTGATTTATTCAAGATCTAAAAAATTGGTGGTATCTTCATGTGAATCTCTAATCTTCTATCCTATTCCATCACCCAAATCTTCCATACTAATTTCTTAAATCTCACTCAAGAACTCATGGTACATCTACTACCAATGGTTATGAACATTAGGAATGTTTTCAACCTCAAAAATGGTTCCATATGAGTTGTCTTCATGTATGCCTTTTAGAAAAGGAGTTTTTGATACCTCATCTTTATCAATTTCAACATATTTCCATTGCGGTTTCCCCACATCATCCAAATTCACTTCATGTTCAACTTCTAATCTACAAATATGAAATGGGGTTCCATTCATGATTTCCTCATTATAAATGCTTAAGGTCTTCTCATCTTTTATCACCTTAGTTAAATCTTCTTCATTTATCCCACAAAAGAGAGGCTTCTTCTCAAGAATTGGCATGGTGTATCCCTTAAAATACTCAAGAATATGAGACAAATCCAATGGTGTTATCATGGATTCTTGATTCTACTCATGGGGTTGCTCAACTTTGACAACCATCACCTCTTGTCTTTGTTGAATATTTTATTGAATAGACTTCCATGAGGGGAAAGCCTTAGAATTTTGAGGAAGGAGGAGTGGAAGCTGAATGATCTCATGATTTATTTTCTCTTCAACATGTTGAATTTTAATTGATTTCTCTTCTCTTTACCTTGACTATTGTATTGTTTCCAAGTCATAAACTTGGGTTTAGGGACTTATTATTTTACACTTGGTGCATCCATGGGTAATAATGGAGGAAACTCCTACTAGGATTATGTTTCTTTTAAAATTTATATTGACTAATGAAGATGTTATTTTTATATCTCAATTTATTTATCAAGATGAGACTAAATGTCTAACATATTATCATTGAAGATATCTTCCTTTTGTTCAAAAGGATAAGGCCCTTGCATTATTTATTTTTAAACATGTAACTCAACCTCCTTAAAACATACTTCTTTTGCCTTTTGAGGTCTCTCTTGGATAGAATTTCAAGTATAAAAAGTTGGAAAGGTTTGAAGGAATTTTGAGGGATGTGATATCAATTTGGTTGACATTATTGATTAGGAAAATATATTTAAATGGATGGATGATGTAAAATGAAGGAGGGAACATGCTACAAGTTATGATGAACCTTGTGTGTCTCATGGACTACCATCTTCTTTTCAATGACTTCAATTAGACCACCTATGTCCAACATATCACCACTAAATTTTTAATGGAATTATCTTATAAAAGATGCACATTCTACCTTAACTTGCTTAAATGAAGCTCTAATGCTCTCAATATCATAACTACAGATCTCCTATCCATAGCTCTTTTATGTGTCAATGTTCACCACATGTTTTTGATAGACAAACAAGGTCTATTTAAATCTTGATATGGATTATCTTGGAACTTAGTTGAGCTGATCAAGAATTTCATGAGATTTCCATGACTAATTAGTTTGGTAAGAGAGCTACCAAGGAAGTGAATGAGGTTCACAAGTAGGGATAGAATGGTATACTTAGAATTGAAAAAGATCATAAGCTTGATAATGGCTCTCATATTATTGATCAGGGTGAATATAGGGATGATAGGGGTCATAATGAGATGGATATAGATCATATTGGAATTGGGATATATAATAAGTGGATGATAAGAATCTTCCAAATATGTAGTCATAGCTCACCATAAAACACATGAAAATCAATGTAACTATGAACAAAAATTACTCATACCCTTGAGATGATAAATAAGATGAATTCTTGAAGCTACTTTTGAAGACAAAAATGATATAAATGAGTATTCTAATGCCTATATCTATGTCCCATTGGGCATACCAAAACTGTTAACAACCCAAGTTGTACCTTGATGAAGTAGATTTATCATAGCTACTTCAAACCTAGACTAAATTGGATTGGTCTATAGGCTATGAGATACTTGTATCTTAGAGAAAACCTCTATATTATGAGACTAGTTCCTCCAACATAAGTTGTACCCTATTGAATTAAATTTATTATATCTCCTTCAAATCTAGACTAGCATTGGATTGGTCTAGAGGATGTGGGATACATGTACGTAGACCAAACCTCTAGATTATGAGGCTATCTCCCTTGATATGTAAATTTTAAACATTTTACTAAAACCTATTTTGTATTTTGGGGTGAAAAGAGTTAGAAAGATAACTGAAAGGGAAAGCCTATACTAGTGATGGTGATGTACCTAATGTAATCATTCATCCACTTAATTGAACTCCAACTAACACCAATAAATAATGCAAATCATTGAATCTTACAACTCCAATGGACTCATATGCAAAAGTGTTTCACATAAAGGTTTCATCAAGTGATCAAAGCATGAGGGAAATGATGGATGGATTGATTTAAGGCATTAACCAATCAATATTTCCATTGTTAGCTCAAAAACTCAACATTCAAATGCTATATGTGACCAGCATAAGATGATATACTAGTAACTAGGTGAGATTAGGACCTACCAAGGGAGAAAACACTAGTACATGTGTAAATAAAACAAATATAAACACACTAAAAATGTATCAAGGAATCTAAAAATAGTCATTTTATTCACTTAAGAGGTTACAAAGCTCAATCCTGGTAGAGTTTCATCATGCCCTAGATAGGGATCTTCAAATAAGGCCTAAAAGACCTGAATATATAGAAAAATGAAAATAAGTCCATAATAATGGTGTAGAGGAGAGAATAATAGATCATACATCTATCCTTAACTCAATTGTTACTTTAGTTACAAATAGCTACAAATAATTCTCAAGAAGTCTCTTCATAATTGGTGCTCCTTCATGATCTTATGTGTTGATATGAGGTAGTTTAGTATTTTGTTAATTGTTTCAAACTAATCTTGAATCATTTCATGCCTTATATTTTTTAGATAAATCATGTACCTTTCCACTTAAGGGTGAGTTAACTCATGTGTTGACACTCAAGATTAGTTGTGCATGGATTGCCACTTAAAGACCAAGTATAGATGTGATTAGCAGTTGAAAATAAGTTATGTGTCATGATTATCATCTCAAGGGTCATTTATTCATGTGATTACTATGTACTAACTCAACCATTAGTTTCCCTATGCCATTTTTGATGTCTTTTTGTTGATTAAGTAGGTTTACTAGGCCAATTAGGACTAGTAGCCTAACTAATTTCATTTGATGGCTTTAGAACATAAATGAAACCTTTAGATCCTAAAAATATAGTGAGTTTGAGACATGAATAAATTAACATATCATGAAATAGGTCCTCTTGGGCAAGAATCATCTACAAACTTGCCAAATTAGGTGACTAGGTCACCTTGTCCTTCATTCCTACAAATTGGCTAATTAGAAGAGACTAACATGGGAACTTAAAAGTATATCCTTTAGAATATAATGTTTTTAAAATGTGAAAAAATTTCCAAACAAACAAATCCAATTATTATCATCATCTTAAACTATCTTGTACCTCTATTTTTTGTAATTTTTCCTCAAAAAACCTTGTTTTTTAATAGGTACATATAATTATGTAAAACACAGTATCTTGAAAATGAAACTATTTGAGTTTACTTAATTTTTAAATGGTTTATATGATGATTAATGGATATTTTAGTGGAATAAATTTCACTTTTCTCAAAACTAGTCTGTAGTAGGGTTTAGGGAGGCTTTTAGAGGTGAACCTTCTTAATGATGGTTCATAAATTATATACCTAAAAACCAAAAATTATTTACATTTATATTTATTCCATATACCCCTTCAAATTTCATAATAATCTTGAGTTCCCATGCAAAAGGTGTGCAAAGATATGTATGTAGAGAAGTTTACTTATAGGGTTTTAGATGCATTCTAGACCTGCTTATAGTTTTAGTAATGGTTTATAAACTTTATCTCCTAAATAACCTCAATAATTAATTTATTTAAATTTACCTATGGTTCCCAACTCCTTATAAAATCATTTGGTATAAGTCCTCATGTGGTGAAAGATATGAGCATTGAAATAGGTAGTTCAAATGAGTGTCTAGATTGCATAGTTCAAATTAGCTCTTTAAGGACCAAAATAACATTTATATTTCCTTAATATTATTTAAAATAATTTCATAAGACCCTTTTCATCCCTTTAAACATTATCAAGGTCTAATTTTGATTTAGGAAGTCTGAGAGAGCCTCCATGTGATGGTGGAGCATATAGGTCTTAAGACTAGCTTTAGGTCGAAAAGACTCAATATTGAGTGTCAAAGGTTTTATGCACCTATAAGAGGAAATGAGTGTTAAAAATTATCATAATTAATTTCTTGTAATTTTTTATCACCCCTTCAGTTGTTTTAACTGCTTAAAATCCACTATAACTCCATCACTTCATGAGACTCCCTATAGGTTTTCTCTAATTACCTGTGTGTGTATGGAAGATATAAGTTTACAAGGTTATTACTTATTCAATTAAATTTTTATATATATTTAAATTTTCTAAAAATATTATTAAATTCTTTAGGCCAAGCTATTCTATCAATTCTACCTCTTATGCATTCATATGTTGCCTAGGAGTTCTTGGTAGTCTAGTTTGTATAACCCTAAGTGACTGAGTTTGATGAATTTCCTTGATTAAATTGAGATTTATTATTATAAAAGTATGTTAAACTACCATTATCATCCTTAATTACCTTAAGATATTTATATGATGTCTTCAAACACCTCTCAACCCACATGAATGTCACCAAAATAGTGCATAGGCCTATCTTAACTCTCTTCTCTTTATTAGTCCTTAAGAAATTTTAATTGAAACCTGGTTCTTGTTTAACCTTAAAAATAATATAAAGACACTAAAATTAATATTTCATAATTTTATAATCCCCTCATGAAGTTAAACATCTTGTCTTTCCCTCAAATTTTCCAAATGTGCATCTAGTCTCCTCCATAGCTACTAGCTGACTGTATGAGCTTTGTGATAAAATAATGACCATTTAAACTATTTAAATGACATTTATGATGAATAATAATATTTATATAGTATTAATTATCATTTTTACCAAAATTTAGAGGCCAATTTCACTTGTAGAGGACTATAAATGACAAATTTCCCCAAAATTATTAATAGAGTTGACTTTGTTTATTGATTGCGTGTGTAGATGAGGTTTGAGCCTATTCCTACCATCCTTCACACCATATTATTGGTTTAAACATGGTTTAATAAAATATATGTTTTTTTGGTATGAACCAATGTTCATTACTTCATATTTAGCTCTCCTTTCAAGCTTAGTTGGCTATCTTGAGTTGTTAACCTGTGTATGCCTATAAGAAGGGACTTGACTATTCTTAGGAGTTTTTAAACTTTATCTACTATAATAACAGCCTTTTAAATTATTTTAAAACTATTTAAAACATATTAATCTCTAAAAAAACTTCAAACAAATTATAAATCTCACTATATTGCACTTTTAGACCACCTTGATTTGATGTTGGTTTGCTCGAAAGGAAGATCTATAGGGTGGGTCCTGTAGGTCACTTTTTGAATATATAGGCCACCTTGACATCAAATATAACCCTTGACCCTACTGATAATATCAACCATGATGTTTCATTATCATTATTTGTTGATTCATGAGACATATATCAAGCATAAGGTCACTCTAAGCTTACCTACCTCATTGAACATTTCACATCACCATGATGGTTGTAGGTCTGAATTTGGGCCACTGTATATATATATATATATATATATATATATATATATATATATATATATATATATATATATATATATATATATATACATATATATATATATATGTATATATATATATATATGTATATATATATATATGTATATATATATGTATATATATATGTATATATATGTATATATATATGTATATATATATGTATATATATATATATGTATATATATATGTATATATATATATATGTATATATATATGTATATATATATATATGTATATATATATATATATATATATATATATATATATATATATATATTAGGTTGATTAAATATATGAGGTGAGTTTTTTCATTATTAAACTTCCATATTTCACCATTCACCTTGAAACCTTTCCATCATTCATCTTACCCAAGACCAAGGCCTTGATATTTACTTTCAAAATTCAATCACCATGAGGCTTATCAAATCATGATGCATAGATTGAGAAATTTATGTTGAAGTATGTAAAGTGAATATTTAATTTAGAAAATTTATGACCTCACATTTTATTATTAAATATTTGACATGTAACCTCCATTTAATCCTTATATTGTTTGCATAAGAACTTTATTCAAGAGGACCTCCTTTAAATAATCTTCATGTTAATTATTGTAAATGGTCATGAGACTATGTATGGACTGATGATAGGTTAAAAACATGGTATATGAAGTGTATTCCTCAGAGTGACTTCATGATGTATATTGGATATTTTAATTCCATCTTATTTACCATACAAATCTTATCTCAGACACTTTTCTTGTTCTCCAAAAAACTCCTTAAGACTACCTTGAAGTATCCTCATGCCCTTAGTTGTAGGTGAAGATGGGAAGTTGGCTGTGTATCTCATCATTCATGAATAATAATAGACCATGTATTTTTTTTTCACCATATAAATTTTTTGATTTTTTACCTTTATCATAACCCCAAAATCCATATTTGTTATCTTTATCAAAACCAAAACACATAACTTTCTTGAAGATTGGTGACTTGACTATGTTTTTAATGGATTGAGATAGATTTAGATCTTGAGAATTTTAAGGACTATATATTATGAACTTATCATTCATTTAAAGTAGCTAGGGAAGATAGTTCAACATCCTTAATTGAGATACCCATCTTTTCTAGTCTTCTCAAAACACCATCTTCATGAAGCACATTCTTGAATGATTTTTTCTTGGCTATAGGTGGTTGTTCTTCCCTATTTAGCACTATGTAGGGAATCATAATCATATATTTATTACCATAATGATTTATATAATCCTTTACTCCTCAAAATAGTGAATCAATGAGGTGGAAGTGGATGAATAGGTGGTATGATGACAATGGACATGGAAATGAGAATGGAGATGGAGTGGAAAGCTTGAAATAGTGATGAATGAAAATGTGAAAGTCATTGAAATGGGATGACACATGAGGTAGGTGAAAATATCATGTGAAGTGTATGTCAAAACCATATTGAAGGGTATTAAGCAAGCATAAGAACGCCCTCAACAAGATATAATAGTTTGGAGGATTTTAAATGAGGTATACATAGTACAAAAGAAACTTAGGATTCTACTAATAACCTTAACATTTGTTAAAATACCTTAAAATATGCTAAACTTAGAGTATGAAGGTGTTTAAGTATGATTGAGGGTGAGTGATCCATGAGATCTTAAGGAAATTTTTAATCAATGTAATGAAGGACATGTGACATAAATGAAACCCTACAAATAAAATTCCATCAAATCTTGATGTTCTTAGATGACTCATGAACTGTACAACCTTCCTTTATTTACTTATAGACTATAAATTAGCAATATATTTCTTATTTAGATCCATATACCCTCACACATGTGTAAATAAGATAAATAATGTCATGGAAAGGTGGTTCATACTCCTGACAAGCTCCATAAACTTCCATTTTTCTATCAAGATGCCCAAAAGAGGAGAAATCTCAAAAAATTGGTTGCTTGTTTGAATGAAGAACATTTGATTAGTGCCTTAAATTATAAAGGATTATTCATAAATGAGAGAGAGATACAAACATGTGCTTAATATTAAAAAATACAAATCAATTTCAGATTCTAAAACCATTTCATATACTGATAGCCTGTGAACTTTTACGAACTTTAGTGAACCAATATATTGTAGTAGTTGGATCACCTTTTGGTATGGTTGAGGTTATAAAAGCACTCAATATTTCAAAAAAAAAAGGTTGGATATAATTATATCATCTAAACTCACTAGGTTATAAGTATCATTGAATTACATGGTTGAACTAATCTTAATTACTATGTGGTAACTCACTTTTGCTCTAAAGTTAGAGGCATGTGCCTTCCAATCTCTCTCTATCTTTATCTCCTTGAATATATACACTTTAAAGATTTATCTATATTTATCTTAATATTAGTTTCAGATCCTTACAATGATACATATTTTTTAAAATAACTTACTAATAGGCAAGGTAATTACATCAATGCATAAGTGTACTCCTAACCCTTGCTCTTTAAATTTAATATATTTCAAGTACTTTTAACCCAGATTATATACACTAATTTTACACCATATCATGCTCTTGGTTTTAGGTTAGTCACCAGCAAAGAACTCAAATTTAACTCAAATAAAGATAAGGTGTGCACACACACCCATGTACTTATTCCTTTCCTTTAAAATAGTAATTTTGTTACTAGTTAAAGGGGGGGGAGATGTAGACAATATTTTGTGATTATGTAGCACCTCAATCATGTACACTTATAAAACTTAGAACTTATTTATTCCTCTTAATTTTACATGTCTTACTTTTTTAAGCCTTGTACTTGATCTATATTTTTCTCTTTGGCCTATATCTTTGTTAGACCAACCTTATATTGATGACATTTACATCTTATATTACCCATAATTCTTAAAATGTACTTATATTATAACTCTACAAGTTTTGATCTTACACATATTTTTTTAATCCTTAGACACTAACATTCAGGTTAGATAATAACAATATTGTTACTATCCTAATTGGAATCAAGTGTCAAGTGCTTAAAATAATCCAATTAAAAATGAAATGTATTACAATGGTCAGCCTAAGTGATTTAATTCAATTTATCTTCCAATAGGATTTATATAAATACAATATCAACCCTCACTCATTCCTCATATACAACCTAAAAATCATACCAAGAGACCAAAATCACTTATCAAATCACTCTATCAAGTGTTCAATTGATTAAAATATTTGTTATTTACACACCAGTAATAGGTACAACACATATACAAGTATTAAGTACTAAATGAATAGTCAAAGTATTGTTTTCTAAGTTACAAACTAGGTCACCATTATACTTGATCTACACACATTGCATGATACACAAAAAATCCAAGACAAGGGATAAATACATGATCCTAAGGCCCTCTTTTGGAGTATTAGATATGTAGTTAGTGAAATTTGATAGCAGGGTCATTGTGGGTCAAATCAACACCATGTTCCCATAACCTGTTTTTCCCCAAGGTCACATTGAAGATGGAAATCTAGGGTTTTTTCATTTCCAAAAAATTAATAGTCCATAACCTAGACCTAAATGCACCAAAGCTAAGTGAAGTCAAACCCAAAAGTATTTAGGTGGTAACATACTATTTCAATTGATATTTTGTATAAGAAACTAGCATAAAACTAGGATAGAAGCATCGATGTCCCATTTTGACACAACTATCTATAAATCCAAATGAACCAGCTCCATAATCTAATAATTGTTCAAAAACTATCTTTCTATCTACTTTCATCCTACTCTAGATCCAAATATACATTAGCATAAGAGATAACTAAGTACCTTATTTTAAGTCATTTCTATATCTAGAATAGTTGTACTTTCCATTAGTAGATTATCTTAGTTTAATAGATTTAGCATATGGTATATTTGAATTTAGCACATTAATTGGCTTGTTGTATATCTAATATTCATCCTTGTACCCTATCATTTCTATATCCTTAACCCTATCTACCCAAGTATGATCCTCATCAAAATTAGGGTTAAATATTATATAATCAATGGTTGATATTAATGTGAGACTGAGATTACACACCTACAAAGGTAGATTATGATTAATACACAAGAGACATTCAAATTAACCATATCACAATATCAATAGCTGTATTTAAAATACAACTCATGCACAACAAAGAGAATAAAATACTAGAATGACATAACTTCTTATAATATTCATAGGTTTGAAGAATAACCATATTTGCACATAAAAACTAATTATAGAATAATTATTATAATTTATTATTAATCTTAATATCCAAAATTTTAATCCTTTTGGGATAGGGAGGATATATATATATATATATATATATATATATATATATATATATATATATATATATATATATATATATATATATATATATATATATATATATATATATATATATATATATATATATATATATATATATATATATATATATATATATGCTTGGGGAGGGGTTACCTCATCCTCTAAGAGAAGTCTAAATTTAAATATCTTCTAGAAATAGAATTGTGTGTCACAAATTCATGCAAGGTAGGATGTTGGCAATGTGATTATAAATAATCCATTTTCCCCAAAAAATTCTTAAAATAGTAGGGTCCCAAAATAATCTTATGTTACAATTATAATATGCACTTGAATCAAAATCTAGCTATGATGCAGAAACATCAAGAGGTGGAACTTGCATGCTCATTGATGTAGATGGAACCATATTTATAACCTGCATTATAAAATGATATGAAACCATAGAAATAGATACACCTATTAGATTCATTACAAAATTTGATAATGTAGTTGTAGTAGTGAATATTAGAAGTGGCACACATGTAGGTCCCATTAATTTTTATACTAGTGTATACTTTAGGTAATGAGACTAAGTGACATGAGGAGGTGCCAATGGTTCCCCTAGTGCTGAAGTTGATTGCTTCATTTCTTATATTTGAAAATACAAGGCATGAATAGCCTATAAATCAATATGAATAGTTTTAAAATCTAGCAAAGATATTTTGAATAAATGTGGAAACTTATCCATCAATTCCTTATGTAATGTCAATGTAGCTTTCACCTCTACATGAAGTGTCTCTATGATTATTATACTATATCTAACAAAATTCACTAGATACATGATTTATTCATTAGTTTTGTAAACCATTCCTTTAATTTTAGATCATAAGTTTTAAGTTACAACTTGAAGAAGTTTTCAAAAATGGGATTAGGAACTAACTTCCAAAGAGGATTGATCACATCAATGACCCTCATATCTTTCAAAATGGAGACAACCTCTCTTTCTTGAATTTTAAATTATATAACTAAACTTTGCATCTCTTTATAACAATCAATTAAGCTATCCATCTTAATGGCCACATAATTTTGAGCCCATGCAGCCTACGGTGTTTTTATTGGGCTCAAATGGGCATACACTTTGTTCCTTATTGCTTGGATAAGGAAATAGACCTTACCATCCATATTCTTCATTCTATTGAATAATTAAATTATATGCCACCATTTAGGATAAAATGTAGCCTTTGTAGACTTTATTAATTGAATGGTGTCATGCAAATTCTTAGCTATACCCTATACATGTCTATAATCTCTTTTGGAACATGAATAGTGCTCCTCTCTTGTGACCTTTGCATAAACTGGTCATAACTCTTGAACATTTATTTTATTACTCCTCTAATAGTGTCTAAAAAATTATAGGGATCTTCCCTATATCAATATATGTCTAAAGGATTTATTTTTATCCTTTTTATCAGATAAAATATATATTCTCTATTCCACATCAACCTTTTTCTCCTTCTATAACCAAAATATTCCTCTTGACCTTCCTCATTATATTTATTTGTATATCAAAATGGAACTTGACTAGTGGTTTCTTAACAACCAATGGGTCTTACCTTCTTGCCTCTTCTTGTTGAAATTACTAGATCCATAAAGAAACACTCAATGCAACTTACTATTCTACTTGTTCTATAACTGCAGGAGCATAAGAAGGAGATTATCTTAGAGGGTGAATTATTGTAGGGGAAGATGTCCCCAATGTAGATAAAAGAGGTATAGCCTTCATCCATCTAGTGACTTGCTTATGTGCCAGTGTATTAATTATGTACTTGTTCTTCCCAACAATATTATTTATTGAAACCATAATGAAATATGTTTGAGAAGTTTGGTTGATGGGCATTCCCAACTATGTAGATAATATGGGGAGTGTGGCTTGTGTAGCAAAAATGGAGGTGAATATTAGGTTTTCAAAATGTACCTTTGATGTCCTAAGAAACTAGGGACTATCTCCATTAAATAATGAATATGTCATTAGGGTGGTAAGTATATTTTTTAAATAATGTGTGATTGATGTAAATTCAACCCTATTAGTAACAATAATAGGAAGACTCATAAAAAAGTGAATTATATCTTGAAAAATTGGCATTGTAGTTACTTGGGGATTATTTTATGGGATTAAAGATTAAAACTAATGGGTAGTTCTTTTTACATCAATTATGGTAGAAACAATTGAATAGGTAATTAAATAATTGGGAACTTGTGTACTTACACTTTAGGAATAAATAACTAGGGCAATTATTATTGAAATTATCATATATGTAGCTTGAAATAGAGAGCCTAGGGTTGTGGTTGATGATGGCCCCTATAGTGAGGCTTATAATTTTGACTCTACCTCACTTTAAAGGTCTCTATTTTTATCTAAAAATAACTTAGTGGCCACTGAGCTAATGTTTCTATTGACCAAATTTTGGTCCTTTAGGCCAAAATTGGGCACCCTTATTTACAAAAAATTATCTAAGTTTATATCTTTGGCTAGGTCCAATACTTAGCTTTTCTTTGGAAGAAGTGTTATTTATCAAAACCCCAATAAATGTACAAGTCTTTTCCTTTTTAAAGGTTTATTTTTGGTCTTTGTTAAGCTTTTGCCTAATTCTTTTAGGTTTTTGTTCTAAGCCTTTACCGACTTCTTTCAAACTTTTTGTTTGAAGCTTTTCCCTTAAGTGTATTTATTTCATACTTTTAATTCATTCAAGTAATGAATTATTTTGGACAATTTGTCTGAGACAAATCTCCTAAAGACAAAGTGTTGAATTCTTTCAAACAAATTGCCTACATAATTTTTTTAAAGGTACTTTGCAATTTTTTTGAAAGATAACTTTCAAGCTGAAAAGGACACTTTCAACTTTTCCAAAGGGTATGTTTCATTTTTTTTAAGGGTATATTTTGTCAGGAAAATTTTCCATGCAACTTTATCAAAGGACACTTGCAACTTTTTTGAAGGACCTTTTCAAGCTAAAGGATCACTTGTAACTTTTCTGAAGGGCTTTCTAGTTTATTTTAGAGTCATTTCTAAAGGCTAAAAGGTAGTTTTCAGAAAGTCTGAAGGACATTTCAACTTTCCCAAAGGGATGTTTTCAAAAGGTCCAAAATATTATTTTCATGGGAAGGTGGACAATTTCAAAAATTTGAAGGGTATTTTTCCTTTCAAAAGGTCATTTTCCAAAGTCGAAGGTCCATTTCAAGAAAATTAAAGGAACATTTTGAAGGGCTAGATAAAAAGTCCAAAGGAATAAATTATTTCAAAAGACTTGTCTAATACAAAGGAAATAAAAGGGTCGATACAAAATTTCCAAAGAAAATGCTCGAAGGAGAGATGGCCCACAAAACGCCAATTTTACACTACAAAAACTAGCCATTGGAGTTTAAAAGAAAAGACTCAGTGAGAACTTGAAGGTGAATAAAAGAGATAATAAATGGAAAAATGTAATTAAGGATTTGGTTTAGTTATAACTCATTATAACTAATCCATTCAGTGACATGGCATAGCTTGACCACTTCTCTCCCATGCAATGTAACTGATTATTTCAAGATAACACATGTTCAAGTGACCTTTGGACTTCCTTTGATTGATCTACCTCTCAAGGCTATATATATGTATTCTCTTGGTTTAGTTTACATCCTATATTGGTTATTGGGAAAACTCTAGCCAAATTTATACTTAAAGAACTCTTGAAGAAATATACAAGTGTTGTTTCCACTCACATGTTGTAACATTGAGTAATGACTTAAATCTTTTTGGTCTAGTCTAGTGAAAGATTGCTTTTTTTCTAGCTTGTACTCTTGATGGTCTACCAATTTTCAAAAAGGAGATTATTGCAAGTTTTTTCTAGTGTTATTTATTAAGTGTTGAGATATCTTAGAAGTGATTCATGACTATATCTTTCTCTGGATCATTCATTTACTTCTTAATAATCATATACCTTCTAAAATATAGCATATGAAACATTGATGTAGTAATAAATCTTGAGTTGTGAGTCTTGTGAGAAAAATACCTTGTTATATCTTTAAGTAGTGGTTGCAGTCAATTGGGAGGATAGTATACATTGGTGCATCACCATTTTATTCTTAGTTATTTTCCTTTACCTTTTTCATACACAATTGATAGATTAGAGAGAGATTTAAAGGTACATCAAGGGGAGCTAGCTCCTAATCTAGAGATTCATCTCAATGAAATTTTCACCCACAACAAGAGAGATGATTACATTTTGACACTTGGATGAGGAAATATGAGCATCTCCTCAAGGGTATAAATCCAAGTGTCAACATTTTTTATCACACTTTATGGGACCTCTAAGTCCTAGAATAATTTTCAAGATTGGTGCTAATCTTGACATTGTTGAAGATAAAGAAACATCTACATTTAGTACCTAGTGACTCTATTGAAGAATTTAAGTCTTTAGTTGATGATCAATCCTATTTTCCATGTGAAAGATAACCACTAGGTCTACTACTAAAGGTGTACCCTTTGATTTTGTGGAATTACCTCCATATTCAACCAAAAGGTATAGATTTGTAATCACTCATCCTTATAAAAGAGATTTTGTGTTTAAATATTCTAAGTTTGTGTTACATTCCATTCCCAAAATCCATAGTGATCATTATAAAATGGCTAGAAAATAACCTTTTGTACCTATCATTAGGGCATCTCCATTGCATCTTGACCAATATGATCAAATTCTAGGAGCTACCCTCAAAAGTGTCCCATCTTTTAGTGGAGATGGCCATATTACTGCCATTGAGCACATTTGGAATATATAAAACTTTGTAATATCCAAAATATCACCCAATAAAATGTATCTATTAGGTTTTTGGCATTGTCTTTCCAAGGAAAAATCTTGGATTGGTATGAGACCCTACTTGTAGATTCTATTGGCTCATGGGATGAGTTGGGGACCCTATTGACTAATAGGTTTGGGGAAAAGAATGATCGCTTGTATATATCTAATGAATTTAAAAAAATAAAGAGGGAACCACATGAATTCATGTAATATTATAATACTAGGTTCTAAAAAACTTGGGATAGAATCCCAATTCTTATGAGGCCAACCACAAACTATGCATTTTTGTATAACTTGAAAGCTTTGAATAGTGACATTGTCATGATGATTCAATCTATGGGTGGAAAAACATTCCCTTATACCTATGAAATAGTAATAAATTTTTATAATTATCTTGTACAAGTGGTAAATATAGCTCCTACACCTCCAATGCTACTATTCCCTTATTTGCATTCTCCTAGTCAAAGTGCATTGCCTACTTTAACTCCTTTACCTGGTCAAGAAAAATCTGCCATTGCCCCTACCAATGAAATCCGTAAATTTAAAATCCTAATTTAAAGTGTTATAAATTATTTAGTTCCATAAAAAGACAACAAGCTCAAGGCTATAGACCATATCAATCCTATAATCAGTTTGGACAAACAAATAAACCTCCTTTTTAGGCCAATAATTAGGGATAAGGTCAAATTGCCCATGTCAGGAATTATCAAAGCTATAATCCTAGTTCTCCTTCATCCTCTAAATCCCTTTTCCCCACTCAAAAAAATTTGGTCCAAGAATATCCCAACTACCCATCTTTTAAACATGGTCAAGAACATGTTTCTTATGTAAATGAAATGTAAAATCAAGGTATGGTAATGCAACGTAGTCAATATTTCCAAGATTCAAAATTTTAAGGATCCATGCAAGGTGGGGTGGAAAATGGAAAAACTTATACTGATTATACCCTCATAAATCATTTTTAGGGTGATTTTTGTGCCATTAATTACTTGGGAAATACAAGCAATCAGAATACTAGTGTTGCCTCTAATACTAGGTCCAAAAGGAGGGTTGTCGATGAAGCTCAAGGAGCTAATCAAGGACCTATTGTGAATATTACATCATATAATATGGTAATTGGGTCTAATATATCTCCTAATTTACAATAAAATTAGAGGATTCTAAATTTTAGGCTAGTTGCTACAACTCTACCTACACATGTTACATCACAAGGTACCAATGTTTATAAAGAGAACCCCAAGGTGAGTAATCCTTCCATCAATATGGTGGACTAGATGAAGAAGATTCATATGAATATTTAATTATGGGATTATCTAAAATTACCATGATATAAATATATACTTCAAAAATAATTACATACATTGGGCAAACAGGCTAGCCCATCTAGAAATGATAATGTGGTTTTATTCAATGGAACTCAATCCATAGATGGTCAAGTGAAGAAAGATGAGAAGACTCATCATTTTTACCTATCTATAATTATTTTTGATTTATTGGTTCATAATTTCATCATATATAGTGGATAAATCACATTAGTTATTCCCAAATGTATATTAGATAAGCTAGGGCTTAAGTATGAGCCAATGACTAAAGGAGTTTTGAAATTGGATGGATCACTAGCCAAGATCTTAGGGATAGTGAAAGGTTTAAATTTTATCCTTCATTATTTTCATACTTTTTTAATTCCCCATGATGTGTTAGTATTATATTTACCTCTCTATTTTTCTCTTTTCTTGTCAAGGGACTTTACATCTAAGATAGGTGGATATTTGGTAGCCAATTGGTTCTACATGGTGTTTGGAATAAAATATGGCACTAAGGTGAAGATTGAGTCAGAACCTATTTAGAGAGATCACTTGGAACCATACTCACCTAAGGTATAAAATTTTAACTATGATATCATTGATGAATAGGACCTTCATATTGACCAATTTCCATCATCTTCCCTTGAAGGAGTTTCTGATTTGTTCCTAGATGAGTGGGGAGATGATAACTATGAGCATGGTCCTTACAATTTTATTAAAAAATACAATCTTGGAGTATATTATATACATAATAAGTAATATTTCATGCCTAATTTTATTAATCTAAGTGATTATTTGAATTACCCTTGGTGGCTCTTCTTTGATGGGTCTAGAAGCAAGATGGGGGTAGGTGGTGGAGCTATGTTGGTTTCACCTTCAAAGGTATTTTTCAGCCTTCAAATTTCAATTCTAATGAAATTTTAATGTGGTAAAGTATGAGGACCTTATCCATGTCCTTTAATGGGAAAGGAAAAGAGGTGTCAAGGAATTACAATTGTTTGGTGATAGTGATCTTATTGTGAATCATGTTAGAGGGAAGAATTTGACCAAGAACTCCTTGCTCAAATATTATAAGCATAGAGTTTGGGACCTTGTATAATATTTCATGAATTTTAACATAAAATATATTCTAATGGAATACAATAATCATGCTAATAGGTTTGCATCTATTATCACTCAATTTGATGTTCCAAAGGTCATAAAAGAAGATAAAAACTAGCCCCATGTAAAGGTGATTGTGAGACCATCCATACTAGATAATGTCACCAATTGGTAGGTCTTTGATAGAGACCAATGAATAGAAATTTTTATACAAGAACAGGCTAAGTTTTCTTCCAATAATTATTCTAAACTGTATCAATAATATGGAGGGTAGATTGTCCAACTGAAGTCTAACAAGCTTCCCAAAGGCCCAGTGACTCTTGAAAGCATATTCAATGAGGATGACCAACTCAAGAAGGAGAAGGTAATCATGTCTACTAATCAAGAGAAATATGAAATGGTAGAGATATTCAAATATAAGATACTTGTAGTTGGGAAGGTATGTACTAGTCAAGAGAGGCATGGTTTCATTGAACTATACACAGAGTTTAGTGATATTTTTGCATAGGAGTATAGTGATTTGAAGGGTTTTAACCCAAGCTTGGATCAACACACCATAGATCTAGATGAAAATTCCAAACCCATCAATAAAAGACAAGGGATAATAAATCCCAAGATTGATCCTCTCATGAGGAAAGAACTCACCAAACTAATTCAGTCCAAAATCATCTTTCCCATCAAACATTCTTCTTGGTTGGCCAATTTAGTCGCTATTAGAAAGAAGAATGGGGAGAACAGGTTGTGTGTGGATTTTAGGGACTTTAACAGAGTGTCTTTGAGAGATAATTATCCCCTTCCTTCCATGGAGAACATTTTACAAGTGGTGGCAGGTAGTGAGAGGTTTTCCCTCCTAGATGGTTATTATAGGTACAATCAAATTTTGGTGAAAGAAAGTGACCAATACAAGATAGCCTTCACCACTAAATGGGGCACATATGCCTATATGAATATTCCATTTGGATTGTCAAATTTTTTATCTAATTTTCAATGTGCAATGGAAATAGCTTTCCAAGGACTAATCAATGACATTGTATTGGTATATCTTGATGATGTGACAGTTTTCTCCAAGGAAGCAAAAGATCATTTGACTCGCCTATGATATATTTTTGAGAGGTGTAGAGAGTTTAATATCTTTATAGACCCAAAGAAGTGTGTTTTTACTACTCATGAAGGTAAAATCTTAGGCCACATTATTCTAAAAATGTCTATCTATTGATCCTGAAAGGGTAAGTGCCATCTTGGCATTATCTTTACCTAAACATAAGAAGGGTATATAAAGCTTCTTTGGTAAGATAAATTTAATTAAGAGGTTTATTCCTAATTTTTATAAACTTTTCAATCCCTTGACCTCCCTACTAAGGAAGGATGAGATATTCACTTGGATAGGAAGGAGGAAAGAGAGTTTTGAAAAAATCAAGCAAGCCATTGCCCAAGATCCTACTCTTGCAAGTCCAAACTTCTTCAAGGAATTCAATTTTTACATTTTTAGGAATAAAGAGGTAATTTATGCCATGATTACCCAAGAAAATGATGATTATTTGGAACAAACTATTGCCTTTTTTAGCCAAGGTTTAGAAGGCTATGAAATAAGATATAAATATGTTGAGAAACAAGTGCTTTCAGTCATAAGGAGTTTAAATAAATTTAGGCATATGTTTTATAATAACAAGATTCAAATTTTTTTGCCTCATCTTAGTGTGAAAGTATTTATATTGAGAAAATATTTGAATGATAAAAGGGTAGGTTGGATCACCAAAGTGATGGAGTATGATGTGGAAATAAAAATAATCAAGCTAGTGAAGGGAAAAGGACTATGTGAGCATCTTGCTTTAGACTTGAAAGAGAAAAGGGAGATTGTTTTGGCACTCCACAATGACCCTATATTGGTTGTATCTTTAACCATGAGGATTTGGACATAATACATGATTCACTTCCTTCAAACTGGTGAATGTCCACAAGGTCTTGATAGGCCCAAGAAAAGGTACTTTAGGCTACAATCCATTCCTTATGGACTTATTGATGGAGTGCTATTTAGAAATGAATTTTTATGTGTGTTATTGAGATTTATCGATTTGGATCATATTGACCAAGTGTTGCATGATTTTCATGATGGACCAACTGGTGGTCATTTTGCTCTAAGAACCATAAGTACTAAGGTTATGAGGGTTGGTTACTTCTGGCCTAGCTTGTTTAAGGACACTCACACTTGGGTAAGGAAATTCCAAAAGTGTGATATTTTTGATGGAAAACAAAAGCTAACTACCTTTCATCTTCTTCCAATCTAGGTTATGCAACCCTTCATGCAATGGGGTTTAGATTTCATAGGTCTGATCAATCCTCCTTCTAGTGCTAGTCACAAGTGGGTGTTGATAGCCATTGATTATTTTACAAGATGAGTGGAGGGTGTAGATCTTAAGAATGAAAATTAAAACTTAGTATTGGACTTCTATGAAGGTATATTAACTAGGTTTTGAGCTCCTTTAATAATCATTCTAGAAAATGCATTATCCTTCTTAAGAATAAAGACAAGTGAATGGGATTTAAAGCATGACATCTATCTTAGCACCTCCTCCAACTACTATCTGCAAGGGAATGGAATAGATAAGTCCAGAAATAATAATTTTATTAGGATCATAAATAGGATAATGGAAGAGAATCAAAGGACTTAGCATACCAAGTTGAAGACAACCCTTTGAGTTGATAGGATCACCCCAAAGAGAGCAATTGGGAATTCACCATATACACTTGTCTATAGAAGGGAATCCAAACTTCATATCTCACACAACTTGATATCTTTAGATATCACCTATCAACTAAAATTGATGGAGAATGAGAGCATGAAAGTCAGATTATGTGAGTTGATGGAGCTTGAGGAGACAAGAGATCAATCTGTGTACACCATGACTACTCGCCAATAATAAACAAAGAAGTATTTTGATAATAAATCCATGCCAAGGAGTTTCAAAGGATAAATTATCCTAAAATGGGATGAATATAGGGTAAAACCTAGAAGACACACAAATTTTGATGCTTTGTGGAGTGGCCCATATGTGATCACATAGTGTAAATAACATAATGTTTTCCAACTCTCAAAGTTAGATGGAGAGGGGTTGCATATCCCAGTCAATGGTATATATCTAAAGAATTTTTATTGATGTCATCCTTTTCTTTTATACATAGTTTCCTATTTTTCTTATGTTACCTAAGTACTTATGCACATGTGTGAGTTTGTCCTTATCTTGTTTTATGTTATCTTTTCTTGGTCTTGCTATTATTGTGTGGTGTGTTTATTTATGTTTTGTTTTGGCATAATATTTTTTAGTCATATTGAAGAATACATTGACTCCATCGGCCTTGAGTTGGATAAGACTACTGGTCTTGTCAGTATAGCAGGCATACTACTCCTACAAGTCACCAATTTGTTGACCAAATTTTGGCCCTTCAAGCCAAAATTAGGCACCCTTCTTTGCAAAAAATTATCTAATTCTATATCTTTGTCCAAGTCCAATACTTAGATTTTATTTAGAACAAGTGTTCTTTGTCAAATCCCCAACAAATTTACAAGTTTTTTCCTTTCAAAAAGTTCATTTTTGGTCTTTGCTAAGCCTTTGCCTAATTCTTTTAGGTTTTTGTTCTAAGCCTTTATCAAATTCTTTCATACTTTTTTTTCAAAGCTTTTTCCTTAAGTGTATTTATTTCAAACTTTTCATTCAGCTAAGTAATGAATTCTCTTAGACAATTTTTCTAAGACAAATCTCACGAAGACAAAGTGCTGAATTCTTTCAGACAAATTATCCATACAATTTTTTTGAAGGTACTTTGTAAATTTTTTGAAAGATATCTTTCAAGATGAAAAGGACACTTTAAAATTTTTTGAAGGGTATATTTTGTCAGGAAAATTGTCCATGCAACTTTTTTGGACACTTTAAACTTTTTGGAAGGACCTTTTCAAGCTAAAGGATCACTTGTAACTTTTTTGAAGGGCATTCTAGTTTTCTTGAGAGTCATTTCTAAATGCTGAAAGGTACTTTTCAAAAAGTCTGAAGGGCATTTCAACTTTCCTAGAGGGACATTTTCAAAATGTCCAAAAGATTATTTCCATGGGAAGGTGGACCATTTCAAAAATCTAAAGGGTATTTTTTCCTTTGAAAAAGGTCATTTTACAAAGCCAAAGGTCCATTTCAAGAGACCTAAAGGAAAAATTTGAAGGGCCAAACAAAAAGTGCAAAGGAGTTAATTCTTTTAGAAAACTTATCTGATACAAAAGAAATAAAAGGGTCGAGATAAAAAGTCTAAAGAAAATGCTCGAAGGAGTGATGGACAATAAAATGTCACTTTTAGACTACAAAAAATAGCCATTGGATTTTAAAAGAAAAGGCTCAGTGGGAACCTGAAGGCAAAGAAAATAGATAACAATGATAAAATGTAATTGAGGCTTTGGTTCAGTTGTAACTCATTATAACTGATCCATTCGATGATATTGCATAACTCTCCCACTTCTCTCACATGAAATGTAACTAATTCTTTCAAGATGACACATGTCTAAGTGACCCTTGGACTTCCTTTGATTGCTCTACCTCTCAATGTTATATATATGCATTCTCTTGGCTCATTTCACATCCTCCACTAGTTATTGGGAAAAATATGACTAGATTTGTACTCAAAGAACTCTTTGAATAAATATACAAGTGTTTTTTCCACTCACATGATATAACATTGAGTAATGACTTGAATCTTGTTGGTCTAGTCTAGTGAAATATTTATTTTTTCTAGCTTGTACTCTTGATGGTTTACCAATTTGCAGAAAGGAGATTGTTGCAGGTCTTTGCTAGTATTTTTCTTAAGTGTTGAGATATCTTAAAAGTGATTTATGACTATATCTTTCTTTATATCAGTAATTTCTTTCTTAAGAATCATATACCTTCTCAAATCTATCATATGAAACATTGATGTAGTAAGAAATCCTGAGTTGTGAGTCTTGTGTGAAAAATACTTGTTCTATCTTTAAGTAATGGTTGTAGTCAATTGGGATGATAGTATACATTGGTGCATCACCATTTTATTCTTAGTTATTTTCCTTTACCCTTTTCATACACAATTGATAGATTAGAGAGAGATTTAAAGGTCCATCAAGGGGAGCTAGCCCCTAATCTAGAGATTCATCTCAACAAAATTGTCAACCATAACAAGAGAGATGATTCCATTTTGTTTCTTGGATGAGGAGAGCTGAGCATCTCCTCAAAAGTTTCAAATCCAAGCATCAATAGTTTACTTGATCAAATTCCTTATATTCCCCTAGTATCTCAGTCCCTCTAGATTAATTATCTTCTTCACCCACCCACTCATATTATTCATCTTCCTTTATTGTTTCTTTATATGTTTTAGTTTTCTCAATGTCTATCTTAGACATCCATTCTTCTTATATTTCCCATGTTTTTTTCTTCTTCACTATCATATATTTCAACTAAAACTAATCTTTGTTGACCTATTCTTTTATCTTTTTTCTCCTTGGACACTTTTATAGGCTTTTCCTCTACTTCCACCTTCTAGGGTGATATTGGAGGGGTCTTAGGCCTTCTATTATAGGTGATTGGTGGATTATAGATAATGGAGGATGACCCCATAGAATGTGGAGTGGGAGATGAAGGGATTATAGTGGTAACAAGTGGTAATGAAGTGAGAGTGACCACTAGGTGAATTATGGTAGGTGAAGATGGTTTCCAAATAGATTGGGGCACTACCATTGGTAGTGTTGTTAAAATAGGTAGTGACCTAGGAGGATAAATAATAGAAACTTGAGAGAGGAAAGTAGGAAGACTTACTAGTTTTTCTATAGTTAGAGGAGGCATAGGTAGCATAGAAAATATCCCAACTACTATACTAGGACTTTTAGGTATCTCCACATTAGTTTTATGTCGAGGAGAGTAGTAACAATTAAATTTTTAGGGGTAGTCTCAACTCTTTATTAAAAATATACTTCCCAAAAGGGCCATCTTATTCTTGCATATCTAATTCTATTTGTGGGTAGGGCCCATGGATAGGTGTAGAAACCCATTATTCCTTTTTTATCCTCTTGGCATATTCCTCAATAATTTTGGCATCATATTGGATCCTTTATATTACAATAATTGACATGTTTTCCCTATGTTTACACTATCATGACTGTAGGGGTGGTACTCATATTTTATTTTCACCTTCTTTTCATATTTCTTTATGTGTCCCCCGACATTGTTTTTAGGGTTGTAATGTCTATATGGTGCCTATTTCAATCCATAATACACCATAATTTTTACCACCAACTAAAAGTATTCCCACCTTATATATTTTATTTGTCTAATATTGAGAGGAGTTGGGTGAATACTTGATTGCTTATCCCTTTATAACTCAACATCAACATTATCATCTAATTGGGAAGCAATTTCTTACTCAGCTAATTTGTCAGGAATGATACATGACAAGTATAGAGAGTGTGCCTTGGTACCTTCTATACTGATTATGGTGCACTTAGGATAAAACTAGTAATCACCCATTTTTTGAATAGTTTTCTTTATGGGGTCTGAAAACCTACACATGTTATTTCCATATATAGCCTGGTACACATTAGGATAGAATGTCTCTACCAACCTTTTTATTTTATTTCTAAACTTGTGAACATGGAGAATGTTGAAATCATCATAAATCCTATTCTTTGGATAGTATGTAGATGGTTTTCAGGGTTCTTCATAAGTTAAACACACTATTATAGTCATAACATCTACCAGATAAAACATCATGTATAAATTTCCATTTGGAAGCTCCTTAGATTGATGATTCATTAAATTAAATTTGAGTTGATTATCTCCCCCAAGGTAATGGTTTTTTTGGAAGTGATGATAATATCTAGCAAAGGGACCCATATCTCATTGACATAATAAATGCTTGGGAAGCCATATATTTTGTTTAATAAATCCATGACAATCCTTACCCATAGTCTAAAAGTAGCTATTGGAATAGAAAAAGTAGGGCCTTGAATCACAAAGTTGATTAAGTTTTTAGCCCATTCTTGCAACTTTATATGGATGTTATTTGTAAAGATCAATGAATTGACCATGTCTTGCCTATAAGTCATCTCTATAAAAGGGAACCTATAATACTTTTCAAATGCATTTCTAATTATGTATACTACATAAGTCTTGATAAGTCAAAATTGAAATATTTTTATAGATATTTTCCCATTCACAAATAAATAAAATAGTAAATAAATGCAAGGCATTACCTCAAGCTTGGTTATAACATTGTATAGGATGGTTGCTTTTATTTCCATAAGGTCATCCTTATATCTCTCTATGAAAATTGAAAGCTAGTCTTCTACCTTGTATGGTTCCACAATATTAACCTCATCCCAAATAACTAAGTGTTGTTTTAAATAATGGTTAAGAGTTGTCAAATAAAATGTTGTTTCTGTATACTCAACTAGTCTTGTAATTGAATATACATAAGAAGGAAGGTGATATGAGGAAACCATTAAAAATCAAGTAGGAATATGTCTATCCTCTAAATATTATAAAATATCTTGGTTTATTTGAGGCTTCAAATTCATATATGGCACTTGATAACTAGGAGGAAATGTGATCACATTGAGTATGGTGACTCAAATTTTATTGATTTAGATTCTTTAGCTTCATGAATTGAATGCATTAAGTCACTAATTCATGTGAATTAATGGTAATAATGGATTTTGATTCATTTCATATCTACTTTTCTCATTTTAATTTAATAATGTTGATTTCCATAGATTTTATTTCCATGTGGCTTATTTTACTTGCTCTTAGGTTTCTATTCAGCATAACATGACACATGTCCCTTTTCCATGCTTTCAAGATATTCATGTCTTTGTTATTTATGTGGTTGAGTGACACATGTCTAAGTATCATTTCCAAAATTTTAGATGAGATATCTTACTTGTACATTATACTCATGGTCATGGGTTAGTAGGATTATGACACATGGAAGGATCCCAATAAACCTCTTGTCTGACATGATCATACAAGGAACTTTGTTAGCATCACCCTTGGATTAGTGAGATGGTGAGACATAGACAAATCTCACTGATCCACTTTATTGACATGATCGTGCAAGGAACTCTACTAACATAACCTCTAGGTTAACAGGATGGTGACACATGGATGGTTCTCACTAATCCACTTGCTTAACATGATCATATAAGGAACTCTACTAATAAACTAGAAAAAAACATGTTAGCCTAGTTATCTTTTAAATCAAAAAATATGACATGTAGATAAATGTTTTGAATTGAAATAAAATCAAATGCAAAGATAAATCATGTATATGGATTATTCATATCTTTGATTCCTCTTCTTGTAACCTTGAAACATACTATAGACTTTGGAAATAAACTAAATTTTATGCCTTTTAAAAAACCAATGTTGTAGACTTTTAAGGTTCATAAGACCTATAATGAGGATATTCAATAAATATTAGGCCTCTATTTTAATTTAGAAATGGGGTGTGTGTGTTAGGGCACAATAATCATGTACTACACTAGATGGATAGGGTGGACCTCAATTGTAGAGATGTTTTTTTATTATATTATTTCATGATGTACATAATTTTGAGCCATATATATAAAGATGTGTTTTAGTATGACTCATGGATGTTTTATATATGGATGTATTTTATTTATAGCAAATGTGATTTTGGGTTTTTTTTTGAAATGGGTCTATTACATAAACACACTACACAATTTTTTTTTAATGTAACTAGGTATTATTCAAATTTGAGAAATATATTACAATTTATTGGAAATTAACTTAACTAAGCATGTGAAATATATACAAAAAATACTATAAAGCCAAGAAATAAATATAGCATATCTTGTTTAGTGTTTTATCTTGAACTATAATAGTGGTTTAGATTTATTTGAAACCATTGAAGAGGCTTCATGTTATATTCATTGTGTCCTAAATTTTTTTTCTACTTGGACATTACCATCAGCTTAGGACACTACCTTTGATGTAGGGTTCCAAATTCCATGCAATTGTTTAGCCCTAAATATTCAATGAAACTGATCCAAAATTTCTCTGAAGCTATGATGTCACCTATAACCCTTTTTTTTAATTTTGTATAAATAGAATTATGTGCAAAATATGGAGAATGATAAAAACCCTATCTCCTTTTAACTTTGACCTCATGTAACTTGGTAAAAATGGGTTAGCACATGATTCAAGCTAACCCTAGCAACTTGATTATTACTAAGTGTTGTCTATATAGTCATATACTCTGAAGAGGGCCTCATACTCACATGTGTTTCTTCCTCCTGTGTATGTGTGTGTAATGATGATTATGTAACTATATGATTTTTCTCCTATTATAAAACTTATTACAAGCAATGTGAGTGAAATTTAAATTTTGAATACTTCAAATTTATAATTTTAGTAGTCCTATAGATAATACAATTTAATAGCTTTCAAATAAGATTAATTATGTGCTAATTGAGAAGATTAATTATGAAATATACTATACCATAGCTTTGTATATATAAGGGACCATTTTAATTTTAAATTAAAACTTAGTGGTACATAAAAGCTGACAATAATATAAATAGTCATGAACTAAAAAATATGTAAAATGATCAAAAGATAAGGCTAGACACTACTACTAACTTTGGACAACTACTGTTGATTATAGCATCCTAAACCAATGGTAATGTCTAGGGGATAAAAACATATAAATGATTAGAAAACTAGCATGGATCCCTGAAGCACACTAGATACAGGGAAATTGGGTAATATAAAAGATAACAAAGATCAAGTAAAATCAATAAAAGGAAAGTAAGATCATATCACTAGCTACCTAACTCTCTATCAAAAGGTCCATATGTGCAAAGCTATGAAATACAAATTATGAAACTATGATTATACCAAATATGGGTATTTACACTTTCCTACCCTTTAATCTAGTAATGCATGAAAATGAATTTAATAGTTTAAAGGTAAGAAAATGCATACCTTGATGTATACAACACACTATGTCTTTTCTTGAGCTCTATTTGAACCTTTTGTTTGAATGTTACCTATAACCAAAATCATGTCATAGTGTAATCAATGTATATAATTTAAAAATGAGAAATATTAGAAAGTATATAATAAATAAAGAGCATGGATAGAACACACCTTTATATGTGTTGCATAATGATGATTCTAGGATATCATCTCCACTATGAAAGTTGGTGAAGTAGAAAGGGACTTGAGACCTCATCCATTTTATGTCTAAGAAAATGAATAAGTACAAAATTGGTCATATGGGATGTACCCTATAGGTTCCATATCTATAATAAGGAGAGTTGGGAGGTGATCATGCATTGAACTTGGTATAAAGAGAGTGGTACTATAGTTTTTGAGAGTATTACATCCCAACAAATAAAACTCAAGTGTGAACATATATAATCTAGTGTAGGATGAGTGATTTAATCAATCTCATCTTGTAAATATGGCAAGGTTAAATTATTTAATCATTTCAACCTATAAAAATATCCAATTGATGCAAATATATAAGGTTTAATAATAGTGCTTCCTAGCATATTCAGTGTGTCCTAGTGAAATATTTTACAATTTGGTGAATCTTGGAGATAAATCAATGAATTTGGCAGATAATAGAATAAATGAACTCCATTAATTCCTCATATCATGTATGGTGTGATCAATTTGTTTTATATAACTTGGTGAAATTGTGGTGGTCATGTATTTATGACATGCCCCCACTAAAAAGTTAAGATATTGAAAAATAAGTATATGTGGAGGTCATGTATTTATGACATGCCCCCACTAAAATCTAGAAGTTATGAAATTATGCTCATCATATTTATGGCATGCCCCCTTTGAAATTTGTAAAATGTGTATATGTATAGGCCATGTCTTTATGACATGCCCCCACTAAAATTTCCCCCTTTTGAGGTGAGGTGGATAGAAGCTGGTAGTCACCACATCACAAAAAGATGAAATGGCTATAATATATATAAATTAAATGTATAGGATTAGATTGTGTATTGATGATATGCTCAATAATTATTTAGTTTGGAATATAACATTGTATTTTATTTAGTATTTTTAAATTGGAATGATGTCTTGAAGAATTTATGTGATTTTGGATTTCTAAACAACTGTACATGAAAATTATTCTATGTGAAAAGGCTTGTTGCATGGATCAACAAAACTCATGGATTTGAATTTAGATAAATGATGCTCAAGATATTATCACCTGAAACTATAAGAGTTGAAACTTTAACAACCATATAAATAGCTTTTGAAAATAAGTCCTCATTTCATTTTCATTTTGAACTTCCCAAAAATTCTTCATAGGATTGATTTTGAAAATGTCTCATATATAAGATGTATAGTTGATGTGATTTGAGCTACTCTGGGTTACCTTATGAAGACATGACCTTGAGGAGCTAGTTTGGAAATTTTGGTAAATTTAGATTTTTAAAATTTTACATTTATAGTATTTTTTTGAATTTTTAGGGGTCACAAACACTTATATCACCAAGTTGGATAATACCATCAATCCTTAAACAATATCATCTAGTTTTTTATGGAAGTGTCCTATAATACCATACTATAATTGATGTTAGCATCTGACATTACTATCCAACTAGGTTTTTGAATTTTACCCTTAAAGTATATGTTAAACTCTTGTAATATAACAATTTATACATTTTTTTACTAATTTTATTGTGTATAAGGATGTGCATATCCAAGAGTTTTGGCATGGTAGACATTTTTCTACCCTTTATAAGCTTAGTTTGGAGGACACTGATTAGGGTATCATTAACTAGGAAAGATTGGGATATGTGTCCCATTTTGGATAGGTTCCATATGATGTCCATCTTATGAAAACATTAGTTAAGAGGTGGAATGTTAATAATTTCACATTTTTTATGTTGAAAAGGGAGATGACTATTAGTTTGGAGGATGTTTAAAGGATTCTAAGGTTACCTATCACATGAGATAGTGCATAGGTGTTTGGAGTGGTTAGCATCAAATATTTTTAGTAGTCTCATTTTTATTTTACTAGTAAATGACAAATATATATAGAGCCAAATATTACTATCTATCTATACATGATTATTAGAGATGATGTTCAGTAATTATAGAAGTTTATCTATTGTTTACTAGATTCATTTATAACTATTGATGGTGGTGGGGTAGTTATATCCTATCATATGCATCATATTGTTCATCATATTGAGGATTAAGGAGTGATATTTTTTTCACAATACCATGGTAGCCCATTTATATAGATATCTATATAGGTTTTACTTTTAGACACATAATGATAGGATAAGTGTTGGGACACTTTTGTATGTATGGGCTTATGAGCACATTTCAATTGAGTGGCTAGTTTGTGGACCCTTAAAAATATGGGACTACCCTCAAGTATTTTCATTATGGTGGGTGTTGTGTCAGGGTAAAACACATAACAATATGGAGTATCAGATCAATTGACATCAAACCAAATTATATGGTAGTCATATAAGACATTTTTAGGGTGGGATGATGATGTAAAAGAGTTATGTCATGTTCATGTTAGCATGTGGTTGGTTGATTAATTTATTATAATTTATGAGATATTTCAATATGATTATATGTTAAAATAATTTAATACTAAATAGGGGTACCTTAAATCCATATCATTGCATCACATAGTGAGAGATAACCATAGGAAAAATGATAGATTGACCCCATCGATAGCTGATTTGGCCCCTTTTTCTCTTGAGGATTAAGATTTAGCGGTATCACTGGTGGTAGGTGATGATGTTAGATGCATAAAGGCATATATGTAGTGTTGGTAAAGTACTCAACATCCACAATTATTTATAGTGATTATTTCCCCTTTGATGTAGTGCCTATAACTCAGGGAGGTGACAACAGAGATGGACATGGTAGAGACCCCATAGGTCTATAACCTTTATATGAGGATGGAATGAGAGCCATATGTGAGTATGCTATGTATATTTGTCTTCTATTGATGGGATATTGTAAATTTATAATATGTATCTCATTTTGTATTTATGATCATTGGTTATAGGTAATCAAGAGTGGTTGTTGATGGTAGGTCACACTATACAGATCTTGACTTAGAACATACCTATAAACATTATTAGGGATGGTTTTCTATGAAGTTGTATACATTACAAGTGTTCATGCACCCTTATTTGATCATGTTATTATAGTATTTTCAATATTTTATATATTAGTCATTGAGCGAGATCAATTACATGAAAATTTAGATGGATGAGACATTTCAAAATAGAACTCGAATGATATTATGTAACTTTCAATTGATCATTATGATTCTCTTCATCAAGATCATGACTAGACATTACATTAGCTAGGTTGATTAGAGGAAAAACTATGGGAGTCATCTTGATCAAGAGGTCTAAGATGGGATTTGAGAGGCTCCACATCTAAATAATGTGAGATTCATAGAGATAAATAGTAATGATGATTCATATACACATGGGGATATTCCCCTTACTTGTAATTGATGTTTTTTATTGTGTAAACTTTGGGTCATTTTTGATATATATATATATATATATGTTGATGTTTTATTTATTTATTAGATCTTAAATGGACATACATTTGTATTGCTTACCACTTAGAGTGACTTATTTTTTACTTTGTGTACAAAATATTTAGATGTAATGTGTGCACTTATGATAAAATAATTTAGCAATTTACTCATTAATTTATTTAGTGATATTGAAGAAATCACCGTACATAATGGAATCTAGATGGAAATAATAAATTTTGATTGTAGTGACGAGGTGGTAATTGGTTTATCGATCTTGATTATAACATTGTAACTAGTATATATATATAAGTATCAAGTGTATATGTAATAGTATCAAATGTATTTATAATAGTATCAAGTGTATCTATCTAATATGTATCTTTACATGCTAGTTTTGGTATCAAAATATACTATGTATATATGAAAATCAGTTCTATCAATTATGACTCAATGCCTTCTCCACATTCCTCTAATTAGAACTCAATCAACCAATGATTCCTTGGTAAGATCAGTGTGGGAAAGATTTATTATAGTAGAAGGTACATAAGAGAAGGATTTATTCTAATGTTTGACTTTTATGAAGGTTGATGGACCACATGTTCCTAAAAAGGAGTAGAATGGGATGTCTCAACCTTATTAGAATAACCTCAAGAAGACTTAATTGAAAGGGGACTTGATATGTCTTTACAAATTATAATTATCCCTTGATATGTAAGTTGTGAAATCTTTCATCTTAATGTGAAGCAACCATTATCATGATGTCCATTAATACCATGGTAAGTGAAAAAGGGTGTCCTTTCATCTTTTCAAATATGTGTGGTGGATGATAATAATTTGGATGAAGGGTAATAAATCATTTATCCAATAGGGTATGTAATATATCATGTGGTGTATCCCTTTATTGATTAAATTGAAGTCATTTCCTATTAGTATAGGCATATGTCTTAATGATAGGAGTTATTCTGTATGTATATTCCTTTTCTTTGTGTAAAAATTTTACCATTTGTTCCTTAGTATGTACTGTTAGTTTTGAAGGATATTTTTGAGGTAAATCATGACCCTTCTTATTTTTTCTCCATTTTATAAGAATTGTTTATAAAATGTTTTCCTTTAGGTGAAGTAGTAGGTTATTTATTATTGGTATTTGTTAAGGCACATGTATTATTTATGCAGACCCCAATATAAATTAATAAAATAAGTATATTTATTATGCAATGATCTTTCATGAAGTGGTGAAGGAATCATCCTACTAAATATGAAATTTATTCGAAATCCAAGGTAGTATAGTTCAAGGAATATAAAATATACTTAAATATAATAACATAGTCTTGAATAGATCCATCCTCATTTTGAGTTAAGGCTTACAAATGATCAAATGGTAGATTTGGTAATATATGCTTGTGTAAATTTGATAAGAACACATTTTCAAGTTTTTTAAAGGTCAGAAATGAAGGTTATAAAACCAATATAAGCATTCTTAAGTTAAACTTCTATAGAAAGCTTTAAATAACATGCATCCATATTTATCTCAATGGTTGAAGGAGTGTATATATTATTTTAAATGATTACAAGGATCTCCTTGACCATCAAAGGAAGAAAAAATACACGTGAAAAAATTGGAAGGATAGGGATGATAAAAAAATCTTGTGTAAGGGTTTTGTCCTTTAAGGTATTTTTATTGAAGGTATCCTCATGAGAAGATAATTGAAAGTTAATAATATGCCTTTGACATTTAATTTCTCATATGGTAGTCATCATGGATGTAACATCACTATGAGGGATGTGTAAAGAGGGTGAATAGATGCTTATAGGTTGTAGTTTACCATCCATGTGAAACATGGGAATAAGGGGCTCTTTATAATTATCCTTGAATTATAATATAAGAGCATTATGTAGATTGGAAAAATTAGGTAAAGTAACATTCATTTCTAAAGAATAAACCATATCATGTTGGATATCATGAAGGTAAATGGAATCATGACATGAAATAGTGGAAAGAGATGTGGTTTCATTTTTTTAATTTAAATTTGAAACATGTCTTTGAGAAGAAAATGTGAAGAAAGTGTTATAACTCAAAATTTCACCTCATGAGAGGGTAATTAAATCCCTCTCAACTTGAGATATAAAATGGGATTACCTCTAGGACTATGGGTTTCCTATATTAGAGGTAAATCTCTAGATTGAAGGGATAGCTCCCTTGGTTTGTCTATTGAAGCTCATCAGCTAAACTACTAGCTCATTTGGATGAAAAGGGAAAGAGAAAACATAAAAAAATATATCTTAATGAGGTGATGCACCAATTTTATCCTAATAATTTCCAACCAATTTAAATTACACTTCAAACACAATCCTAATCTACACATACACTAATTGAAATCTGCCTACTGCATTAGTATTTCTCATGGAGGTTTGTGAAGCGAGCTTAATCTAGGAGGGCTAAACAAAAGGTCATATCATGACACTAGTGTAGAGAAAACTCAATAAACTCATTAAAATTAAATTACAACACTTAAAGAGGATTTAAATATACTTTCAAAGCTGAGTAGGGATGCAAGAAATGACAACATGCTAATGAAGACAAACTATCACTTAGTAAGATCAACTAAATTAACATACACATTAAAAAAACTCATGGAAAAGGTAAAATAGATAATTATTTATCACTAAAAGTCTAAAAATGAGCATGGATTTGATATAATTAGGTGGAGGATCCAAACTTAGCCAAAATTAACTCAATATATAGAAAATGTGAGAGAGAAGAGAAGAAGGGTGTAGGAGAGATAAGATAGACAAGTATAAATGTGAGTTAAAAACAAGAGAAAAGATAGTGACATACCTCAATAGGTATAATATTCCATGTGTCTCTCCTATAAATATGACACAACTCTCAAAATGGCATGGGAGTTTAAATGGTTGCTTGACACCTTGACTAGCTTCTTGAATCTTCTCTCCTTGACATGTTGAAGTATAAGTGGCCTTCTTAGTGATCAGATTAGTTTATTATACCTATTTTATTTTCTATTGAAACCTATCAAATGACCCAAATAGGTTTTCCTTGACACACTACCTCTTTCTCTTGCAAGGTGTCTAGAGAACTCTTCATCTCCTTAGGTCTATTTTACATACAAGTGTCAAAACTTGGTTTTGTATTCTTTAACTCATCCAAAATTAATGGATGTCCTAATAATACCATATTGGACCTGAAAAAAATCCATTTTAGACTTAAAACTATCCCCAACCATTCATTCTATACCAAAGGCCCCAAATAGGCCTCATTCCTTGTAACCCTCAAATGATTCAAACCTTCTTCATGTAGATAAATATATATAGATGATCCTAAGAATATGAGGGAATATTAAAATACCTTATATGGATTTACATCTCCAAGTTCAATTTCATGCTTTGAGAGTGAGTGGAGATGTCATTTTCTTCCATTTATCTCTCCTAACTAGGCTTCAATTAGGCCTCCCTACCAAGAGAGTGAAAAATGCTTCTATAGGATCCCCACGTATGAAAAACTATAAATAAGAATGATATTTACTTATAAAACATCCTTCCCTACCTCCATGCCAAATTTTAAGTTCTGACTACTTGTATGAACCTACAAAATAGAAAAAAAAATCATTTTAGCCCTATTCCATATGGTTTCATATAGTATTATACCAAAAACTAGAATGGGAGCATTCTCATATCAGTCTTGAACATGTTATGGGTGGTTTTGAATATTTTTTGATCCATCTAGAGGCATGAAAGTATATTTTTCTATCATTGGGTTTTTATGGCTCTCCTAGGGAGCCTTAAAATGTTTTGAACTCTTAATGATAGTTCATAAATATGGACATATGAATCCATTTAAAACTTCCATATAATTCAATTAAATTAGGTTATTAAACTTCCCCTATAATCTTAGGATCCCATGCATCATTTATGATCCATGCCAAGTAATGTAAGATAGCCTATTAGCTGGAAATAAGCATTATGAGAGGTTTGAGAGAGAATTGAGTTGGTGAAAATTATCCTAAAGTTGGTATGAGTTAAAATGACCTTCATGAGTTTTGTGACATCTCCTTTAATTTTTTCCAATGTCTACCTTGTAACTTTTCTTCATCAAACTCCCTGACCATCTCACTTGCTCAAGCCTAGGGTTCTCAAGCCTAGCTGACTTTCTAAACCTAGCTAATTGTATCTCTTATTTACTCTCTCTATTAGGAATCTGTGACTTCATGGAATGTTTTTTAAGTTCCTCTCCATATTTTTAAATTTATCTAAGTCTCATTAATTCCAAATAACTCCACTTGGCATCTCATCTCTTTGTTGATTATAGAATTCTAAAGGTTTATGTATACAGTTTGGACTGTATTTGACTAAGAAAGGGTCTAAATTTTATATAAAGTGTTTGTATTTGTCTTTTAACATCTTATCAAGTCTCCTAAAGATCTCAAAAAAAATCCTATTATTTTCCTTTCTCTAGGTCTACCCTTTCCATACAGATTGTGTATGCAATTAGGTCTCTACTTGTCTAAGTAGAGTATGCTATCATGTTATATTTATTGTTGAGTCTAAGTGATAAAATGTTAAGACTAAATAATAATGAGATGTTATAATTCCCCTCATATCCTATTTCAATCTCTTCAACATTATTCATATCATAAACCTTCTCTTGGAATGAGTAAACAAGCTTTTGTTACTAAGGATTGTGTGTGTACTGTGAGTAGGTAGATTGTGTATGTTTCATTCTTGATGATTGATTATAATCTAGATGATAGAGTGATATCACACCCATGAAATATCATTCCATTACCTTAATCTCCCTCATATCTCTCTAGAGTCCTTTAATCTTTTCCAAATAAGTAATCATTCTTATATATGCAAGTTTATGTCATGCCTTGGTCTAAATAGGTAGAGTTTAAGGTTTTCACAATTTGTTATCTTTTATACAGATCAGAGGGTGATATATGGATATATAATCACCATTTTACCATAATCCAATATCCAAAGATACCTACCTCCTCAAATAAATAACCTTATTATCCTAGACAGGCAAATTGGTGTTATCAAGGACTATGTATATGTAGTTGTCTTAACCCTTGTTTGCTCTCTTTCTCTATCCCCTATTTAGGTCCCAAATTACCTAAATTAATTGAGTTATTTGAGTTTCATATAATCTTGAAATACTCACACAATCCACTATTTCTTATTTTGGAGAGGTTTTGAGTCTCTTAGGTAGACCTACAAGTATTCAACTACCTGTGTGTATGCATTTATAATGATCTATAGACTTTGATGTTTTAGAGACCTTATTTATAACATTGAACTATTCAAACTCATATTTTGTTTTTTATGGTTTAATAAACTCTTCAACACTTTGAGAACTCATTTTTCTCATCAACATTGCCATCTTAAGATCAATCCTTCACTAGGTTAACTGTAGGTGTTGGTTTGAATAGTTGATTATATATAGGGCCTTATAGGTCTTTAAACCAACCTAATATATATTAAAATTCTTTTCCATCATGTTTTTAAGAGTCTATACACTTCTCTCAATTCATTGAAACTTAAATATCTCATCAACCTAATTATTTTAAGGTCACTTCTCTTAAAAAGTTATAGGTGGTTGTTGAAAGAGTTGTGACTATGTGTAAGGATTTATAAACATCCAAGACAAAAACCCAAATTATTCAAATGTTTTAATATATTATGGTTTATTTTATGATCCATTTACTTTATTTAAACCTTAAACCCTACCCACATCACTGTCTAAAGTCAATCCCCTCAACTAGCTAACTGTAGGAGTGCATTTGAGAGTTCTGAGTGTGTGAGATATTCTTATGTCTCCTCTATAACATTTTAAACTTACAATGGTTCTTTATAATTTTGTCACTAAGGTATTAAAACTTTTTCAAAACCCTAAATACTCCAAATCTTATCAAACTTCATTGTTTAAGGCCCTTTCAATACTGGTTGATTATAGATGGCAATAGGGAAGTTGACTGAGTGTGAGGGTTCTTAGCTTTGATCCACATAATTCAAACATTTAAATGGATATTTTTGTTATTTTTATGTCTCAATAAATTATAAAACCTCTTAAACTCTAAACCTTCATTAATATTACTATGTGAGTCATCTTCAACACAGGCTATAGGTGACTATTAGCCTGAAGTGTTTGACTGTGCCTTGGCCTTTCATGACTTTTGAAATAGGTCATAACACCTTACCAGCATTGAGTCTCTAAATGGTTTTATAATTTTTTTGATGTTTTCTTGAGATACCTTGAGATTTTTTAAGCTCCAAACTCATCAAAATCTTTGTCTAAGTACTCCTGTACAAATTTGTAGGTGGTTGCATGAGAATTCTGAGTGTGGTGGTATTAAATGGACTTTTCTCACTAAAATGTGAAAACCTATAGTCAATTATATTAATTATGGATATATAATTCATTCAATTCAAGTCCATTAGCTTCTCAAAACACTTCACAACCTCTTATATCTAGTTTTAACACATTCACAATCCTATATATGGCTCTTACTAGGTCTATTAGCTTTGGTATTTTATACACCATTGATTTCAAATGTTTTTAGAGATCTCCATGAATCCAAAACATTTTAAAATTTATAAATCATAGTGTTTCAATGGCTGATCAACCTCCATTGATACTGACAACATGAAACTCTTTGAAAATGATAGACCTATAGGTCTGTATAGGATATTATATAAACTTGATGTTTGGAGTCTTGAGAATTACAACATGGTTTTTAGGATAAAATTACATTATATTTATTTCATAAAAACATATATCATGAAAACATAACCTCAAACTCCTTGAAAAAACATATGAAACTCATAAAAATGCCCTATTGAATGTAAACATAGAAAACACAGTCTGAGATGGTGAATGAAGGCAGTGACCACTTTAGACCAATATAAAATACTTGGGTGATTAGGATGGACATGAATGGATTGAGAAGATATTAGAGGATAATGGAGAGCCACTTATATGAATAAAATCACCTAGTAAAATTAGACTTGGATGCATCTAATCACCTAGTAAAATAAAAAAACATAGAAAAGTATGATAATTACTTTAGACTATGCAAAAGAACCATTTTACATGCCAAAAAGACATCCACACATGCCACCATGAGTAATGAATATGTGGGATTCATTTATATAAATTTAATAATCTATTACAACTAGTTTCATGTAGCCATGAATTCGTATTTTACACTGGAGTTGCTCCCAACATAGCCTATGGGGTTTTGAGCTCTCAAAAAGTAGTTGGGATCTTAGAAATTGTTAATAAATATCATAGCACAAATATAATGAACAATTAAAAAATTTATAATACCATAAGGATCCCAAAATTTGGCCAAAATATCATCCCTAAAATCTACGTATACAGTCTGTACCATCTAATTGAAATCTACCTTCACTAGCTTATAAAGGGGATGATGAGAGAGAGAATGATATGTCTATAACTGTGGAGCTTAAAAAATCTTCCCAAGATGGTTTATCACCTGTATAAGTCTAAAGGATGTTCTGAATCTTTTTTTTCTTGCAATTGACTTCAAGAATCCTACAACTTTCTCTAACTCCTCAAACTAGTGTTGAATTTCAAGAAACTAACTTTCTTTTTATTACTCTGACAGATGTGATATTTGATTAATTTATCCCAAATCCTTATAATGTGTTTGGTATGAATTTTACTTTTGATAAATTGGATACACATTAGAGTTGGCCAAAAAAACACTTTTCATGATTTTTTACCCCCTTCAAGCTAGCAAATAAACTTCATACATTCCAAAACTTCATGAAACATTATGAAAAGGTGTTTAAGACATGAAACGACATTAATCAAACCCTAATAACCTATGACATAAATTTACCATGAATTATTTCCTCATGACATGTGTAAATCACTATATGGCCAAAATATGACTTTACCTTAACTTCTCCAAACTAACCTTAAACCATGCTAACAAGGTTAAGTGGAGTATAAGGAACATATCAGTTATGAAATGACCATATGACAAATTTTAATTTTTATGGGAGTGGAAAATTTGAATTGAGGTCAAATTTGGTCAACATTTTTGGTGATTCATAGGGGTATCATGCCTAAAATTCTAATAGTACCATTTGCCTTGCATATCCATTAGGCAATGGAGTCTCTTACACTCAATTTTAGACCTATACATACTTTAAACATGACATAACAAACTTATTACCTTCACAACACATAAAAAAAATAACAATAAGACAAAAAAAATCAAGAGACAAAGATGTACTATCAAGAACTTAGAGAACACAAAAGCAACATAAGCAAATTAGACTATATACAAACTACCCTAAAAATAAATATTCCTCCTGGATCAAAGGGGAAACTTGTACCATATCTTGATCCATGAGATGAAAGAAGACATGAAGAAAATTGCCTTTTGAACCTTGTTATTAGTGTCTTCATTTCTTTCATGATTTCTACTATTTTTTGCATGATATGTAATGCAACAATAATATTTGAAAACATATCACCTATGAAGGTGAATTCCTCTTGTGACTCAACCATATTCTCATGGTATTATTTAGATACAACTTGACTCAATGATGCTTCACCAAATCATATTTATTTCACCTCAATGGTATTTTGAATGAGATCAAACTTCTTACCAGCTTCAAGCTCATCAAGATCTTCAAATATATTTGCATACTTATCCCCATCTTTATCATTATCTTATATAAAAATATCTTGTTTGATCTTCTTATGTACATGACTTTCAATCTTGAAAATGCCTTCAACCTCTTGAAGAAGCTCAACATTCTTCTACCAATCATTTTTGTCCTCTTTCTCTTCAAGAACCACAAATTTTGTAACTTCATATTCTTGGCCATTGAAAACTCAGTCAACTTCTTCTTGCTTACTTGAAAAAAATTCAATCTCAAGGCTAGTTACCACTTGCACAAGTTTGGTACTTTGGAAGCTATCATGTTGTCTTTCAAAAGGCAATGCATCTTCAATAATGTATTCAACTTGAATATCAGGAGGTGTAGTATTTTTAAGGCCTTCAAATTATTCACATAACTCATTGAATCTTTTCCAAATATCATCTTGATCTATGAATGTAGAAGAAACTCCATATTCTATATTATTTTTAGAACTAACCTCTTGATGTTGCTTATGAGTCTCAAAAAAGTTAGTTGATGTAATGATCTATTCAAACACCTTCCCTCCCATGTATTCATCAAAATCTTCATTGGTAGTTGAAACATCATCAATATATTATATTTTTTCACTCAAAATATTGAATTATTATTATCTTCACCAAAGGGAGTCCCTATATTGAGTTCATCATAAATAATAGAGTCATCTTCTTGATCAGCTAGAACTTTAGCTTGATATTTTTCACTTATAATACATATGATGGGTTCTCCTTCAAGAAGGGATGTTGTGGGAGGGTGGTGAATTGGTTCATGGGTTAGAAAGGGGGTATGAGGTGTGGCGGAGGGTTCATGAATGGGATTAAGAATGGAGGTTTATTGAATGAACTCATGGGGGTATGAAAAATTTTATTGGTCAATGGGAGAAACATGTTATTCAAAAATATCTTTATATTATTCATAGTCTTCTTGAGACTCATCAAAATTTGTAAGTTTATCCTCAAACTCCCAATTTTCCCACCTTTCTAGTATATCTATTAACCACTGGATATAATTTATTTCCAAGTACAGTTGATCATTTATATCATATTAGGTTTTTTTTTTAAACCAACCTCTACATGTTCATCAAATTTTGAACCAAATATTTCAACCACTCCATGAGATGAATAGGGATCACATCAAACTCTTTATCCCATGTTATATCTCTTCTTCATTATCTAGAAAATTTGGCATGAGGGAAATTAAGGACTTGGTGTGAGACATGATTAAATTAAGAAGAGGAGGGGAGGATTAGGGGTTTTTTGAGCTCCTAATTATTGAGTTAATTTCCTAACTTGATATTTAAATGCCTTAGACCTTGCTTCCCAATCAATGGTATCATTTGATTCCTCTTGACAAGGATGATAGGAATCATGTTGAGGTTGACATGGATCATATTGAGGTTGATAAGGAGACACTTCTTAGTATATCTCTTGATAGCTTTCTTGATAGGATTCATCATGAGGCTGATCAACAACATCATGGTCATATGAAGGGGAAGTAGGATTACCATAAGATTACCATGATTCATACGACTGATAATAATCTTGATATGGCTGGTGAGACACATAATGGGGGTCATAAAAAGGGTGATAAGGAGGCTTTAAAAATAAGTTCCTGGGATGATTATAACTATATTATTGTATTAAAAGTTTCCATTGGTGTTTTTTGAACACTTCTCAAAGATAATAGGTAGAAGAACACACCAAAAATTTCTACCACTCTTTTGGACCTTAGTCCCACTGAGCATGATAGAACTTTTATAGCTCAAAACTACACCCTATGAGAGGGTAATTTAATCCATCTCAACTTGAGCTATGAAATGGGATTAACTCTAGGCTTGTGGGTTACCTATATCATACATAAACCTTTATATTGAATGGTTAGCTCCCTTGGTTTGTCTATTAAAGCTCATCACCTAAAATACTAGCTCATTTAAATGAAAAGGGAGAGAGAAAACATCAAGCAAATATATCCTAATTAGGTGATACACCAATTTTAACCTTATCACTACCAACCAATTACAATGAAACTTCAAACACAAGCCTAATCTACACCTACACTAATCTAAATTTGCCTATTGCATTCATATTTCTCATGGAGGCTTGTGAAGCTAACTTAAGCTAGGAGGACTAAAAAAGTTCATATCATGTCATTAGTGTAGATAAAACTCATTAAACTCATGAAAAATACATTATAACACTTCAAGAGGCCTAAAATATACTTTTGAATCTGAATATAGATTCAAGAAAGGACAAGATGCTAAGGAAGAGAAACTATCACTTAGAAAGATCAAATAACCTAACATACATATTGAAAAAAGCTCATGGAGAAGGTAAAATATATAATTATGCATTTATCAAAGTATAAAAATGATTAGGTATTTTCCATACTCAGGTGGAGGATCTAAACTTATCCAAAAGTGGCTCAATATATAGAGAATGTGAAAAAGAAGATAAGAAGGGTGTATCAAAGAAAAAGTAGACAAGTGTCAATGTGAGTTAAAAAACAATAAAAGAGTTATATAATTTCCTAAATAGGTCTATGAATCGATGTGTATCTCCTATAAATATACCCCATCTCTCCAAATGGCATGGGAGATGAAATGGTTACTTGACACCATGACTAGCTTTTTGAAACTTATCTCCTTGACATGTTTAAGGACAAGTAGCCTTATTGGTGGTAAAATAAGTTTATTGCACCTATTTTATCTATTATTGATGCATATCAACTAACCCAAAAAAAATTTACTTGATATATCACCTCTTTCTATTGCAAGGTGTCTAGAGAACTCTTCATCTCCTTAGGCCTATTTTGCACACAAGTGTGAAAAATTGGTTTTGTCTTATTTAGATCATAAAAAATTCATGGATGTAATATTAATACCATATTAGACTTAAAAAAAAACATTTTAAGGCCTTAAACCATCCACAACCATTTATTCCCTACCAAAAGTGCCAAATAGGCCTCATTCTTTATAACCCTAAAATGATGCAAACCTCCTTGTGTAGAGAAAAATATAGATGATCCTAAGAATATAATGGCATATTATAGTACCCTCTATGGATTTACATCTCAAATTTAAATTTTAAGCTTTGATAAAGAGTGGAGATGTCCTTTTTTACCCTTTCTCTCTCCTAATTAGGCCTCAATTAGACCTCCCTACCAAGAAAGTGAAAAATGATTCTACAAGATCCCCACTAGTTAAAAAACCCAAATAATCATATTATTCACTTAGAAAACATCCTCCCCTACCTCCATGAAATTTTTTAAGTTTTGACTACTTGTACAAACCTATAAAATAGCAAAAAATAGTCATTTTAGCCCTATTTCATATGGTTTTGTATAGTAATATACTAACCAATAACATGGGAGGATTATTATGGGAGTATTTAACATGTTATGGGTGGTTTATATGCTTTTATAATCCATTTGGAGGCATAAAATTAGATTTATCTCTCATTAGGTCTTTATGGCTCTCCTAGGCAACCTGAAAGTGGTTTGAACTCTTAATGATAATTCAAAAATATGGACATACGAATCCATCAAAAAATTAAAAAAAATTAAAGTACATTAGGATATTAAACTTCACTTAGAATCTCAGGATCCCATGCATCATATATGATCCATACCAAGTAATGCAAGTTACTCTATCGGATGAAAATAAGCATTCTAAGAGGTTTGAGAGAAAAGTGAGTTGGAGATAAGTATATAGAAATTGGTATGAGATAAAATGACATTAATGAGTTCTATCACACATCTTTAAACATTTTTAAATGTATACCTTGTAACTTTCCTTCATCAAACTCCCTAACCATCTCACTTGCTCAAGCCTAGCTAATTGTATCTCTCATTTAATCTCTCTATTATGACTCTGTGACTTCATGGAATGTTTATTCAAGTCCCTATCCATCTATTCAAAGTTATATAAGTATCATTTTATCCAACTAAATCCACTTTACATCTCATCTCATTTTTGACAATTCAATTTTCAAGGTTTATGTATACAATTTGGACTATATTTGACTATGCAAGGGTTTGATTTTTATATGAAGTGTTTTTATGTGTCCTTTACCATATTTTAAAGTCTCCCAATGATTTAAAATCAAATTCTACTATCTTATTTTCTCTAAGTTTGCCCTATCCATATAGACTATGTATGTAAATAGGTCTCTGCTTATCTAAGTAGAATTTGCTATCATGTTTTATTTGTTGTTGAATCTAAGTGATACAATGTTCACACTACATCATCATGGAACATTATACTTCCCCTCAGATCCTCCTACAGTCTCTTCAACCTTATTCATACAAGCAAATTTCTCTTGGCATGAACAAATAGGCCTGTGTTACCAAGGATTGTGTGTGTACTGTGAGTAGGTAGATTGTGTATGTTTCATTCTTATTTATTAAGTCTAAGGTAGATGATGGAGCGATATCACACCCATAAAATATCATTCCATTACCTTAATTTCCCTCATATCTCTCTAGATTCCTTTAATTTTTTCCAAATAAGCAGCCTTTCTTGGATATGAAAGCATGTGTCATGCCTTAGTCTAAATAGGTAGAGTTCAAGGTTTTCACTATTTGTCATATTTTTGGTGGGTCAAAGGGTGATGTATGGATTTTATAATCACCATTTTCCCATCCTCAAATCCCCATAGACACCTACCTCCTAAAAAAAACAACCTTATTAGCCTAGACATGCATATTGGTTTTATCAAGGACTATGTGGATGTAGTTATCTTAACCATTATTTTTTATCTTTTTTTATCCCCTATTTAGGTCCCAAATGAATTAAATTATTTTAGTTCCCTTGGTATCATCTAATCTTCACATATTCACACAATTCATTGTTTCTTATTTTAGAGAGGTCTTGAATCTCTTAGGTAGACCTACAGATAGTCAACTACCTATGTATGCATTGAGAATGATCTAGAGACTTTGATCTTTTAGAGACACTATTTTCAATATTGAATTATTCAAATTACTTTTGTGCTATTTATGGTTTAATACCCTCTTCAACACTTTTATAACTTATTTTTCTCATCAACATTACTATCTTAAGACCAATCCTTCACTAGGTTGATTATAGGTGTTTGTTTGAATAGTTGACTATTTATAGGGCCTTCTAGGTCTTTAAAACAACCTTAAATATTTTCAAATGCTCTTCCATCATGTTTTTGAGAGTCTAGACACTTCTCTCAATTCCTTGTAACTTATATTTCTCATCAACCTAACTATTTGAGGTCACTTCTTGTAACAAGTTTTAGGTGGTTGTTGAAAGAGTTTTGACTATGTGTAGGTATTTATAGACCTCTAAGACCAAAACCTAAATTATTCAAAGGTTATAATATAATGTGTTTTATTTTAATATCCCTTTTACTATCTTTAAACCTTAAACCCTACCCACATCACTGTCTAAAGTCAATCTCCTCAACTAGCAGGCTATAGGAATACATTTGAGAGTTTTGAGTTTATGAGATCTTCTTAGGTATCTTATATCACCTTTAAAAATTTCAATGGTTATGTATCATGTTGTGACTAAGGTCTTAAATCCTTTTCTAAAACCTTGAAGACTCCAAATCTTATCAAACTTCATTGTTCAAGTCCCATTTCAAGACTAGATGACTGTAGATGGAAAAGGGTAGTTGACTGAGTGTGAGGATTCTTAGCTTTGATACCCAATAATACAAACATTTAAATGGATCATTTTATTATTTTTATGTCTTAATAACTTATCAAATATCTTATAACTCTAAACCTTCATCAATTTTACTATTTGAGGCATCTTCAACATAGGTTGTAGGTGACTATCTGCCTAAAGGGTTTGACTATGCCTTAGCCTTTCTTGAACTTTGAAATAGGTCATGACACCTTACCAAAATTGAGTCTCTCAATGGTTTTATAATTTTTTCTATGTTTTATTTATATCCCTTGAGTTTTTTAAATCTCCAAACTCATCAACATCTCTGTCTAAGCACTCTTATACATGCTTGTAGGTGTGTGCATGAGAATTCTGAGTGTGGTGGTATTAAATGGACCTTTATCACTAAAATATGAAAAAATGAAATCAATGATAATAATTAGGGGTCTAAAATTCATTAAATTAAATTCCATTAGCTTCTCAAAACACTTCACAACCTCTTATATCCACTATTAGCATAGTCACAGTCCTTTATAAGGATCTAACTAGGTCTGTTAGATTTGGTCTTTTATACACCACTGACTTCAAACGTTTTTGGAGACATCCATCAATCCAAAACCTTTTAAACTTGATACATCATATTATTTAAATGGCTAATCAACCTCAATTGATACTATTTACATGAAACTCTCTGAAAGTGATAAACCTATAGGTCTATAGAAGATATTTTGCAAACTTATGTGTTTGGATTCTTGAGAAGTAAAACATGACTATTAGGCTCAAAATAAATTATAATTATTCCATAAACACATATAAAATGAAAACACAACCTCAAACTTCTTGAAAAAACATATCAAAATACCCTGTTAAATGCAAACACAGAAAACATAGTGCAAGATGGTAAATCAAGGAAGTAATCACTTAATACCTATATAAAATACTTGGGTGATCAGGAAGGAAATGAATTGATTTATAAGAAATTATAGGATATTGGATAACCAATTGGATTCATTATATCACCTGAGAAAATTAAAAAAACACTAAAAAGTATGACAATCACTTTACTCTATGCACAAGAACCATTTTCCATGCCAAAAGGACATACACACATGTCACCATGAGGAATGAATATATTTGAATCATATAAATATGTATTATAACCTATTCCAACTAGTTTCATTTAGACACAAATTCACATTTTTCATTGAAGTTGTTCCTAACTCAACCTATGGGGTTTTGATCTCTCAAAAATTAGTCTGGGATCTTAGTGATTATTCATAAATACAAGAGAATAAATGGAAAAAAAAATAACACAAATTTTAATCCTATAGGGTTCCCAAAAAATTTCCAAAATATAAACCCCCAACTCTATCTATACGACCTATACCATCTATTTGAAATCTACCTTTGCTAGCTTGTGAAGGGGATGATGAGAGAGAGAATGATATGTATGCAACTATGGAGATTGAAACTTATTTTCAAGATGTTTTATGACCTTTATAATTCAAAATTATGTTTTTAAGCTATTTTATCTTTCAAGTGACTTCAAGAGTCTGTACAACTTCCTCTAACTCCTTAAACAAGTGTTGAATTTCAAGAAACTGACTTTGTTCTAATTCATCTAATAGATGTGACCGTTTATTAATGGATACCAAATTCTTTTAATGTGTGTGGTATTAATTTTCCTTTAGGTAGTTTGGAAAAACATTAGAGTTATCCAAAAATCACTTTTTCATGCATTTTTACCCCCTTCAAGCTAGCAAATGAAATTCATACATTGAAAAACATCATGGAACATATTAAAAGGTGTTTAAGACATTAAAAGACATTAATAAACCCCTAATCACCCATTAAACAACTTTACCATGAATTATTTCCTCATGACATGCCTAAATCACTATATGACCAAAACATGACTTTACCTTAACTTCTCTAAACTAACCTTAAGCCATGCTAACAAGGTTATATAAAGACTATAGGAATTATATAGGGTATTAATTGACCATATGAAAAAATTTAATTTTCAAGGGGGTGTCAAATTTGACTTGAGGTCAAATTTTTTCAATAGGATGGAGAAAGGAAAACATATTCTACTTTTGGTGCAACATTAGCCAATTTAGAAATGCATGTTTCAATTTCATTTTTGATTTCAAATAAAGAAGTTATATAGAATAAAATGATACTATATAATTTTGGTATATCATGATCATACGATAAATAAACATGTGTTGTCACATTGTCATTTTTTTCATGCAATGGAATTTTGATTTTTTTTTAGATAGGTACGAAGATTTTAACCATAGCAACAACTAGTTACATCAACCGCCACAATTGGCCTTCCAATACCTCCAAGATTTGAACCTGGGTGGTGCATGTAATGATCAAGTTGCTTTACCAATGTACCCCCATCTCATCGGTGTGTGGAAATTTGATTTTATTTGTTTTATATTTTAAAATTTTAAAAGAGATATAATAAATGTCTTTAATAATGTAAACTTTTCTTTTAGCAATGCATTTTCAATGAGAGGTTTGTAGGAACTTGCATTTTCATTTTCATCCTTCCAATCAAGCAAGATAGGGGAAGAAGTAGTAGATGAATTTGATAATTAAATTATAATGAAAATTAATTAATATAATTTTTTTATTCGAGTGATCTAAAGAAGGGACAATATTGTCATCATTATCAATATTTTGGAAAGAAGGAACATTCATCCTTTTCAACATTTACGACATTTATTTTTGGTTCATGTAGGTTTTACTAGAATGTTTTATGTGAAATGGCTCTATTACATAAACACACTATACAAATAAATCATTTTAATGTAACCAAGTAATATTTAAATTTGAGAAATATATTACAATTTATTAGAACTTAAATTATCCAAGCATGTGAAATAAATACAACAAATATTATACAACCAAGGGGTAAAAAGATCATATATTATTTAGTGTTCCATATAGAATTGTAATAATGGTTTAGACTCATTTGAAACTAATGAAGAAGATTTATGTTTTTTTCATTCTATATCCTAACTATTTTTATACTTGTATACTACCGTCACCTTAGGACACTACCATCAATACAAGTGTCCAAATCTAAAGCAAGTGTCTAGCCATAAATATTCACTAAAATTTATTCGAAGCTATGATGTCATATGTATCCTTGTTTTTTAATTCTATATAGATAGAATTATACATGAAATATAGTCAATAAATAAAACCCTAACTCCTTTTACCTTTGACCTCCTGCAACTTGGTAAAAAGGGGTTAACACGTGAGCCAAGCTAACCCTATCAACTCAAATCTTGTTAAGTGTTATCTACATATCCATACACTTTTCATATGTCCTTAGATTCACATGTAACTCTCTCTCCTAGGTATGTTTTTAATGATTATTTTGAAACTATATGTCGTTTATCCTGTTATAACCCTTAGTACAAATAATGTGAGTACAAGTTGAATTTTGAATACTTCAAATTTAAAATTTTATTAGTCTTGTAGATAATTCAATTAAATAACTTTTGAATAAGATAAAGTATGTGATAATTGAGAAGCTTTATTGATGAAATAAACTATACCATATACCCTTTTAATTTTTAATTAGAACCTAGTAGTGTGCAAAATCCAAAAAAAATAAACATATGGGGATAAACAAAATGGTCATGAAGTGAAATGTATGGAAAATGATCAAAGGATAAGAAATGGAACTACCATTGAATTTGGACACTACCATAAATTCTAATGTTCTAAACCATTGGTAGTGTCTAATCACTATAAACATATAAATGATTATAAAACTAGTAGAGATCCCTAAAACACACTAGATATAAGAAAACTAGATGATATAAAAGATAATAAATATTAGATAAAATCAATAAAAGGATATGAATTGAAAGGATCCATTTAATATTGTGCCACTAGATGCCTAACTATGGAAGACAAACTATGAAACTATGCTTGTACCAAATATGGGTATCTACATTATGATTTATTATGCTATGGGAAAATATATGATGTATGTTTTATTATTTTATAGTAATATTAATTCAAAATGACCAAAATAAAAATTTTAATTAGATAGAAAATTGAAAAAAAAAAGATAAAGCAAATGGTAAAATGAATGTAAAACACACCAAAAAGGATGAGATGTATAAAACACTGTAAATAGTTGAAATCAATGAGTGAAAAATTTCAAAAAAATATTTAAGTAAATGAAATATCAATGAATGAAAAAATAATAATAAAAGGTATTTAAAATTAAAAAAAACCCAAAATATAAGAAGAATCTCTAAAACAATGATTATTCAAAATTAGTGCTTGTGCTACCATATAATATAATAAAGTATGGCTACTCACTAACCTAGTAAGGATTGAAAATGGGAGGATGTAAAGGGAACGTGGGTATTTTTATAAGGTAATCCTGATCCTATCCAAGGACTTACACTAAAACTCATAAAATGAAAAGGGTGTAAGTAGGAAATATGATCAAGCATGTGATCAACTAAAAATGATATCCATCAAGAGGAATATCAAGAAGAATATAATGTAAATAATGAGTTTGAGGCACCAAATGGGTGATGTGGAGATCCATAGCAAGAATAATATACACTAAACAAGTATGATGTTGTTATAAAATATTAACATTAAGGACCTAAGACACTCTGACTTGTAAACACAAAAGTTGGGCTAAGAAGTGAAGTGTGTAGATTAGTCCATGAAGGGTATATGATTGAAAATTAAAATGGTCCTACATTCCCACAACATGTTCCATATTATTCAATACCCCTTATAGATTCATCAGTATATTATAAATATTGGGTACTTATAATTTAGATGTGCATAGTGATCTAGGGTTAAGGGGTATTAGATTAGCTTTTACACAAGGATGGTGAACTAGCCTAATGATCATGCCAATTAACATAACTCAAACAAATAGTTTTCTAAATTTATAAAATTGAGATTTCTACAAAAATTAAAGTATATAAATTTTTTTTTGTGGCATTGGACACTTATGTCAAATTTTTAAAGTTACATCGATAAATGTATCTAAATTTAACACAGGTGTCTTGTATGAAATATTGACTAGATCTAGATGTGACCAAATGGAGCCTTTTGGGTTTTATATAAACTCTCTTATGATGTCTTCAAATCATCTTCACATGATATCACTCTGTATCAAATGATCAAACCATAGCTTCTACACCCTTAGACTAACTTTTTAAAATGGGTTATTGGGCTCATGGCATCGAGCTGCCTGAAGGACCCCTATGTCAATGGGCACTACTTACATAACCAATGCTTTGAAGAGGGCCTCACACTTATGTAGTCATCCCATATGTGTTGGTTTGTGTGTGTATAAGTATTTAATATGTGATAATCAAATACATTTATTAACCTAACTTGTAACTTGTAAAATATGGTTCATGGACTACTCTTTGAATTCTTTAGACGTATGGAAATACTAATCCTATGAATGATATATAAATAGGAATACATAAGGTAGTTTTTCTCTCTTAAATGATTTATTGAGTGATTATTGGTATGTTTCCTTGTGAGTTCCAAGTGTTTTTTAGGTGAGAAATGAATGAGGGTTGATATTTTATATATATATATATATATATATATCCCTTTTATAAATATCTTACATTAAAGAAATTAGGTCGACCTTTAGGATACATTTATTTTTAAATTAGATGCATTTTGGGCATTGAAATTTTTTTATGAAAAGTGGACACTTGCATCAACACATATGTCTATTTAGTACATGTGTGTATGAATATAGAAAATAGGTATAGGTCCATAACTAGATATGTGGATAAGAATCATGTTTAGAACTTTTTATCATAATAACAATGGTCAGACAAAGAGATAAGATATTTAGGTACAAAGAGATAATGAAGATGATCTTTTTAGTAATGGGAAAGTGTGTATCTAAAATTTACAAACATTATAGTTATTTTCTAATTGTACAAGACTAAGGTAATACATAAATCATATTCTAGTATCTACACCCCACCTTAGTTTAGTATTGAGAATTTTAGTTTAAAAGAAAGAAATGCATACCTGGGTGTGTATAACACACCTTGTCTTTGTGTGAGCCCAATGCAAGTGATTTATTAGTGATTTACCTATAACCAAGAGCATGTTACATTATATAACCAAGATCATGTTACATTATATAATAAATTTATGACATTTTAAATTGAAATAATTTTAAATGATTGAAAGTAGATAGAGTAAGGTTAGGAGTACACCTATGTGTTGATGAAACCATCTTACATTTTGACAATTTGATTTGAAAAGATGACTTATTATGAAGCATTGAATATGATATTAGGATAAATATAAACTTTCAATTGCATATATATAAATATTAGAGGACCCATTCTCCTATACTTAGTTTAATGGTTAATTGAAACACATTCATTTAGCTTTTTTCATATCAATCATGCAATCTAAATATGTGCATGATTTGGTGAGTGTGAGTGATTTAATCAAATCATAAAATATATATGGTGATGGTGGATGATTTAATTAAATCTAAGCTATAATTCTAGTAAATTTAGATGATTTAATCAAATCTAACTTATAAGTTTGGTAATATTGAGTGATTTAATCAACTCAATCTTCTAAAGGTGAACTAATTACTGTAGCAAATTAGCTCAATAATAGTACATAATAGTCTATCTTAGGTATAATAATGATCCATAATAGTATTTGAGATCTAGAAATTGATTTTATTTTATAATTTTAGGTTCCCTTTGCATGACATATGCACCTCATATATGACTCAAGTTGAAATATAGCCATAATAACAATACCAATGTATATAGATCTTCTTCCTCCTAAAAATTTTGAATTTGGGATGAGCGGGAAAAGAAACGGGGAGAATTTGGCAGGAGGAACAGATCCTAGGGGTACAACAGAGGAAGGAGGAAAATGCGGAGAGTCAGGTTTACTAACTGACGCAGACACAAAAAGGCTTTCAGCTATTTTTGAGTCCTATAATGGGGCCAGAGATTCACCATTGAAAAATGCGTTAGAATAATCCATGGAGAAAGTGAAAGATAAATCCGATTATAAAATAGAAAAGAACTCTGAAAGACAGATAGGGGCCCCTGAACAAAGGACCTGGTCATCGTTGTTTGGGAAAAAACTGACAGGGAAATCCCTCTTCCCACCGGTAACATCTAAATCATGTTGGGAGAAAGGTGAGTTTCAAATTTTCATCCCAAACCCTTTACTTGATTTCTCTATATCATCAATGGATCTCACCCTAGTTGGAAATTTTCTAGGAGCAAGACCAAATATAGATTCACTCAGGTCTATGATTAGAAAGAAATGGGCTATACACAGAGAAGTAGACATTGCACCAATGGTGAATGGTTTTTTCTCTTTTATCTTTAATTGTAAAGAAGATTTGTATAAGATTCTGAGTGAAGGACCCTGGTCCTTTGGAAAAAGCACTCTTACAATCAAGAAATGGGAACCAGAAATGGATTTATTAGACTCATTTTTCTTAACAACCCCTATTTGGGCTAGACTACCTGGGCTTCCATTGGAATTCTGGCATGAGGACATCTTCAATGGAATAGCTAGTTCATTTGGTGAGTTAATGGTTGTGGATAACGCCACAGCTTCAAGAACAAAACTCCAAGCACTAGAATTTATGTTAAAGTGGCAGACCTTAACCATCTCCCAAAAAAAGTGGAATTAATCTCTAAGCTTGGTAAGAAAACCCAAGAAATTATCTTCGAAGATCTGCCAAATTCTTGTTATGCGTGAAAAAAGTAGGGGCATTGGGCTAAGAATTGCCCCAACAGGGGTAGACCCTTTTCAAGAAATTTTTAGGAAGGGAGAAATATAAAGATTCAACAAAAGAAAATATGGAAGGTAAAAGAAGACTTTCAAAAGATAAGGAAGACTCAAGATGCCTTAGCTGACCAACACACAGATAAGGTTAAAATCTCTGCAACAGAAGAAGAGGGTGACCCTAATTCAGTAGGAACAATAGATCCCCCATTAAAAAAATTTAGTCCCCTGATGGAAGAGAAGGGGAAGGGATCAGAGGACAAAAAATCAGATTTTTTAACAGAAGAAGAGGCTAATTTCCTAAACCAGAACACCCAAAGTATAGAAAATCAAGTTTCTAAGGTAAAGGATAATGAAGAATTAGAGGAAGGAGAAGTATTACCTGAAGGGGGAAACAATATAGAAGAAGGAGAGGGAGATTTGTGTGAAGTTCAGATAAGGGAAAATCAGGAGGTATCAACGGTTGAAAATAACACTCCTGCGAAAGAGGCCCTAAAGACAGAAGAAATGAAAGAGGTTGGAAAAAAAATCTAAAAACCAAAAGATTAAAGGAGAGAAAAAGAACAATACTAATCACATTAAGACAAGAAATGGCGGTGCAAAAGTAAATAGTCCTCTAAGGAGTAAATAAGGAAAAGGATCTGAAAAGCAAGCCAAATTAAAACCAGATGTAGGATCTCCAGATAAACCTAGGAAAAAATCTGCAAAGAAGAATAGAGAATTGGAAAGTAAGCACAATATAGCAGATGGAAAGCAGACTACTCTGCAGCAATGTCTCCAAATCAATAAAAATAAATGAGGATTCTTAGTTGGAATATTAGGGGGCTAAATAGCATTTATAAAGTAGATTTAGTTAGGAATTTTGTCAAAGAGCAAAAGCCAGACCTCCTTCTGCTTCAAGAAACTAAAATGAGTAAAGAGAAAGCAGAACAGATCAAAGACTTTAAATATTACACCATTAAGGCCAGTAGCTCTGAAGGTGCCTCGGGAGGAACCGTGATATTATGGAAAAAAAATCAATATGCTGGTTCTATTTTGATGGAAAGTAAAAAAAATTTGGCTGTCAATTTAACTAAGGTTGACCAAAAGGAAAGATAGTATGTTGTAAATATCTACGCTCCCAATGCCAGGAACGAAAGGAAGAAGGTATGGGAAACTCTCTCAAAACTCAGAAGCAAATATTATTGTGGGAGATGGATTATAATGGGAGACTTTAATGTTCCTCTCTATGATTATGAGAAAATGGGTGGTAACACTATTCAAATGGAAGGGAGATTCGATCTCATGGAGTTTATAAGTAAAGAAGGTTTAATGGATGTGGAGCTGCAAGGAATTCAGTATACCTGGAGCAATAAGAGACTGGACAAGGAATGTATACAGGCCAAGCTTGATAGGGTTCTCATTTCCCCAAACTGGATAAAAGACTATACTTGTAAGCTGGAAGCATGCCACAGAATAGGCTCGGATCATTTCCCTCTTATTCTCACAGAGGTCAAATTGAATCAAAAAAAGAATCACCCATTCAGATTTGAAAAGATGTGGTTGCAGCATCCACAGTTTGAAATCAAAATAAAGGAGTGGTGGAATATTCCTATTGAGGGAACAACACTCTTCAGAGTTGCCTCCAAACTCAAAAATGTTAAAAAGGAAGTTAAGAAATGGAATAAGGACTGCTTTGGAAATATTTTTGAGAAAAAGAAGACCATCAAGGAGAATATCAGTAGAATTCAGGAAAAAATCTAGCAAAATGGATATACCTCAGAATCCCATAGAGAAGAAAGTGAACAATTGGTACAATATCAAGACATTATAACAAAGGAGGAAACCTTTTGGAGACAAAGATCAAGGGTGCAATGGTTGAAAGAAAAAGATAAAAATACTAATTTTTTCCATATCTCCACTTTGAAACACAGAGTGAAAACACATATTCATCATTTGATAAAAGGAGATCAGAAGATAACAGAGGAAAAGGAAATAAAGGAGGAATTGATCTCATTTTTCTCTTCCCTAATGAAGGATGATAGAAACATTAACTTGAAAAGCCAGGCTGATATCCTACGAGTGATTCCTCCATTGATCTTGAAGGAGCAGAATAATATGTTATGTTCTATACCTAAGGAGGAGGAAATCTTCAAAGCTGTTAGATCTTTAGGAGGAGAAAAATCACCTGGACCAGATGGTTTCCCCATGTTTTTTTTTCAAAAGCTCTGGAAACTTATAGGTAAGGATGTCAGCAATGCGGTGAAGGAGTTCTTTGGAGCAAAATAGATGCTGAAGGAAGTTAATGCCACTTTTCTGTGCCTTATTCCAAAGAAGGCTGGAGCGGAATGCCCTGATCAGTTCAAACCGATTAGTTTGTGCAAATCTTTCTATAAGATAATTTCCAAAGTTCTAATGACCAGACTAATTCAAGTGATCCCTTCATTAATCGCTGATCAGAAAAATGGATTCATTCTAGGTAGACAAATCCTCAACTCAGTTATAATGGCGCATGAGAATATTCATTCACTGTTCAGCTCTAACACAAAGGGGTTCCTAATGAAAGTGGATATAGCTAAAGCATATGATAGGGTGGATTGGCTATTCCTTTCAAAAAGCCTTATTGCCTTTGGCTTTGAACAAAGAGTGGTTGATATAATCAAGCAGCTGATAACTACTACTTCTATAGCTGTGTTGGTAAATGGGAGTTTGTCTCATTTTTTCAATCCGTCTAGGGGATTAAGATAGGGGGACCCTATCTCCCCTATTCTGTTTATTATCATGGCCGATAGTATGGGGCAATACCTTGGGGACTTAGTTTGTAGAGGATTATTTAAAGGTCTGAAACCCTCTTTGCATCCTTTAATATGCTCCCATGGTCAATTTGTGGATGATACTATTTTCATGGGACAGTCTGAAGTCACAGAAGCGAGAACTCTAAAGGAAGCTATAAATCTATATTCCTCTGCCTCTGGACAGCTGATTAACTGGAACAAAAGTGTGGTATTCTTTACCAATACCCCAATTTATAGATAGAACAAAATAGCAAGAATCCTAGAATGCTCCATAGGTTCTTTTCCTTCCACTTACCTTGGTCTCCCTTTAGGGTCAAAGCTCCTGAAGCTTTTTGGTAAGGACTTATTAACAAATTTAGCAAGAAATTGGCGGGATGGAAAGGCAGTCTTCTAAGCCAAGGTGGAAAGCTCACACTCCTCAAAGCAAGTCTTCAAAGAATACCTACGTATGCTTTGAGTCTTTTCAAAATCCCCACTAAATTTGCTGAAGCTATAGAAAAAATCTAGAGAAACTTTCTTTGGTCAGGTACTGATGAGAAAAGGGGAATGCCTCTTATTACATGGGATAACATTTGCAAACCTGTCAGGGATGGTGGACTTGGTATAAGGAAAATTAAAAGTATGAACACAACCCTCTTAGCTAAACAGGGGTGGAGGGTTTATCAAGAAAATAAAGAATGGAGTAAAATTTGGAAGCATAAGTACTTATTCAAGGCAAAGTCACTCCCTGAATTCTTTACCACACCGGACATTTCTCATCCTTTTGCCATATGGGGGGCAGTCCAGGGAACAAAACATGTTTTAGAAGAAGGAAGTTCATGGAAAGTTGGCAATGGTAAAAAGGTGAAGTTTTGGGAAGATATTTGGTTAAGAGGAAAACCGTTACAGGAAGAAATCCAAGATAAAGATGTGATAGATAGATGCAAGCAAAGAGTGGGAATAACGATTAATCAATATTGGCAGAACAACTCATGGGTAAACCTCACTGACTATGATCAAGATCTCAAGGATATTCAATTATCCCTAAATGCTATATCTCTATATCCTAACCAAGAAGATAGAATTGTTTGGCACAATGAGCCAAGTGGACAGTTTAAAGTTTCATCCATTTTCTCCTCTAAGGGAAATGGTAGCAAACTGTTATGGATGAGAGCCTGGATTAAGGGGCTCATCCCTAAAATCAAATTCTTTTTCTGGACCCTTCTCCAAAACAAAATATTGACTCTGGATAATTTACAGAAATGTGGAATTAATATTGTAAACAGGTGTATTCTTTGTAAAAAAGACCTTGAGGATAGAGATCATCTATTCATGAATTGTTACTTCACTCAGCTTGTTTGGAAGGAGATTCTCAATTTGTGGGGCATTACATGGATTCACCACAAAAATGTGGAATTATCTCTCAAAAGCTGGTACTGCCCTTCAAAGAATCCCGAAGTCCTTTTTTATGGAAAATAACTCTTCCCCATATTTGGTGGGGAATATGGAAGGAAAGAAATAACCGAATCTTTAGAAATAAATAACTTCCTGGATGGGTGGTAGGATAGAACATCATTAGAGCTTTAAAGGAGAATTTTTTATTACAAAAGAATCCAATTTCTACCCTCCAAGTGGATAATCCCTTGAGGACGGATAATCTTATTGGTAAACCTGATAAACCCAGATCTGGAGTAACATGGAATGTTCCTCCTCAAGAATGGATTAAAGGAAACTTTGATGGTGCTGCCAAAGGGAACTCGGGGAATGCAGGTTGTGGTGGAGTCTTGAGAAACCATATGGGAATGGTAATTTATGTTGTTGCAATCCCCATTGGTAAATCGAATTGCCACATTGTCGAAGCTACAGCTGCCCTTCAAACCCTCAAATTAGCTGTGGACTCGGGATATCCCAAATTGTGGCTTGAAGGGGACTCTTTGAATATTATAAATATTCTTAATAATAGAAATACTATGTCTTGGACCATAGAGGCTAAGGTAATGGAGATGAAAACATTATTAAATAAATTTGAAGAAGTGATTATAACCCACACCTTTCGTGAAGCCAATGGTGTTGCAGATTACCTAGCTAATTGTGTAGTCTGAGAAGGTCAAACAGTGAGGTGGCATGAAACATTAGAAAAGAACATGGAATTGAGGGTGCTCATTCTTCATGATGCAACCCATGCAAAGGAAGGAAATATTGGAGAGTAATAAATATATAATGAGTAGGAGGAGTGGCAACGCGGGGAAAGGAAAAAAATCATTAAAGAGGAAGGCCCTCAAGAGTGAGACGCGGATTCTGAAAAAGCACAAACAAAGCTGACTTTCCAATCAATTTGATAGCAGGTGGGTTCAGTGTAAAAACCATAGCAACTAGGATTCAAAGAAAATGAGTATGGCACGCGAAAGGAAGGGAGAACCCCGAAAATAGGAACCCAAGAGCTGTGATGAATGGAGAGAGAAACAAGAAGTCTGGAGAATTTTGCAGAAAGGAAAAGTTGCGAGCTACATGGAAAGACTTCATTGATCAAAGCCGCATATCACTACGGCTTTTTTCAAAAATTGGGCTGATGAAAGGGTCACCCTGAATGGTATCACAGTGAACTTAACAGAGGATTTTATAGCTAAGGTTATAGGGCTGCCTACGGATGGACTCAAATTTGCCAAGCAGACAAGCATCTCGAATGAGGCCTTTTGTAAGTTCCCCAAAATGGATGAGGAAGAATAGAAGCTAGTCAAGAATGGGGATTTCTATGAATTGGATCAGATAAAAGGGATATGGAGGGATGTCTTAAGCTGCATAAGGGAGTACTTCATCCTAGACAGAAGAAGCAAGCGCGTGCACAAGTTCCATTTTGTCTTCCTTAACCACTTTAGGCACAAGGTTAGTTTGTCTTTTCCCTTTTATCTTTGCTTCTCCTTGGTCCAAAGTTTATATGCTCATAGGAAAAAGGAAACATGCCCTATCCTACATGAAGGCCTTATTCTGCTTATCGAAGGCTACTGTAAGAATAGTGCAATGGTAAAGCACCCCAAACAGGGGAAAATTAAGGTGTCAGGGAACAGAAAGAGTGAAAGTGTAAACGGGAAAGGCAAAATAAAGCTCCCTAGTGCTAAAAAGTAGAATGTAGAAGAAGATACGGAATGGGAGAGAATTGAAAACCCCAGGGAGGAAAACTTGGAAGAAGAAGAAGGAATTGAAAGCTGGGATACAAACTCTAATGAGGATGAAGAATGTTCTGAGAAGAATGAAAAAGATGATGTCAACACAGAGGAGGATTCTGCAAACAGAACTGTAGATACGGAGGAAAACCAGAAAGTGTCGAAGGATGAATTTGTCCAGGATGACCCTGTTGAGGACCCAACTTCAAAGAACGAAAAGGAAACTTCAGGTCAGGATGATAATCAAGATACAGATATGGAAATTCAAACTGGAATTAAAGGGCGGGAACAAAAGAGTCAAGAGGATATCTTTGAAGAAGCCAGGAACAGTCCCAATAAAAATTCTGAGGAATGGAGAGGGAAAAAATAGAATGATGAAACACACACACCTATGGCTTGGGTTAATTGTAAAGCAGAGGCATCATCCCAATTTGATTCTTGGATGTGTAGGGAGATTATGGATCTCAAGAGGAAAGTGGAAACTATGGAAGATTCCCTAAAAGCTGTTTGGAAAAAAATAAACAATATGGAAAATTAGATAAGGGAGATCCCAGTCAAGCTCAAATCCTATGAAAATAACCTCTGGGAACTTATTAAGGACAACAGATTGAAAATGGAGGAAGTTACGTCCAATATTTGTGTTGCTGCTGTCAATATAGGTAAAAGAGCCAATGAGGAGACCAAAGCCCTGGAGGGACCCAGCAAAAGGATGAGACAAAGTTCTAGAAATAAGGTTACACAAAAAATATCTATGCAGGCGGCAACCACTGCCTAGGATAATATTATGAAAGGAAAAGAAACTATTAAAATGATATTGGAACTAGATGAATAATTTGGTTCTTCTGGTTGGTTTAGTAACTGGTCCTATTTTTTGTTTTCTTTCTATAATCCTTTGCCTTTGGTGATACCAGATCTCTGTTTAATCTAGGTTTTGACCGGAAGTCTTTCTGGTGGTTTTAGGTCCATTTAAAACCTGTTTTTGCTACTTCCTTGTAGTAGTTTTTAGGCTTTGTCTGTGGTCTTGGACGATCTTTCTTTCTCTCTTTGTAACAGAGTTTCGGGGCCCCTTCAAAACCTGCTTTTACCTCAATCTAAAACAATACCAATGTATAAAATATTGCCACACACACACACACACACACACACACACACACACACACACACACACACACACACACACACACACATATATATATATATATATATATATATATATTTGAATCATATAATTGTGAAATTTGGTGAATTTAAAATTGATGCAAATATGGAAGATATGTTTCTATGACATGCCCCCACTAAATCTAGGAAATATAAAAATAGTGTAAATGTGGAGAACATGTTTCCATAACATGCCCTTACTGTAATCTAGAGATGTTGAGTACTAAATAGGTGTGGAGATCATGCCTTTTTGGCATGGTCTCACTAAGATCTAAAACTATGAAAATATGGAAGTCATAACTCTATGACATGCTGCCACTAATATTCCCCCCTTTTGAGGTGAGGGGAAATAAAATTTGGTATTTACCTTATGTCAAAAGCATAAGATAATTGTATAAACTTTGTATAGATCATGTAACATATAGGAGTAACATGCCTAGATAGATATAGTAATGAAACATGTAGTATGTGATCACATCAATTATTAAGATACATGATATAGATCATGAAAACATCTAGAGAGTAATAATACAATATCAATAAGCAATAAAGAACACTCAAAATTAAAATAATAATAAATGGTCTAAGGAGACCTCATACAAGGGCAATGTTCAACTACCGCATAATTGAAGGGAAAAAACTTAGTCAAATGTCCACAAAACATATAATGACATATTTAAATGTCCATACAACAAATAATGACATATTAAAATGTTAAAATATGAAAATAAATGCATGGGGGACACAATCAATAGAACATATTAAAATGATCAAAATAGGACATACAATTGAATACAATAGAAACCAAGGAACACAATCAAGGAAGTGCATAAAATAGAAAATTTGGAAAAATATAAACAACTAGTATGAACTTAACATACTAGTTCCTAAACATATGTATTTTTAAAATGTTAAGTGCATATTATATCAAGTACAATGTAAAAGGAATAATCATTTATATAGTCATGCATAATTATATAAGCTCGAAAATGATAGTGCAAAGTGATCATAAAATAATGTAACTTGGGTGTATCATGATCAAAGAAGTAGATGCTCCCAACATACTTAGGACTTGAGTGGAGGGAAGTCCCAACATTTGTATATACAAATATCATGTATCTAGGCATGCATATATCACACTCAAATGAAGTAGGAAACATATGTGTATATAAAAAAATAATGATATGATATCTAATAACATGAAGTAAACAACATGTGCATAATAAATAGTACCACAAACATGTTGATTTTTTTGGTTATTTTAAAATTATTTGAATGTTTTTTTTTTAATATTTGGAAATGGTTATGATCTAAATAAATATGTATCCAGTGTAGGATCACCACTATCAACTATGTGGTGGATCCTCTTCTTTAAATCTAAATAATTATTTGTGTGATGCTCATACATTCTATGATAATGGTAATAATATTTTGTTATTTTGAATTGTTGTAAAGGAATAAATGTGATAAACTTGTCTAAGTATTACAATTATAATCTCACTTTGAATTCTATTATCCTTTTTGTATATAATGTAAATCAATAATCGTAAATGGATTTACCTTAAACTCCTAATTTTTAAATGATCCTTTGTTAGGCTAGACTTTGGTAGAAGATATAAAGGTGTGTGTATTACTAGCACATTTTGATTTTTGTATATATAAAATATGATTTTGTAGTTATGGGTGATTTGAGATAAAATATTGGTTTAGCTCTTATAATTATTCTATTAACTTTCTCATAATGATGTTTTTATCTTTTAGGGCCTCATAAATATAAACCCTAGGTAATTTTGATTGAATATGGATACACACATCATTTACATGAGATGTAGGAGGGGTATTAGGAAGGACATACCAATTTACTTTATTTGAGATCATAGGTTTGGCCACCTTATCCCTTGGAAAAGTGATAACATGGACCTAGTTAAAGGGATGTTAATTATCACCCTTATCGAGGTTAGGAAGAGGAAGAGGTTCTAGTTTATCAAATTTAAATGTTATAAATACTAAAATGAGGAAAAAATAAGAGAGAAACACAAAATATAGGGAGTAATTAATTATACCAATGTATTATTTTGATTTTGAAAATAATTTAATTTTTGAAACAAATTTTGACAAATTAGAAATTAGAAAAAAAAGAAAACCCCTAGAGCACACTAGGAGTTGAATGAAAAGAGAAAAAGATTGGGTTCATCAAATATGTAAACCTAAATTTAGATATTCATAATGATCTAGGGTTAAGGTTTAGTCTATTATCCTATACAAAATCATGTTTAACTAACCTAATGAGCATGCCAATTAATAGAAAACTTAGACAATTAGTATTCTAAAATTATACAACTAAGATTGCTTAAAATAGTAAAGCACAACTATTGATAGATATTGTAATTATTAGAAACAAATGATACTTATATGGTTTAATGTGTGTACGTAGGTTTTATTTAACACATGTTAGAAGTGGACTATAAGATTATCCTAGAATAGCCATCATATTTTGGAAATGTTCTGCCTATGGCCTTAGATGTTTGCATCAGATTTGGACAATTATGTTGATATAGGTGTCCTATACATAATACTAACTAGATTTGGATGTAACCAACTAGAGCCTTCTATGTTTTCTATGATCTTTATTCTGATGTCTTTATATTGTGCACATAGGTTGTCTCTCTTTGTCAAATGATCAAACCCCAACTTCTTCACCCTTTGAGTGACTCTAGGAAAAAATGGTTATTGGGCTCATGGTGTCGAGTTGATAATGTAGTTCTATGAATAAGGGATCATACTTATGTGATGATCTAAGAAAAATTGGTTATTGGGCTCAGTACTCTGAATAGGGGCTCAGACTTATGTATCTCTCACTTACATGTTGGCTAATGTGTATATAAGGATGCCATGTGTGATAAGCAAAGAGATGTAGTGGCCTAGTTGTAACTTAGAAAATATGGCTCATGGACTAATCTTCAAAATATTTAGAACTATGTAAATACTTATCCTATGATTGATATATAAATAGGGATAAAAATTGTAGGTTTTCTCATTTGAATTCATGATTGAGTGCTTCTTGGTATGTTTCCTTATTAAGTTCTAGGGGTTTTCTAGGTGAGGAATGAATGACGATTGATCTTGTATATATAAAAATTTCTTTTAGAAATATCTCACATTAAAAAACTTAGGCTGACATTTAGGATAAATTTTTTTTTTATATTATATGGTTTTGGGCACTATACACTTTGTATGAAAATTAGATACTTTCATCCGCATAGGTGTCTATCTAGGATGTAAGTGTTTAGGAAGCTAGAAAAAAGGTATAGGTCCAAAACTGATAACGAAGGATAATAATCAGGTTTAGATATTTTTGCATAATATAAAAGGCTTGGTAATCAAAATAATAATGGTTAGAATAAGATATAAACCAATTAGGCACAAAGATAGAGTGAATGTTAGAATTTAGACAATAGATAGGTATATAGCTAAAAGGTACAACCATCATATGTATTTTTTATGTGTACAAGATTGAGGTACGACATAAATTAGATTTTAGTATCTACACTTATGTTAGAAATTAGGTAGAATTAGGTAGTATATGAGACCTCCTACCCCAATTTATTAGTCTACTATAACCTAATGGACCTCGAACCTATCATGAGACCAATTATGGATTTTGAGCTTCAACTATGATAGGATACGTTAAAAGATCACGTGTTTCAGTGTTATCTAAATTTTAAGATTATATTTGCCTTTTGATCACTGCCTTATGTTTATTTTATGAAATGGATTTTAAAAATTATATGCTTTTATATTCATCCTCCATACAGATTTAGAATTTGGGGATTTTGAAAATATTATGAGTTTTTTGAATTTTTGAATTGTTTGCATGTTTTTGAATTTTTAAAATATTTTAGATAAAAGAGAAAATTATTTAGATTAATCAAGTCTTTAAAATAGAGGAATTTAAGGGATTCAAAAAATATTTGACAAGGTGCAAATGCATTATATGATAAGAAGGAATGTAAGCCATGTGACCCCAATGTATGTGTAAATGAACCATAGTAATACATCTTGACTAATTAAGATAAATAAAGATAAACATGTTCTTGAATCAGAAAGAGGTTATATGTGATCATGATAGTACAATTAAATCCATGGTAAGTATGTAATAGTGAACAATATTGATCATGGAAAGCTTATGTAAGATATTTACTTGGGATTATTTGAATTGGTTTGAAAATTAAGAGGAAAATTGCCCAAAGTGAAAATTAAAGTTAAAGGATAGAAATGTTTGGATAAGTGATGTAATAATTAGCAAATAAGTGAAAAAAATATAATCTATATACAAAATAAATATGCAAATGGTGTAACCAATTATATCAGTGATGGGTATGTATGCATAACCCATGGCATGATATGAAGGAATGAATTCTTTTGAAGGAGTACCAATTTTATATTCCTTTATGAATATGTTTTAATATAACCATTTGAATCACTACTTATATGCCTATAAAAATATGTATCCTCATGTGAAATAGTAGAATATTTAACTACTTATACCTATGATTAAGCTCTCTAAATAACCTATTATGAATTAGAAGATGAAGGATTCCTTTATGTGTCAATTTTTGATGAATAAAATGTACCATGCTCTTTATAACTAATTGAATATGCTCATATTTAACTATACCATGATCATAAATATATGGAGGAATGGATTTTATAATTTTTTCATACTCATAAGTAGATGGATAAAAATTTTATTTAATGTTCTCATATTCATAAGTAGATGGAGAAACTACTCTTGTAATATTCTTTGGGATATGTAGATTAGGCTATTGAATAGCTATGTAAACTTTTTTTTACCATGTTGCTTAATGATGGTTCCAAGAAGTTATTCTATAAATAAATAAATACCATTAGTTCCAAGGGATATCCATATTGAATTCTTGGAATTTTGAACACTCGATTATCATGAATATATTTGAGACATTTATGTACTATAGAAAGTATTTATATAATTTTTTTATCCAAGGGTGTCTTAATATCAAATAAAATACTCTTGTGTTTGCTATAACTAAGAATGTATTGGATACTATGAGATGATTCACTTGTAAAGGTAGCACAATATACCTAAGAGATTCCTATGTATTCCCATAAAACTATTTGACAACTCTATTTAAGTATCCTATAGATATTTCTTGATATATCCAAGAGAGTAAATGGGTGTTATAGTGCACACAGTTTCCCTTGATCCATTATCAATCATAACACTATGTATATAATTTTTGTCCAATATGCTCAATTAAATAGTGCATGTCTATCTAAATCATCATCAATGATTTCACCATCATCAAGTGTGATCATAGGATGTGTTTTCTTATAAATATATCAATTATGTTATCAAGTTAATGTCCATATGTAGAAGAAGTATGATAACTATATGCATAGTGTACTTAATAAGTAACCTTGTTATTTTATTCATTATTTGGAAAAGGTATTTATAAATTTTAAGATTTTCATTATCATTTACTTGCATATTATCCTCTTAAGTAAGTGTACCAATGTCAATAATGTTATCATCAACGAAATCTTAAATCTTATGCTTAATCTTGAAACATGTACTCAAGGAATTCCCACTAAATTTATGTTAGTCACAATGTGCATTTCCATCAAAAAAATTAGATTATGGTCTAGACATCTCAACTTCCATTGGTGGAGGAAGAGTGATAATATTAAATTCAGGTAGCCTTTGAAACAATACATGAGGAGGTGAATGTAACATTGAAAATTGCCTCCTTGGTAGATCTTATAATTAAGGCTTTTATGGTGGTTATGATATAGCATTAATTTTATCCTTAGCTTCATGCTTACTTTCATTTGGTTTTGTCTTAAGGTTTGGATTTCTTTGAAATTTAAAATTTGAAGTATACTTGACCTCACACTCTTTTACTATATGTCATAGTTCATCAAAATATTTGTACTTATCAAACATAATTGAATCTTTTAGTGGAGATAGAAAACTTTGAGTAAATATATCTTGGAGCTCATTATTAGCCATTTGATTTGATGATTTTTCTAGCATATTTTTGTATCTTGTAGGATAATCACTAATTGTTTTGTTAGACCCTTGTTTGAGCTTTGATATATGAGCATATGTTAGCTTTTTATAATGTTGATAAAAAATTGTTCTAAAAAAATATTTCCAAAGGATTGAAATCCTTCACTAATTGAAGAGGAAGATCATAGAACTATCTAAGATGATATTATTTTAGACTTCTTAAAAAGAGATTTGTTATTAAAAATTTATTATCTACATGGTCTAGATAAGTTGTATGTAATACACATAAATGTTATTCAAGATCACCTTTGTCTTCATGTAGAGGAATCTTAGGAGCCAAAACTCTAATTGGTAATAGATAAGATGTAATTTTAGGTGTCAAAGGATTATTCCACATGGAACATGAGTCCATAGAGGGTATATCATGAGAAATAGTTTGCTTAATGGTATATAGCTTAGCTTACAAGGTAAGAATGGTATGCTATAGAGTAGAAAAATGAGAGGTAATGGGAAGAATGTTAGTCATGTGAATAGACATACTCATGGCTAACTATTGGAAACCAAATGATGTTCCCAAACCAAGGAATGATGTTATATGCATATAAGTAGGAATGGATGAATTAGTGGAAGTAGTGGATTTGACAACCCAGAAAGAAAACTATTGTGGGATACATGTGGACAATTTGGCTTGATGCTCAAATTTGGATGATAGAAGGAGACTAATAATTTTATTCACCTCATGGAGGTTTTCATGAATACTTTGAGGAAATTCATATAATTCTTTTACTTTATTTTGATTTTCTCCATTAAACTCATTGGATCAATATGAGTTTCATGTTAATCATATTCCTCTTCATTAGTTTCATTATCAGTTTAAATTTGAACTTCATTTGTAGGAGACCAAGGAATTTTAACAATGGTATTATTAGTTTGAGAAAATAAATTAGGACTTTCCATTGTAGAAGACACCAAATAAATTTCCATATGTGAAATAGAAATACCACTTAATCAAACACTGAACTTTTAAATCATATAATAAAATATGAGTCAAGAAATGTTAATGACTATGAATACAATAGTAGTAAAAATTAGGGTATAAGTGTGATCTAACCAAGCGTTTCAATGATTGTGCAGGGTCTTAAATATACTATCTCTTTCACTGATTAGTGTTGGTCCAATATTTAAAAACATGAACTATAGAGGTATACCTATGTCTATATCCCACTAATCCCATTTACAGTGTATAATGAGAGTAATTTCACTAGGCAGCACACTCCTTTTAAGTGAACCATAAATTAAATGGCTTGAAGAGACTTCCTATGTTATACACATGGGATCCTAGGAGTTTCTAATATATTGTGAGTTACTTGGAAACTAAATTTTGTTTTTAGTGTTGTACAATGGTTGAGTATTAAGTTAAACCCATCGTATCATGATGTTTATAAATAAAACACCACTTATCACTTCATAATAGTCATTAAGTAGTTTTAAAATTGTTGAAACTTAATTTATAAAACAAGCAAAATTAATTAAAAAGAAAAAGAAAAGAAATTCAAAATATTTTTTGTGTATTTAAATCAAGAAATTTTAACCTGAGATCAAAATAAAGATCTTGTCTCAAATTTTATCTAAGGTGACAAGACAAACTTCTTCAATTTAATATTACTCCAAGGTCAAAGAAGTTGAATCATTTTGTTTCAGATTTATATCCAAAGTTTAAGGCTTTTTTATTTTAGTTTAGGAATTTAATTTTTTTTAATTGAAATCCTAAGATAAAAATAAATCAAACAACAAGAAACCATTATTCTAAAAAATAATAGTTTTAAAGACACAAATACTTATTGTATTATTTAAAAAAGAAAATAATTACATATATAGGCATGGGAATCCTTTAAAATATGGAATTAGTTAATACCTAATATTTTGTAGTTATAAAAAATCAACTCATGATTACCCACATTACACACATTATATGTACACACCAACACTTTTTTTAGGAATATTTCTTACATTTTACCCCTTAATGTGAACATGGAAAATAATCATATCTTGAAAAATATATTACTTTGAAAACTTTATTTAGACTATGTACAAATACATCAAGTTACCTCTTAACCTTTATGAAGGTGTAGTTCTTGAGTCGAATTCCTTAGTTATTATACCACTTTTTAAAACTAGATTTAAGAATTACTAAGATTAACAAACTCATGACATTTACTAGACAATAATCCATATTGAGTTTACTTTGAAATCCTTATTTTTCCCTCAAAGAGTGGTCTTTTAGAAAAACATGAATCTTTCACAAATATCACATAGGTTTATTCAATACACCACACAAAACAAGAAAATAAAATAAAATATTTTTAAGACCAAGTCCTTATTTTGATTTGTATCCTTTGTCATTGATTGTTTCCACTTGATCATGAAAATTTTAGAAAACTTCCATTTTCATTATAATTTATCCTCAGCATTAATTGATTTGTCATCTACACTAATGCCACTAAAGTGATGTGTGGCTTAGTCATTTTTAGTTGACAAGAGGTTTCTCTATGGCCTCTAACTTGTGTTGCCTCCATCCTCTAATATTACATTATTTACTTAGTGAAATATGAAATTAAGCTCATATATATGATTTATTTGATGAGAAATCCTCTCCTATAATATACTTGACACACTCATTGAAATTTATATTCCATCGAAAATGTATCTGTTAGGTAAAAAATTATTATTTTTTGACACACTCATTGAAAATAAAGTTCCACCAAGGTTTTTCTCCATACATGCCATTGAGTCGGCCTTGGTTCCTCACTCGTCTAGCCTTGGTTCACACCATGACCTTACATGCCTAAAAGACTTAGAATTAATTACCATTTAAGGTTTCTCACCTTTGAATGAGGCCACTATTTATAATTTCCTCCCCCCATTGTATCATAGCTATTTCAGTTACGAAGAAGAACAAAGGAGCACCAAGTGATGGCCCCTTGCAAGCACCCAAGGAAGTTTATCCTGAAAGTATACCATGAGGTAATGTTTTAGAACTTGATGTTATACTACCTATTCCCAAATTTAATTTTACACATCAATGGTTAGATCAATTTTGTTTAATAGGCTATTTTGTTGGAAGAATCCATTCTGAAAGTATGCTATGCTCTTGGGTTCAAACTCACTAGGCATCTCACAGTATCAAGCTAGAGAGCATCTAAAACATGACTAATGGTTTTTTACTCTTCTACTTATCTAACCCAACCCATGCTAGAGGAATCCTCCATAAGTTTGCCACTTTATATGTTAGGAACTCAATTATGGTCTTCTCCCCCTAGACATGAGACTTTCTAATCTCGAAGCACACTGCTCTTAAAGTCCTAGTTTGGGTAGAATTCCCAGGCCTCCTAATCTCATGCTGGAACTTTATTCACCAAATAGATTCCTCCATAATCCATGTGGTTTGTCATGAAAAAAATTGGTTTTACTCTGCTAGACCATAAAAAAGGGTCTGTGTAGAAGTAGACCTATTTCGAGACCTCAAGGAATATGTGTAAATCCAAGTCAGGGATGTGAGGTACTCTCCACAAGTCCTCTATATCATTTTTACTAACACTTGTTTCACTTCCAAGCCATAGACCATAAGATAAGGGATTTTCCCCTTCAATTAGATCGCAATAATTCAGCCAACTACTCATCCTTGCCACCCAAGTCCTCTCCTAAGGCTAGCAAAAAACTAGCTAAAGATGGATGGAAAATGGTAGGGAAGAAGAATTCACATCCCAAAGAATATAACACAATTGTTGCCCCTAAATGTGGCAATTCATCCTCAAGCATTGGCATTTAGGATCAGGCTCCTATTATAAAAGATCCCACATTAGTTGAAGCCCCAAAATTGGTTGAAAATCCCAAGGTGTTTAACACCCCTCTAGCTGTAAATGTTTTATTTCAAGCTCTCAAGGCCTTTGTACAAAACTCTCTTGAATTTTCACACTCATAGGTCACCACTCTTCCACTTCTTCTCAATGGGATCCACCCAAATGCTCTCATATCCCTCTTAGGAGGAATGATGAGGTAGGAGAGTTTTTGGCTGACCCTAGCTTGAGGAAACAATATGAATTCTTGAGTGCCATTAGTGGGGATTTTTTGTAGAATTAGTATGATGCCCTAGAAGGGATAGATTTAGAGGACATCTCCCTTGACTTCCATCATCTATGAATTGCTTTTCATGGAATGTTTGAGGTCTCATAGACCCAAAATGCAATTTTGTCATGCATGATTTCATAAGGAAGTTTACCAAGATGAAAATTCTCTACTGGTAGGAAGTTAATGTGGTATATTTTTTATTGACAGTTGTTAGTAATTCCATTTGGAATGATAATATAATTTTGCATAGTCACCATGCCACATGACATGGAGGGGTGATCACATTCATTTCTCTAAGATGGTGGCCACACTTAGTGCAATCTAGAGTGGACATCACTAATTGGTTAGTATGGACCCTTTTTTAACATTGAAATCCATTCTTTTGGTTTTCTTAATATTTACTCCTAGAATGATGCATTGAAGTGTACCCATTTATGGTGATGGATTGTGGATGATCTCCTTAATGCCCATTGGGTATTATGTTATGACTTTAATATGGTGGCAGCTCCCAAGGACAAAATGGGCCACTTGCCCATGAGGTGGGTTGCTAAGAAAGGGAGGCATGGTTCTACATGTGCACTAAATGGGGTATTTATTACCTTAATACTTCACACCATCATATAGATGGAGTTTGGTACACCTAGAGTAACTTCAATAAAGGCCCCACTCAAATTTTGAAGCATCTTGATAGGGAAATGATGTCTCCCTAGTCAAACTTCTCTTTTGATAATGGGTTTTCCCCTCTAATGTAGGCACTACCAGATTTTGGGCTTTTCAACCACTCCCCCATTTAGTTTTGTGTGACCTAGCAGTTCATAAAACCCAAGGTCCACAAAATATAAGTTTTCTCAACACCTCTCTACTCAAGCATGGGCCCACATTAGCACATATTAAGAGAGTCTAGAATTTAGACCCATGTCCTTCCCAAGAGTTTGGTTGGATTCTCTAGTGGGATTACACAATCCAATGAACCGCCCACTTCCTAGGGATATATGGCCACTAGCTTGCCAAAATTTAGAGATAGTTCTACTCTACTACTTCCTCAAAGTTGGGCCATGTAGCCCTAGCTCTATAAAAACATCCTTTTAATGAGATCTTGTAGGTGAGAGTTCTTTCTTTGTGGTATCACATCCATATTGTGGATAAATACAATGTCCAGGGAGCCCAAGTCAAAGCCAAGCTTCATTGGTTAAAGATTGGGGGCAAAGATTCTAAAGAATTCTTTCAAATGTTGTGAGCCAAAAACTCAAAATAAAAAATTCAAGTTATTACTAATGCTGGTAATAGACTCTCATAAATTCCATAGATAGTACAAGCATTTATGTGCCATTATCAACACGTGTTCTAAGCTCAAGCCCCCTCAACTGAATGGAAAACTACCCTTCAACAATGTATTTCAATTGTGCCTTGCAAACTCATTCCCACTCAACAAGTGATTTGTGATAGGCCACTCAATGTAGATGATTTACATGAAGCAGTGACACATATGGCTAATGACAAAGCCCCTAACATTGATGGTTTTCCTTATGAATTCTACAAAACCCTTTGGGATCTTGTGGGTAATGATTTGCTCAAGGTTTACCAAGAAGCATTTCACACACACTTGTTGGGTAAAAATATAAATAAAGGAAATATTAAATTCATACCTAACAAGGAGACCTGGAGTTGATTTACAACTAGTGGCCTATCACCCTCCTTAATGTCTCCTATAAAATCATAGCCAAGGCACTGGTGATCTAGTTGTGCAATATGCTACCTCTCATTATGTGGCCTAAATAAACAAGCTTCATCAGGAGCCACCACATCTTGGACAATATCATTGTTGTCTAGGAAGGTATGGATTGGGCCAAATGATCCAAGCAACAAGCCTTTTTCATCAACTTTGAAAAAAGATTATGATCATTCTTATCCATGCTTCATGCTTTGGGATTTGGGCCCATTTTTAATCAAACCATTCAAATGGTTTTTGTAGATGCCTTGGCTATCCTCTCCATTAATGGAGTCACCTCTAAGCAATTTGGCCTATACTATTCCATTTTACAAGGATGTCCCTTAGCAATAACCCTTTATGTGCTTGTTATTAAAGGTTTTGAATACCTACTTAGCAAAGCCCAATCTTACGGCCTTGTTAAGGGAATTTATCCCCTGCCTGATGTAGCCAACCCTCATGAGGACATGTAATTTCTTAATGGCCATTTTGTGGATGATTCTTTCCTTACCCTCATTGAAGATGAAGCCAATGTGGATAATGCCCTTCAATGTCTTGACACCTTTTGCCTAGCCTCTAGCTCTAGAATCCAATGGTAGAAAACTCATTGCTATAGACAGTCATACCTCCATCCACCTCTATGGGCAATGAAATTTGGTTGGAAATGGATCCAACATGATATTTTTTTTAAATTTCTTAGCATCCCTTTTGCCTTTAATGCTTCGCCACCCTTGTTGTGGTAGTATGTTGTTGAACAGAATTGCTAAGAAGCTAGATTATTGGATGACCAAGTCTCTATCTTTAGCAAGGAAATTTTAAATTTGCTCGAAGATTCTTGTGTCCACCCATGTATTCTACGCATCATGTTGGGTTCCTTCAAAAAAGTCTTACCAAAAGTTGGAGAAATTGCTTTGATATTTTCTTTGGGCCAATTTTCCCCAAGGTAAAGGTTTTCATACGGTGTCTTAGGAATATTACTGCCTCCCACGTGAAGCTGGAGGGATGGAACTTATCAACATAGCTTGGTAAGGATCCACCTTATGTGCCAAATGGGTTGTGAGGGCCATTGAGGGCTTAGAAGCTTGGAAGGTGTTATTCAGACACTATTTCTTCTAAAGCTTGCCTAAAGGTAAGAAAGTCTGGAAAGGATTTGGCTTCCCTAATTTGATCTTCATCCAATCTCCCATTCAGATCACTAGGTCCTTCGTGGCCAAAAGCATATAGAAAGCTTGGGAAAAGATCAAGCCATGGCTCTTCTAGAATGGCTCTAGTTTTCATAATGGGCTCTTTATTAATTCCCACTCTCTTTGGTGATCCCCCATATTTTCTCAAAATAGGGTTCCTTTGGCAGAGGTTCCCTGGATCAATGCCCTCAAGCTATATTATAACGGAATCCACTCTATCCAGGATATCTATTACAAATGCTCTTGCACTTGACTACCTTGGGAGGATGTGAAAGCTAAATTTTAGTTGGCCAATGCAGATTAGGAATCTTACTAGGAAATCCTCAATGTTGTCCCCACTTCTATGCTCCATAAAATCTTGGTCAAATCTGCTAGACCGTGGCAGATGGACTGGAAATGGTATGTTAAAAAACCCTTTTATAATTACACTCCTCATCTTGCCTATAATTGGCTCACCCCACATTTGCCCTTGGTTGACAAGCTTAACAACCATTAGGGGTTGTACTCATTTGTGAAAATGTGGAGCTTTCACTTCAACATTATTTGGGGGGCATGTGTGGAGCCCAAGCTTGCCCATTTTGCTTGGTGTATACTGTACTAAGGCTTACCTATTGGCAGAAGGCGAGTTTAACATGGAGTCCAATTGCCTACTTATCCCTTTTGTGGGCATCTTGAGACACAGCCTCATCTCTTTTGGTACTGTCCCAAAGCTCAAAGAGTATGGACCTAGATCTATGATCTTTTTAAGCCCTTCCAGCCTGACTTTTTCCTTTGGTAGCACATCCTCTTGGGGGACAAGCCCACGATCCCTGTCAAAGTAACTCAAGTCTGGCATACTTTCAGAGTGGAGATTCTCTTTTGGATTTGGAAAGAAAGAAATAATTTTGTGTTCAATCATGTTTCTTCTGATTGTAATATTTTTCCTTTGCACAAATCCTCGATTATCTCCAATGTTCTTTTATAGATACAAGTCCAAGCCAAAAAAGTGGCCATGAAGCTTGGGTATCTCCAAGATCTCCTATCTCATTGGGGAGATATTCCTTGTACTATGGTTTAGGTTTCACCTTCTTCTCCTAGGGATCACAAAATAGATGACAGAGTGCCTCGACCGTCTCATGGTGGATATCGTCATAGTCTTTCTAGGTGTCGCTCTCACAGCGGCACCTCGTACCAACATGTTTCCCCTCCTAGGCAACAATAAGGGTGGCAGTCATTGCCTCCTTCCCCTATTGGGTAAGACAACTGGGGCATTCCTCCTTCTCCTCCTCCATGCTCAGATGCTTATGGGGTGCCACCTGGAGGCCATGCTGATATGTTGTACAAGTTTCCTAGGCTCTCGCTAGCTATCTCACTCGCTCAGACTCAAGCATATGATGAAATAGACATGGCTTAAGATACTGGTTGGGAGCCTATTCTAGATGATAATGACTTACCAAGTTTGAGTAGGGGTCCGAATGATATGGATCCTCCACCTTCGGGCCTTGCTCTTGTTGCTTGATAATTTTCTCTTATAACTTTTATTTTATGACTTGCTTCTAAAAATTACCTAGATTTAATACTTTACTCCTAAACTCTATCTAGTATTGTGGCATGCTCTCATACCACCTTATTTTTTTGTGACTTATTTGTATATTTCTATTAAATTAATATATAAATATATTTCATTAAAAAAAAATCCACCAAAAATATGTCCATTAAATTAATACTTATTATTTTTTAACATTTTTAATGACATAAAATGACTTTAATAAATAGAAACTAATACTAAACTCAAATAAACAAAACATACAATATATGCTATGCAATACACGACTCACTAAAGACGTATATCACTTCAAAAAATTACTATGACAAATTAAAAAAATAAATGGATCTTCTTAATTATTTTAAGTACTATTGAAAACTTGAACTCTACATATTTGCATTACTTTTATAATCAAATGAAACTCAATGGCCGCACTACGACTGATAATGACATCATATTTAACTTATCTAAACAAAACTAAGCATTCATCTTTTTAAATGAATATAATAAATTATACAGCCGTTGAATATAAAAAATAACATGAATATGAGTGTAGAGAGTATAAAAAATAAATAAGACCATGCGATAAGATTGTAATAGCGGCGATATACAAATAATAATATAATTCGACGAAATAATAATAATAATAATAATAATAATAATATTAATAATATTATTATTATTATTATTATTATTATTATTATTATTATTGCAATGAGAAATAATCATAATAATTAGAGGATTCATTTACAACACATAATTTTTTTGTTTTAAACAATGTAATATGAGCGCTATTTACATAGCTTAAATGGGCTTAAAATTAATGTATTTCTCTATTTTAAAGATGATTTTGTGATTGTGTAATTATATGCAATTAGTTAAAATAATGAATTCATTTTATATATAATAAATTATATTTATATTTGGTTTATGACTATTAGAAAGTAGTAGAAATTAAATTTGAAAAAATAATATTTTTTTGTTTAATATGTAGTAATTTGAAATTAGTTTGCTATGTGTTATTAAATGTTGGCATTTTTTTTTAATAGGGTAATATTTAAAATATTTTAATTAATCAAATTCACAAAATGTGAGGGGGTATTTTGTTAAACATATCTATTTTAAAAATTCACCATTAAGATATGATAAACAATGCTTTATTAGAGGACAAGGTCATAATACAACCCTATTCAACTTAGTGCAGTCCTATCCGAAAAAGACATAAATTACTAGAAAAATTAAAATAAGAACCTATAATCTGAATAGAGATGAAAAGGTATATCTGTATGATATTTTTAATGTTTAAATTTTATTAAAAGATCTCTTATATATTGTAAGTTATCAAACCGACAAATAAACCAAATAAAATAAAGATGCCAAGAATAAATATTATCAAATACTCAATGATTTAATTTATGTGTTACATATCCACACATTTTATTAGGGATGATTAACTCAATAAAAATATATGAAATAATAATGATATTTACATTGAACTTTATTGTGAAAGACCTAAAAATGAATTGATTCTAATGAAGGATGTGTATGTCAGATAGATGATTACAATATGATTAATTTTTAAAAAATACCAATAAGGATGGGTAGAGAGTAAGGGTATATTTTCCCTTTAAAAAATGTCAAGAACTAGGTTTAAATGGGGATAATCCATTAGTGTGTATCTGTTGGGAAAGAAGAAATTAATATCACTTGCATTAGGAATGTAAGACCAAATCAATAGTGGAGATAACCAAACGAAGTAAAACTAGAGATTAATGTGAATATCATATGTACATAGTAGTTAAAAATAGAATGGATATGAGACAAGATTAAAATACTTGAAATAATAAGTGACACCATTAAGATAAGAAGATGAACTAGATGATGAAGAGGGGGTTGAACTCAACTTCAATCTTAATTTTTATTCCAAATAGAAGACTCATAATATTAAGAGATATTTAGTGAATTTTAAATAATAAAAATTAGTGACATAAAGAGGACATCTATCTTAAACCTCTCTTGTGAAGAGACTATAAATAAGATAAGTTTGAGGATGCAAGAATTATGTTAAAAGAAATGTGAGAAAAATGTTTGATTCCTAACAATACAAAAAACTTTAAACTTTATTCATATCATATCTCTTGTAAACTATATATCATGTCAAATTTATTAAAAAATAAATAAAATAAAAAATCTATATTTTTCACAAAAAAGATCATAATTTTAATATGCAATATAAACTTAATTATAAAGTTTTAAAAATAAATAAACATAGATAAAACACACAAAATTCTATTTGTAAAATATCATGTACAAATAAATCTAGTTCAATATTTTATAGTTAATAATATAAATACTTGAAATCAATTCTAAAAATATGCATAATGGAATGGCTACCAACAATAAACATAGTGCAATGACTACTAAAAATACACATAGTGCAATGGGTACGCATTAATTATATATATATATATATATATATATATATATATATATATATATATATATATATATATATATATATATATATATATATATATATATATATAAAAATTAATGCAATGGATACCAAAAAGGTATTATAATGATAAGCTTAACTCAGTACAATGATAGGACATAAATTTATAATAACTCCCTAGGCTCATCACTTCTAACACCATCACCCATTGACAAGGATATACAACTTCATTATATTTTCATATGAAAAAATTAAATCTAATACATAAAGATATAACTAAAAGTCGATAAATCAAATTAATAATAAATTAAGTGATAATAAGGATCATGATACACCCACAATACATATCTTTTAAGTTCAAATGGAGATGTGATGTTTTATAGATAAAATATTTAAATATTAAAAACATATTTAGAATATTGTTTAGAAGGTGTAAATGAATTATTTAATATTTAACATATTAAATATTTTGGTCTATATTTATATGTGCAATTTTTAGTTAGATAAATATTATTCTTGGCACACTTAATTTTTTTGTTCTATATTTATGTATATTCTAAATCGAATTGTTCATTTAATTTATCTCCTAAATTTAATTGAAACAAGAAAAAACTTATAATATTTTTTCCTATAATTTAATGTGTGAGTCTAAATGTAAATCAGGTTTAAAATTTGGATTTTATTGTGATTGATATGTGAATATCTTAGCATATACCTTTCATTACCTATGATAATATTTTTGAATACAATTTGGGATTAATTATTAAACAATAAAAATACATTTATAATTATATTGCATCCACAAAATGATATGGTTAAGTGCATAGAGTTGGAGGACAATTCCATGGATATTTACTGTGATGCAATCACATTAATTAATAACGTGATCATGTTATTTAATTAACATAATCATGTTACTTAAGTTTAGACTCAGGATTACCAAGCCATAACGTGATAAAATAATGTGATCATGTTAATAATGCAATCATGTTCCTTATATATATATATATGGAAATCCAAATGCAAAATTATTAATTTTACGTTTGCATTTCCTATTCTTACCTTGTTTCACGATTGTGTTTTTCTCAAAAGAGTGCCAAGAAGTGCCAGGAAGCTAATAAATTCACCTCACAGGCTTGTTGATCGATGATGTCACTATGTAGGAGAGGTAAGTCATCAAAATCTTCTCTATTTAACCTTAATTTTTCATAATTTTTATTGTTTAACCCATGCTTTTAATTGTAATTTATTTTTTCTAATAGCTCATCCTACTAACCCTCCCAACCCTCCACAAAACCCTCTAGTTGCTCCTCCTCCTAACCCTCCACAAAACCCTCTGGTTTCTCCTCTTCCTAACCCTCCACAAAATCCTCTAGTTTTTCCTCCTCCTAACCCTCCACAAAACCTTATTGTTCCTCCTATCCCTCTACCCAACCCTCCTATAGTTTCCCAAAACCCTTTGGTAGTCAAGAGTTTTTGATTGACAACATTTTGGGAAACAAACTTGAAATTAAAGACCTAATTGATAGAATAAGAGATCCCAATTCGACCAACCCCCACTGCACCTAGCTAGTTGATTCTCTATAGACCTTATTAGCTCAAATTGACATGATAATGAGTCAAATTGATCGATGGACTTCATATAGGGATACTTTTAGGGCATATTATGCTGACAAGTTGTCATCTTTTTAGGTCAAGAGTTTGAAATTTTTTAAAAGCTGACATTTCCACCCTATTTATTGACCTAGCCACTAATGCCCCCTTTCCTGTAACCAACAAACATTTTCCTATCCATCATAGTGTACATAGCTTAATCATGACCAATTTTTGGGATCGATGGTGGATGGTATTTGACTATCCACCATGTAAAAACCATGAGGTCTCATTATATTTTTTGAGGAAATTATACTATGAGTTTGTCCTCAATCAGATTCCTAATTATTTTGATTTTAGTGAGTTTTAGGGTCAAGGAAAAGGCTCTACATAGGATCAAATAGGTGCATGTTGTGTGCCTAATCAGCCTACATGGATTCATATCCACAAGCCTCTTGAGTCTAAGATCCCCTTTGTAGTTTAACAGGTTGTGGAGATAGACGCTCTCCATGCTCTTAGTTCACTCACTAATACACTTATTCAACATACGGGTAGGATTTCATAGAGTGATGCTATAGATATATCACAAGATACCTAATCTTAACCCCACCCTTATAGTTCATGTGGAACTATAAGCATGGGACCTTTTAATGATGATGACATCAGTGGTTTAGATGGCTTAGATCATATTTTTATGAATGATGAGTTTTTGGCATGCACATTTGGCATGCAGACATTAGTCACCACATAGATGTAGGTATATTTTATATAAATTTCATGTTAAATTTAAGTTACATTTACAAATTTAATTTTTAAGTTAACAATTAATTTACATAAAAAAGTAATAAAATATATATTTCATTTTTTATGTCACAAGAGATGATTCCTTCATTGTCACATCTGGCATTTACAACATTGGATTTGTCACAACCATTATTTTCATTTTTGGATCCAACTAGTAAACCATCCATGACTACCTTAGCCTCTGTTAGGATGACACCATTTACCTATACAAAGGTAAAAATTATTTACATATAAGTTTTTCTCTTTGTATTTGTTATGATTGTATTTGTTTACATATACATGTTGATGAGTGATGTGGGATAAGATTTCTCTACTTTTGTGTCTCTTACTTATACCTATGTGGGTGATGTACCTCTCACTATTTTTGGACTAGATGGAGCCTAACCTCCCTTAGCCTTAAAAATCTCATTGATAGTCTTCACCTAAGACTCTAAACTAGCCAAATTTTCCTCTAGGCCAACTATCTCTCTCTTATTATGAGGGAACTCCACATATGTATGATAAGTAGGGAGAAAAACATATGTATGATTTCTTATTTACACATGGAGAACCGTATCCACCAAAATATTATCAAGGCTCAAATAATCCCACCTAAAAAATCCTAACCAAAGTTTATTTGATCATGTTCTACCACTAAGTGATTCACTCTAAAACCATATAATGAAAGAAGACATTAGATCTCCATTTACATAAAGAAACAATAACTGAGTAATAAATTACAAAGTAACATAGAGAGTATTAAAAAATAAACCAACTCACTACTTTATTTGGGTAACTTCATGTTAGTCTAGGTATAATTCCTAATTAGACCTCACCATAGCATTTTCCTCCTATCTTGTTGGTTCCTCTCTAACAAGTGTATACTTGCCCTTGTTTCCCCCTAAAATTCATTTCCTTACCCTCTATCCTATGCTTGTTTTTACATCTAAGTATCTACATATTATGGTGGTGGTTGTACTTAATGTTGGCATCCTACCATAATTATAATATAGACATAGGATATTTTTCTAAATGCAATCTTCTAATTAATACTCTCCCAATTTTTATCATAATGGTAGTAGAGTGTCCACCTCATTCATAAAATATCCTAAAATACCCTAATATAGTATAGCTACCAAATATATCATTGTTAGTGTGTCCACCACTCATGGAAAGTCTCTCAATGGTGGCATACCTATCCAACTAGAACCTTGATGGCCCCCACTGTCCCAATCTCTAACCCTCACTGGTAAGGGGTCATGTTCTTGTACACCTAGCCCATGATGAGTGTATAAGGCCATAAACCTACCTTTAGCCAACAAGCCTAGTATCCTAATCACAACCTTGAAAGTTATATTCCACTCTCAAGGGACTTGTAGGAAAATTAAATGGTTTTACATGACACATCCTAGTTGGTGAATAGGTCAAGAAAAGGAATCTACTCGATGGGAAAAAAATACACACCTACATAATCCAAAGTATCCCTATTATATATAATGTGGCTAAATCATTAGTCATTAATTTCTCTATAATCATAGGAATCCAATCATACTTCATCATTCTGCTCCATCAAATATAGGCCCACCTTTAACACATAATTTAAAATATCCCTAAATACTCTAAGTTAATCTTGAAAATTCATCTAAAAGGAATTAGTTATGAGGGTCTAGACCTAAGTCAAACCCTTATTTTTAGACAAGTAATAAATCAACAACCAATATAGTCCAACATGTAATATAGCATATTTATTAAAGATCTTGACCCAAGTATATTTATATTTATCAATTTGAAAAAAAAAGAAACTAGTATATCATATATTCCCTTTCACAGTTTTAATCCTCTAATTTTGGTTTTAGTACAAGGTTGTTGCTCTAACACTTCAATAGATGGCTTATCAATCCAGATCTAAGTGTATTTTCATGTGCATGTTTATCTTCTTCTTTCCTATAATGTGTCATTACATCTATGTACTTATATAGATAGATATTTTATATTTACAAGTTCTTCTATTGATCATTTTGGTTTTTATATATAAGATTTGATGTAATTTATATAAAACTAAGTGAGATTTTGTTTATATGAATAATTGATGGCTAGTACTAACACTCCTCCCTCTTTATGAGCTAAGACAGACATAGGTGTTGCTTCTCTAATGTCATATACATAGGCACTGGCAGAGGTATATATTGGTTCTTGCAATTTTGAATTGTAAAAATAGACTTGTTTTAATAATTTTAGTACATGTGTACTTGGGACAAATATAACTTATGTTTATGTATTATGTATGCAAGGTTTTATTATGACAGATGATATTCCTAGTTAGATGGTGATTGGGGAAACTTTTCATGTTCCTCCCATATTTAAGATGCCTATTCAGATAGTTAAGCCTACCATTAACTTGATTGAGCATGAAAAATAGAGTGAGTAGGATCACGAGCTTGCAATAAGTGCACGTGTTTAAATGATTTTTTATTGTAGTTTAAAATTAATTTCTTAATAATTATTTGAATGTATCTTTTGTTAATTTCCTAATAATTATTGTATTTGAATAGGCTTAGCTACAATCTAGCTATGAGCGTAAGACTCACAGTTAGACCTTGGAGTAATCCAAGGCATTAGAGGGGTCTCCATCTACTATTAGGGCATCCTAGGGAGTGTCTTCTTTGAGGAAGGAAAAGAGAGGGAGGATATTTGATGAATAGGATGTCTTACACATGAGATGTAATTTTTTGTATGCCTATATGGTATTTGATGCATTTTTAGCATTGTATATACACATATGACATTCAACCAACATTAGATACTATGTTGGTAAATGTAATTTTTTGTATGGCTATCATGACCTAATCTATGTATTATTGACATTGAACATGTATGTGCCTATATTGTATGCCTATCATAGCTTGATCTATCTAATTTATATTCAAGTTTTATTTTATTATGTGTTATTTTATAGTGTTATTTTGATCTTCTAAATTATTATCTATATCAGATCTCATATTTAATGTTGTATGTACACAAATGAGGATTAAAAAAATATTATTTCTAATGCTATATTTATCTCAGATCTTACATATCTTTTTGAATTAAATTTTTAATTTCATCGTGTGTAGTGATAATGACTAATGGTGCTCTTATCACTTAGGCTTAATAGCCTTATTCTTTTTATATTTGCTTCTTGTACACTTTTGATGTAGAGCTTTCTCAATAGCTTAAAAGTGTTTAGGATCTTGATCAATGTTATTTTTATCTAATATCATGTATTCACTTATTTTTCTACCTCAAGACTCCTTATCCTACTCATTTAACATAATTCTAACTTTTGAACCCCCTCTCTCTTTTATCTTTTCTCAGATTTCTCTCTTTAGCCTTTGTCTTGGCTTGTAACCCTATTTTAGGGAAAACCTCTTGTTATATTCCATACAAATACTCTTCAAGGAAAAATAATTATGTTTTTTAAAACCCTTTTCTATGCCATTACCTCACATAAAATCTTGGGTTAGGTTCCTTTGCAAAATCTTGTATTGATCTAGGCTTACTTGACACTCCAATTAGCCCTCCAAATGCACAAAGATCTAATTTTCGACCATTATGGAGATATTTTGACAAAAAAAAAAACTATATTTGACCACCCTTTTGGCCAATCCTACTTTTTAATCAATTTTGGTCCTCAACTCTTGACCTAAGTTCAAATTTCTTCTTTAACCTCTTTCTCACTAGGTCTCTTAGGCTGGTTGACTACCTATAAAAGGTACAAGTATGAAATCAATTTATTCACTTAATATAAACTAAGGCACACTAGATTATAATTTTTTAGGAATTTTGAAGTATTTAATCTCTTCATATGGTCAAAACCCTAAAAATTAGGGTTTATAGTAGCTATATAGGCTGAGACTAAAAATAATTACATTTAATGTCCAACCAAGACTTTCAAGATGATATAATGATTGGATTATGTCTATCTAACATTATTAATTTTTTTTAATTCAATGATAAATTTCTCACAACCCTCAGGGCATTCACAAACAAGCAATCTCAGTCATTCAACACTGTAATCTATATGTTAGAAACAAGGGTATGCAGGGTCTCTAGGTTTTTCAACATCAAAGGACTCTATGACTGAAAATAATTTTATCACCACATTATATAACCATTATAAACCATTATCTATCAATTTTTGAATAAAATAAAAGATTCAATACAAAGATTATAGCATACAAAATTTTGAGTTTAGGACTGTGGACTTTCAATGGGAAAGAACTATGTTCAAAGTAAAACTTACAAACTCTTATCCATATGTATGTTATAACAATATTAATATAAATATTCATACATATTTCATCTCCAACCATAGAACTGAAGAGAATGAAATATTGAATACTCATACTCTTCACCATCTACCTCGAATGGAAAGAGAGGTTACAAAACCAAAATTGATTGTTAACCCAAAATAGGGTATAGATAGGGTTTATTTATTCTATAGGTCAATAGGTAAATTACTCAATGCCAACTAATAGGTCAATAGGTCAAAGTTTTTAAATTTTTAAAAATTTTCAAAGTTTTAAAAATTGTCAAAGTTGTCTAAATTGTCAAAGTTGTCAAAGTTATCAAAATTATCAAAGTTGTCAAAATTATCAAAGTTGTCAAAATTATCATAGTTGTCAAAGTTATCAAAAATGTCAAACTTGTAAATAGGTAAATATTTTAATTTATAAAAATTACTCATTAAGTTTCTACCTATATCTATTTTAAGTTGTCAAATTTGTGAATAGGTCAATAGATTGATTACTCATTAAGTTTCTAGGTCTCTAGTTTAAGTTGTCAAAGTTCAAATTATGGTTACAAAACTCTAGTTATGATGCTTTTTGGGTGAAAAATGACACTTAAAACACATTATAATGGGAATATAACATGTAGGACTAGGTTCTTGGCCTCCCATCAAGCCCAATTGACAAACCCACCACCCATTCTGGCCTCAAGAACACCCTTCCTAATAAAATAAAAATGCAATTTTTTAGCCTAAATTCAAACATGCATAAAAAAATTGTATTTTTTTTTTTGAACCATAAGATCCTTCACATACCTCCTTAATCCCTCTAATCACACCAAGCACTCAGGTGGAAGCTTCGAGATCAATTTATTAGACAAGTTGTAGTGACAGGTCCAAAATGTAAATTTTTGTTAGTGAACAAGCAATTTCTTGATCTCCAACTGAAATTTATACCTTTGAGACCTCCACTGATCCAAAACTCAAAATATTTGGTTGAAATATAATTCAATAAATAAGAACAAAACAATTCAAATGATGTTATCTCTGAGAAGAGATGTTTTATTGATCAAATTTGCAAACCCAAATATATGCTTATCTCTGAGAAGAGATGTCTACTTTCCATTTCAGGTTACATATTCATTTATAAATGTTTTTAAGGTGTGGGGAGGATGTGTAAAGTCACCAATCTCAAGGGAGATGAATTGGTTCAACTTCCATGATTTACAACAATACAAAATTTGAGGAATTACTATTTTTAGACTGCACTACTAAAATTGAAATTTGGAACACTTCCATTAGGTTTTATGGGGTCAAACATCATCAAGAAAATATTTATACCATCTCAAAATTTTCCCATCATTATTATCTTTCCAATAGTTCAAACGGTGAGTCAATTGGAGCTACGGTGCAAAAGTTATGGCTCTCAGAAGTTTCGTCATCAATTGGGGTGGACCCATCACCCGAATTGTCATCTGAATTGTTGCCTAGATCATCCACCTATGAATATATCACTTTTTTCACATATATATAATCAAATTACATGTTTTTATTCCACCATGATGTTTGAATCCACTTGAAAGTGTATTTCTAGTACCATTTTAGAGAGTGGAAACTTTGACAACAAATGTTGTCAAAGTTCAAGTTGTGGTTACATAACTCTAGTTTCAATGCTTCCTAGGTGAAAATTGACACTAAAAAAAAATTCAAGGAGTATATAACATCTATGGGTAGGTTTTTGGCCTCCTATCAGGCCTGATCAACAAACCCAACACCTATTCTGGCCTCATGAACACCCTTCCCAATACAAAAAAAAATGTAATTTTTAAGCTTAAGTTCAAACATACATAAAAATAAAATTGTAAGTCATTTATTTAAATCATAAAATATATAAAATACCTCCTTAATCTATCTAAATTCACCCTATAGCACTCAGGTGGAATCTTTGAGATCAATCCGTTAGACAAGTTGTAGTGATGGGTCCAAAAATATAAGTTTTTGTTAGTGAGCAAGGAACTTCTCAAGCTCCAACTAGAATTTTTACCTCTGAGATCTCCACCTAAAAATATATCACTTTTATCATATCTAGATAGGCAAATTACATGTTATTTTTCTTCCATGACATTCAAATCCACTAGGAAGTGCATTTTCACTACCATTCCAGAGAGTGGAAACACAGACAACAAATGTTGTCAAAGTTCAAGTTGTGGTTATAGAACTTTAGTTATAATACCTCTTGGGTGAAAAATAACACCAAAAACACATTATTAGAGGTGGATAATGTCTAGGAATATGTTTTTGGCCTCCTTGCAGGCTTGATCAACAAACCTACCACCCATTCTAGCCTCAAGAACACCCTTCCTAATACAAGAAAAATGTAATTTTTTAGCCTAAGTTCAAACATACATAAAACAAAAATTGTAAGTCATTTTCATGAACCATCAGATCCTCAAAATAAATCATTAATCCATCTAATCATACCTTGGAGCACTTAGGTGGAATCTTCAAGATCAATATGTTAGACAAGTTACAGTGATGGGTATAAAAATGCAAGTTTTTGTCATTGAACAAGTAACTTCTCGAGCTTCAACTGGCATTTCTACCTCCAAGAACTCCACCTATGAATATATCACATTGATCACATATAGATATTAAAATTACATGTTATTATGCTACCACAATTTTTGAATTCACATAGAAGTGAATTTTTACTACCATTCTAGAGAGTGGAAACACTGACAACAAATGTTGTCAAAATTTAAGTTGTGGTTGCAAAACTCTAGTTCTGATGCTTCCTAGTTGAAAATTGACACTACCAACACATCTGAGGATGTGGATAATGTATAATACTAGGTTATTAGCCTCCAATTAGGCCTTATCGACAAACCCACCACCCATTTTGACCTTAAGAACACCCTTCCCAATATAAGAAAAATGCAAATTTTTAGCCTAAGTTCAAACATGCATTAAAAAAATTGTAAGTCATTTATGTGAACCATAAAATCCTTTACATACCTCCTTAAGCCCCCTAATTTCACCCTATAACATGCAAGTAGAAGCTTTGATATCAATCCATTAGATAAGTTGCAGTGACGGGTCAAAAAATGCAAGTTTTTGTTAGTGATAAAGCAAGTTCTCAAGCTTTAACTGGGATTTATACCTTTGGGACCTCCACACACACACACACACACACACACACACACACACACACACACACACACACACACACACACACACACACACAAAAACACACACACACACACACACACACACACACACATACACACAAAAAAAACACACACACACACACACACACACATATCACTTTGATCAAATATAGATAGGCAAATTACATGTTATTTTTACATAATGATGTTCTAATCCACCCATAAGTGCATTTACACTACCATTTTGGAGAGCGAAAACACTAACAACAAATGTTGTCAAAGTTCAAGTTGTGGTTGCATAACTCTAATTTTGATGCTTCTTGGGTGAAAACTAACACTGTAAACACATTTGAGGGGGTAGATAATGTCTAGGACCAGGTTCTTGGCCTCTCTTCAGGCCTTATCGACAAACCCACCACCCATTCTGGGGTCAAGAACACCCTTTCTAATACAAGAAAAATGCTATTTTTTAGCCTAAGTTCAAACACACATAAAACTAAAATTGTAAGTCATTTTTGTGAATTATCAGATCCCTCACTTAAATCTTTAATCCCTATAATCACACCCTAGAATAAACACACATAAAACCTAAGCTTGTCTTAGCTTCAAGAATATACAATTCTTTACTGACAGTGCCAACCATGTGAAGGTGGAAGCTTATCTGGCACCACTAACCTACATAAAAAATTTAGTAAGCAATTAAAAATGAAATTTATATATGTACAACCTATAAAATAAAAAAACATTTGGAAAAATTGATTACATCTACATTCTAAAAGTTAACATACCTCTATATTTAAATCCAATGAACCAATAAGATCTACTCTAACCTTGATAGTATCAAGAATAGCTTCATGATATGACTCCTAAACTTTCCATAATTTCCTATTTAATGGACTCCCATGATATTTTTGTAATTAAATATTCATTACAAAAATCAAATTTGAATAGTGCAGTATCTTCTTGTGTATTTTAAACTCTTCAAATAACCATTAATCTAGATTTTTTATAAGATATCATCGAAACCAAGTTCTAATGACTACCATTGACCTAGTGGGATAGTCAATGTTTTCTCCTCTTATAACTAGGGAAGTCAATTTTTTATTTCTCTCTACACACTTCCACAAGTAGTAATCAGTGCCTTCTTTGTTATCCTCATCTACAATAACTACAAAAATATGCCCTGTACATCATAAAAAATAATTTTTAGAAACAATATAAAGATATATAAATAATGAGAATAAATTGTACATAATGAAAAATATTCTATGTGGCTGCACTAGATCAAATACATGGTCAAAGTCTTTTGATGATGTCATATCTTTATGTTACAATTCTATTGGAACCTGATATGTGTTGATTAGAATTAGAAGTTTGGAACTCCAATAATCCAAACACTCTTATGACTCACACTCATTCTAAATAGAGTCCACACATGCAAAATAAAAACATGCCAAGTGTCTCATATAAATAGTCCAAGAAATTACATTTGAGCTATGAAATGAGTGGATGTCACTTGAACCTATTAGAGTCATACAATCCTCATGATTTGCCAATTGTTCTTCCTCCATTAACTAGAAATGTATATGAACATTAGAATTTGGTTGAACACCATGACACATGTTCCCATTACACCATTCAACTATAGTTTTTACATCTGTCAAATGAACACCCTCTTCAAATTTTAAATCCTCCCTTGGAATAGATCTTTTTATACATGATCTAGCATCATCATGCTCCCATTTTCCATGTCTAGCCTTGGTAAAACTAAAAATGTGTTCTCAACCAATAAAACATATGTGTATTTTTGAATTATAATGTGTAATTATTTGACCAAATGTAATGTTGATTGAAAGTAATATTCCTTAAATGTTCATATAACTTTTGAAAACAACCTTACACATACTCTAAATAATGTGATATGTCATCAATAATATAGAAATGTTACTCCCTTAATATTTTCCATTGTTGTTCTATACTATCAAGTGCATGCATGAATGTTATATGCACAAATATGGCAACTTGTGATGAGTTGTGATACTATGATTGAACTTCTATTTGGGGTTTGAATGTGTAATTCTCTATAAAATCAACTACTAAAGCAATAAAATTAAGTGATAATGTATCCTTTCATATCTTGAAATGTTCATCCAACCATCTAGCCTTGTGTGTGTTCGTTGTATAGTCATAAATAATCTTCTCCCTAAATTTGACTAAAAATTCCAAAATAGGTATCTTTTTTATAACAAGATCACAAATTTTAGATTATTTGACATCGTTTACTTGATAATTCACTAATTTATATTTACTTAAACCAAGTAATTCCTATCCAATTGAACTTGTAATCTCCTCATGGATATATTTTTTTAAATTTGGTAATCTACCACAAATGTTGTAATTTCTATTTAAACCTGATTTATTGTAAAATAATTGCCCATTTAATATTTTTCAAAAGATAGTTGGAATAAATTCTCAGGATGATTTTTATGTAAATTTAATGCCACACTCTTTCAAAATGTTAATATGTAAAGTAAAATGAATATGGCAAAAAACATAATAACGCATTGAAAATTCAACATGTTGCCTACAACAAGTGGTGCATGTGCGATTTATTTTAACATAATTTTTTTTTGCCATCTCAAAATATCTTTGAAAAATATAAATTTGTAGATATTTTTCTAAAAATTTAGAGTACAATCGTGTTTGATTCATATATAATAAGTGTTTTGGATGTGGTTCATAGTTACAAGAACCAACTCTTCTTTTCACAACATCTCTTACATTGGTCAAAAATCTTATATTATCTTTCTAAAATTGAGAAAGTAACTCTTTGAGAGTATTGGATATAACCTTATCCTTTCGTAGAAGTCTACTAGAGAATTCCCAAAGCTCAATGGTATTAGGTTCATTAAGTCTTTCACATCTTTCAATTGCTTTCCTTATTGTTTTTCTATTTATATTAAGTGCTCAGCTTGTTTTTGAAACCATTCATTTTTTCATCACTATGTCACTTACTACATGAGTTGTAAATATATGCTAGGAAGCATTACAATCATTGGTGCATGATTTTGGGCCTACAATATGATATGTATCATGCATATTTTCAATAATTTTATCATTTTTATTATCCATGTTAGATGTTCTTAGTCCTAATGTGTATATTATAGGTCTCATCTTAATCAATTTTATTAATAAAATAAATAATTAACATCTTTGACTATCATATTGCAAATTATGAAATAAAATATCCCAAATTTGTTGATCCAATCTTCTTGAATGGTGATTGGACATTTTGTTATGTATCGGTTTTAATAAAAATTCATTGACTTCAATTAAGTACTTATCTTTTCTATGCACAATTCTTGGAGGTGTTGATAATGATGGAATTTGTTGAGAGGGTGTTTCAAAACTATTATTACTTTCATTTTTTAGAGGTGGGATGACATTAAATTCTTCATACAAGTTAATTTATTCATTATATGTTTCCATGAAATTTTTTTGATGGTTAATTTCATCTTTATTTGTTTCCATCAATTTTTATTCATTTATGGGGGGTGAAGCATCATACATAAACTCATCATCAAAAAAATAAAAAACATGGAACTTTGAATGTGAACTTCCAACATTAACTAATTCATTATTTTTCAATTTCATTATTATAAATTTAATTATGGTTAATTTCATCATTATTCATTTCGTTATGGTCAATTTCAACATTACTCAATTGATTGCAGTCAATTTCATCATTGCTTAATTCATTATAATCAATTAGCTCATTATCTATGGCATTTGGTTAATAAATATTAGAGTTTGTACCTTGTTTACCATAAAATTTTCACATTAGTAGCTTGTGCTTCTCTTTGAAATATTCTAATTCCTCTGGTGTTTTATTCTTAAACAACTTCCTCTTCCTCTTCGAACGTGATCCAAAACCCATCAAAATAGACAATTGACAACTTTTTGAAGGTGGGGTCAAGTACATTGGTATGCACATATCACAAAAGTACAAGTAGAAAATGTTTATACAAACATAAGTCTCGATTTGGGCTAAAAATAGTCATTGATAAGTGAGCTTATCACTAAAAAAATAATAAAGTGATCACATCATATAGCATGATCGTGTTATGTTTGATACAAGGTCCTAACACATCCAACCCATTGAGAAGTTGATATCAATAATAATGTGATCATGTTATTATTGATATAAGCTATGGGGTTGGCAATTGGAAATGAGCACATAGTGTTTCCTATGTTAAGAATAACAAGATCACATTATTAAATAATGTGATCATGTTATACTTAATGTAGATAATGGATTATGGATTGGTGATTAAGGAAAATTAGTGTATAGGGTTTATGGATTAGGGATTAGGGATTAGTAATTATGGATTACAATTAAGATTCAAAGTGAAGGTGCATGACTACTAGGACCTTTCCCCTAGAATGGCTTGGCTTTATAGATACTCGTGTCAATCCCTATGTTAAAGCCCATGGTTTTGAATTGAAATTGTGATGAAAGGGAAATGGATCCCCATAAATTAAAATTATGTGTACATTTAATAAAATAATAGGTATCACACTTTTATGACATACATGGCACAAAATTGTTTTTGGGCACGTTTCCCAAATTGCATTAAATGTCATATCACTTATGGTTTCAATTTTTTAAGTAGTCAGCCAATATGTTTCCCAAAATAAATTAAATTACATGGTATTACTTCTTAAGTCAATATTTTATTCTTCTAATACTTTTAGAAATAAGCTCTAAGCATGTCGAAGCCCCAAAAAATAATAATAAATCATTAATTTAATAAAATGTGTTTTTGGGTTGTCATTATACCATGGATGTCATCATGCAGATTGAGTGAATTAGTCAAATGGGACAATTAGTCATGTGAGTAAGGCCAAATTGAGCCCTATGAACTTAATTCTTAGTCTAGAAATGATGTTAATTTAGGATAAAATGACTGGTTCAAGGTTTAACGAATTTATATTTGGGATTTAGAGTTTAGGGATTAAGAAATTTAAGGATTAGGGATTAGGGTTTAGGTTTTAGGGTATATTTATATAATGTTTTAGGAAATTGGGGAAAATTTAGGAGCCTTGAACTTATATCTATGATTATAAAATGTGAATTTGGGATCAGTTATCCCTCACATCATTACAGATTTAGCCTACAAAGTCAATTATGGTAATAAGTGATGTAATTTTAACCAAGTTCATCCCTGTGAACCTAATTCTTACAATATATATAAATGATGTTAATTGGGGATAAATTTATTAGTTTAGGGTTTAGGGTCTATAATTTAAAGGGTTTGGGGTTTAGGGTTTATGGCTTAGGGTTTAATGTAAATGGTATAGGGTTTGGGTTAAAGTTAAATGGTATAGGGTAACTTAGGTTTTAAGATATTAGATATAACCCCCAATCACTAAGATAATTGAAGAACATTTGGGCTACTTACGACACCTATATATGACTTGATTAACATTATGTTTACATTTCTTATAAAAGTAGGGTCAATTATGCCATGTACATGTTGCATACATGTTATATAATCAATTGATCCATTAATTTTGACCATATCACATGGGGAATTGTACAAATTAACTAATTAGATGAATTCATGATAGAATATTGATCTTTTTATTTTGACCCAAATCATATCTTACTATTGAAGACCCTCAAATTGGCCTCAAATGCCTCCTTGATTAAAAGAATCAACTATCTCTCCTCCTCTTTGGTTAATTAGGTTAAAGGGGCTCAAAATAGCCCTAATTATTGAACATAGGTACAACTAGATTGGTACTCCAAAGGCTTTAGCCATAGGTTTAAAAAGTGCATAAATTATGACATCTCATGATAAAATCAGTTATATCATAAGGCATGTATGTTTGTGGCATGTAGTTGGCATTAGGGAATAGGGCTTACAATTTAAATGTTTTAGGGAACATTAGGCATTAGGGAATAGGTTTAGGTTTAAGGACCTGCATATTAATGTCTAATCACTAGATATGCCATGTATTCAAACTAGATTCTTAATATAAAGGATGTTAATTTGGATTAAATTGAAGTTGGTAAATACCTGGAAAGTAAATGGTTTACAATTTAGGGTATAGTGTTTAGGTTTTATGGATTAAAACTTCTAGGTTTAAATGTATATACATGGTTTAAGGTACAAAGGGTCAATCATAAAGATAATTGAGGATAATTTGAATCACTTGGATCCATTTACAAGTATAGAATATGTTTTTGGGTTGTAATTATACCATGGATGTCATATCATGCAAATTGAGTTAATTCATCAAATGGGTCAATTAGTCATGTGATTTAGGCCAAACTGAGCCTTCTGAACCTAATTATTAGTCTAAATGATGTTAATTTGGGATAAAATGATTGGTTCAAGGTTTAAAGAGTTTATATTTATAGTAAATAGAGTTTAGGGGTTAGGAACTTTAGGGATTAGGGCTTAGGGTATAGGTTTTAGGGTATATAAGATACAATCATGATGGTGATTTGGTTAAATTTAAGATCTTTGAAAATAGAAATGTGAGTAAATAATGTGAATTTGGAATCAATTATCCCCCACATAATCACAAATTGAACCTACAAAGTCAATTATGGTAATGAATGATGTAATTTTAACCAAGTTTATCCCTATGAACCTATTTCTTACTATATATAAAGGATGTTAATTGGGGATAAATTGATTTTAGGGGCCTACTAAGCTTCAATGTAATGAATTTCATCCATATGATATAAATTTAGGATCCAAGTGCTCACCATTTTAAAAAATTAAGTATTTTTTCAATTTGATATGCAATTCAGTCCAAAGGATCTATTTGCAAGGAATTACATTCATATATAATGGAAAATCAGGATCACTTGGCCCTAATTGCATACCATATTAAACCAATCAAGTATTTTTTCTAGATGATCTATAATTAGGGCCAATCGAGGCTTGCTCAAGGAATTGTGTCAACATAATTCTAATTAGGGCCCTAATTTCACACCTTATTCAAATAATTGAGTGTTATCATGAATTTGATATGAAATCATGACTAATTGAACCCTCTATAAGGAATTATAGATCCATCTTTAATAACAATCAAGATTTTGATTGTGTACCAAATTAAATTGAAAGAATATTTGGTTCAATGTGATCTATGAAATTTATTCCAAACAAGCTTTGTGTAAGAAATTTAATCCTTTTACTATCAGCAAGGGGCTCTGTTGGCCCTAGATACATAACATATTAAATCAACCAAGTATTTAATTCAATTTAATATGAAATTATGGCTAATTAAGGCTCTTTTAAGTAACTGAATACATCTAATGTCAATTACAACTTCATTGGCCCCAATTGTAAACTATATCCAACTAATCATTCATTTGGTTTTATTTTATATACATAATTGGGGCCAACTGAGCCCCATGAAACTAATTTTTTCCATATAATGTTCTAGTTAGGTTACATTATCCCTAATTATACACCATATTGAACTAATTGAGTATTTAGGTTCAATATTATATGCAATTGGGGCCACTTAATCCCCAAGCAAGGAATTATATCCATCTAATTTCATTTGGAGCTAATTACACCATGTTAAATCAATTGATATTTTTTTCAATACTATACACAATTGAGGATAATTAAGTCCTATGTAATTAACTGCTTCCACCTAGAATATCAATCGAGCCATTTTTCACCCCATACAATTAATTGTGTCTATCTAATTTATGTATTGTAAATATTTTTATCTAATTTCACATCATATTTAACTAATCAAGTATTTTATTTAGTATAATATTTACAATTAAGAGTAATTCTTCCCTATGCAAGGAATTAATTTAATTTTATGTCAATTAGGGATTTCATAGCATGGGTCATATTAGACAACAATCTTAATCTGAAACTAATATTTGATCTTAAGTCTACTAGGCATAATGGCTCCTATTTAGGTTTTAGTATGTTAAGAATATGTAGCATGATCATATTATTAATGCAATTTCAATATTAAATAATGTGATCACATTAATAAAATAGTTAATAATATGACTGTATTATTAACTTGATCACAATATTTGAATTTGAATTCAATTCATGTACCTTTTGGCTCAAAAATGGCTTGGATTCCAAAGACAAAGGATTGGATTGTCAATAAACAACTAAGTTTTGAAAGGTATGAAAATAAGCAATAAATTTCAACTTTGATTACCAAATACACTAAGAATTTCAATCTGAAAATTCAAAAACTTGATACCATCGTGATGAGCACATTCTCCTCTTTCCACAAGTAGGATTATTATATTTTTTGGACTAATTTAAGGTTTTAAACTATATTTATTTATAACTATGCCTTTTTTAGGTCACTACATGCTGTAAACATACATGCCTATACATGTTCATGTAATTTGTGTTTTGTTGATCCAAGTGAAAAATAAATTATATGGTTATGTAGTACGCTTAATTATACATACATTCAAAAAAAAATATTTTCATTTTTTTGAGGTAGTTAGGCTTGACTCATGAATGACTATCCATTTCTTTGTTAGTTTTTAGGATATATTTACTTGTAAAATTCATAAAAAAAGTATCCATTGAAAAAATACAAAAAAATATAGGTGACATGCTACAAGCTTTTATCTAAATTTTCCCCAAAGTGTTTCAAATAATATTAAACTCTTCTCAAAAAATGGTGTGCATCATGGCCATCTATCTACTATGTTTTTTGAAAAAAAAGTGGAGTTCCTATTCAAATTTTATATGTTTGACCTAGTTATACTTAAACATTTTTAAAAAAAGTTAGTGTTTTGGAAACTAGAATCAAAATTCTACATTTCATGTTTTCACACCATCTTTAAAGTTGGAGTGTAGATATCTCAAATTAACTATAGAAGTTCAAATTTATGAAATTTAATAAAAATAATATCCATAAGTAGGCCACTTTTTGTCCCCCAACTTTGTGAACTTACCCATATATTGCTACTGCCTAACAATATAGCAGAGGGGCTTTGATCTTAGCGGATGAGAGATATGTAAATGTAATTTGTATCAATATAACTATATCATCATTTAAATGTTATCTATATCAATATTATTATGTAATTTTTATCTCTCATATAAATTAATATAATTATTTATTAGTTATTAATTTATCAAATAAGGGGTTCATACTAATCATTTGAAGGTTTTGGTAGAAATAAATTGACATTGATTGATTTTTTTTTTGAAATTAAAACTATTAATGTTGGAGATTTCATGCTTTCATAGTTCATGATGATTATAAAGAAGTTTTTCATAAAAATTGTGTACAACTTTTATAATCAACATTCCAAATTACATTATGTGATCCATCACCAAGTAAATTATTTATAAGTTTTTAAGTCCATTTTTCCAACATATGTATATTTTTATTGATGATGAATCACAAAATGTGATTTGAAACAACAATTAATAAAACTTATACATAATGATTAAATTATGAAATTTTGAATGGATGGAGAGTGAGGAGAAAGCATCTGGCATAAAAAGAGATAAAGACACCATGGTTTTTGAATTTGACACTGCACAATAAAACTAGGATGTACCTCATGGGATCAAAAACAATCCTCAAATAGAATTTAATGATAGTAAGGTGGATATAGAAAGTCTTCAAAAAGGTGTTATGTGTACCAATTTGACTAAAACATCTCTAAGAAAAGTCATGAGCAGCAGCAACAACAACAACAAGAAGGAGGCCAAAGATTGTCATTAGAAAGGTGTTACATTTACAAAACTGATAGACATGATGATTAAGGTTGGAGATTTCATGCTTTCATAGTTCACGATGATTATTAAGAAGTTTATTTATAAAAATTGTGTGCAATTTTTATAATCAACATTTCAAATTACATTGTGTGATCCATCATCAAGTAGAATATACATATATTGTAATAACTAATATACTATTATTATTTATAAGTTTCTAAGTCTATTTTTCCAACATATGTATATTTTTCTTAATGATGAATCAAAAAATGTGATTTGAAACATCAATTAAAAAAATCTATACATAATGATTAAATTATGAAATTTTGAAAGGATGGAGAGTGAGGTGAAAGGATTTGGCATAAAAAGAGATAAATACACCATGGATTTTGAATTTGACACTACATAAGAAAACTAGGATGTGCTTCAACAACAATCCTCAAATAGAATCTAATGATAGTAAGGTGGATACAAAAAATCTTCAAAAAGGTGTTACTATACCAAGTTGACTGCCACATCTCTGAGAAAAGTCATGAGCAACAACAAAAATAAGGAGGCCACATATTGTCATTAGAAAGGTGTTACATTTACTAAATTGATAGTCATGACCCTATAAAAAGTAATGAACGATAATATTTTGAGTGTTGAAAGGGCCCCACCCACTAATTCCCCTTTGGAAGTTTCCACTCTCTCTTAGGTAGATTGGGTCTTAGGTAAATGACTAATCGGATTAGAGCTCTCAGATGTCCATCTGATCCCATCAGTTAAAAATAATGACACTTGGGTTGATATTCTTGACACTTTGATCAATCTAGCAGATAGTAAGTTGTAAATCTCCCTTTTAACCAAGGTAAATGACTTTAGACCTAACAATGATTCCCTAAAAAAATGGGCCAATAATCAGTGGAAGCCCAAAGGTCAACTTGAGGTAGTCATTTTACCAAGGGGCTTCTTGCTTGTTAACTTTAATAATCAAGAGGATTGCTTTAGGGTACTTACTAAAGGACCTTGGTTTATAGGTTAAACCAATGTTTTCATCAAATGTTGGAAATCATGCACTAAACTAAATAACACAACACTAGAAGATATACCCATGTGGGTGTTGTTTCTAGAGTTACCTCTAGAATATTGGGAACATATGATCATTTTTGGTGTTGTAAGGGCACTTAGTTATCTGATCAAGATTTATCTATTCACTACAACTAGGATAAATATGATTGTAACTAAATTTTAGGTATCCATTCTAGTAGACAAACCTCTTCTACATACCATTAAGTTGAAATCAAAATATGGGGTTTGGTCTTAAAAAATTGAATGTGAAAACTCTAACATGATTTGTATTGATTGTAATATTTATGGTCATTACTCTAAGGATTTACCTAAATTTCCAACTCCTCTATCCCTCCCCTATTTCAGCCTCTCAACCAAATCTATTTGAGACCCCTCTTAGAAAAGTCCCAGTTAATTTTACAGCCTCATTCTTACCGTACCATCCCCCCACCTTGATCCCTCCTCCCTATTGTGGAATAAATGCCCCCCACTCATCCCCTTGATTCCCTCTTAGATGGGATTTACAATGAACCCCATCCTAAGCTTGTGATTCCTAATCTAGCTCTAGAATAGAAAGGGCCCCCTATCAAATAGGATTTTTTATATTCCAATGTTGCTTTGAAAGAATCATCTTCGTAGAGTCATTTTCTTAAATATTTGCTTAATTGGATTCCCTATTTTTTATAAACTCTATGGATTCAACCTTAAAAATTATAATGGATTCATCTAAAAAAAAGGAATTAGCACAACATTTATCCATAAATTACATGGGTGTTAAGGACAAAAAAAACTTTTCCAATCCTAACAAGAATCACCCACCTAGATCTATTTCATAATGGAATCTCTACTTGAAATGAGAATCTAGGTGAAAACTCCTTGAGCTATAACAATGTAGATTTGTCAAATAATGAGAAAGGAGAATTACCTACTCTAGTAATAGAGGAGTAATTAAACTAGACATAGGCTATGTCAAAAAGAGGCTAGAAGAAATTGGATATTGGAGAAGGACAAAAATAGCCTAGAATAACCCAAAATAATGTCATCCAAGAGAAGGAGAGTAATAATGAAATAGCCAAGGGTTATCAATAAAACCTTAAAAGCCACTTCACCAGACAAAATCAATGAAGTTCATTTCTCGGAATGTAAGGGGAATGAATAACACTAGGAAGAAGAAACTAGTTGGTAATTTGATTAAAAAAAATAGACCAATGATAATTATTTTATAGGAAACCAAAATTTCAAAAGAAATTTTCAAGAAATGTAGTAACATAATATAGAAAGAATCAAAATCATTATGTACGAGATCAAATGGTGCCTCCAAAGGAATTGCCACCCTATGGAACCCTTAAGAATTATAAGGGGAAATACTTATCAAGAAAAAATATCATATGGCTATACTCTTAAAAAAAAAAAATATCCAAGGAGGAATGGATCATATCTAACCTTTATGCTCCCAATTCCAAGCTAGTGAGGATAAAGCTTTGGGAGGACCTGATAAACTTTAGGAAAATCAATAATAATTGGAAATGGATACTATCAGGGGGTTTTAATTCCCCTCTATCACCAATGAAAAATAAAGGTAGCCTTACATATTTATTAGATAACATGGTGGATCTAAATGATTTCATAGTAAAATATAGGCTTGTGGATGTCAACCTCAAAATAAATCCTTTTACCTAGACAAACCAAAGGATAGGTGAGAATATAATGTAGGTTAGACTAGTGTAGTCATATAAAATGTCCAAATTTGTAGTTTGAGTGTGAGTTGTGACACTCTATCCATAGGACCTTATTGCATGTTCTTGTGACCCTTCTAGATACCTTTTTACTCATAACCTATCATCCATAGACTTTTAGATCATTATAGCTCAGCCATGATCTATTCCCTAGGCCAATTCTATCCCCTAGGTCTTGAGCTTATAGGATAGGAGTGATATACCTAGACTATAGTGCTTGACCCCAGGGTGTCCTATTTTTAGTGCTCTTATCCAATTAAATTTTGAGCCCAAATGACCATTTTCATTTGATTCCTATCCTTCATCATGTCAGCCTAACACATATACATTTAACCCATGACCAATAGGTCCCTATAAAATCCCACTCAAAGGTCATTTACAATTAGAGGTGAAAATATTATAGAATAAGTAAGAATATAAACAAACCACTAAGGTAAACTTTCCTATTTTATAAATATAGTCACCCAACACAGCTGCAAACACATTGAAACCCTCATACCAGTCCCTAGCCACCTTAAGCACTCTTAATTTGGCATTTTTGGATTCTCATTACACTATTACACAAATCACATCAAGTGGGAGAAATACACATGGCTTGATCCCTCTTTGAAGTATTGGTATGTAGGCAGTGTGCCCACACAAGGGGTGTGGATAATGTTCAATGCATCTTACACACACTAACCCCCTTCTTTCTCAAGTTTTAACATGCATAATGAAGGTATAGGTTTTCAATATTGAATTGCATCTACAAGGAGTTCCATTGACATTAAAGATTCAAAATTTTATAGGCAGGCTCATGCAAGAACAACAAAAAGAACCCAAAAAATTAGGTCTTTATGAGTAGTTTGGGAAATAGTGCCGAAAGAGGAAAACAAAATCAGACCCCAAGGTGTCTTGTTTTTGGTGGTCCTATCCTTTCATAAAATTAAATATATATTCTGATTTGCAATAATATCCAAGTCTTGCACAGTTAGTTTTAGACCTTGCAACAACTATTTCAACCTATTTTAAGCTAAGTTATATTTCTCCCAATTTATTGTTATTTTTAGAAAGATATAAAAGATAAATAAAATATACAAATTAGGATTGTAGTTATTGCAATATTATTCACTAATTTATTGATCCAAACCCTTAACTAAAATAGGAATAAAACTCCATTATTTCCAAAATAGTTAAATCATTTGGTGAACCCGACTTCGTTTACACATAAAAAGCCTAAAAATCTTAAGGAAAATTCCTTGTTCAATTTTCTAGTAATTTTCTAATTTTTTCCTACATATTTAAATCATAAATTCACATTTTAATTTTTAAAATTCACCATAGTAATTTTAAAAATTATTTCATTCAAACCCTAGTTGCCTATACTAGGTCCCCATTTTTTCCAATATTTTTTTGATTTTTTCTTGAATATTTAAATCAAAATTCTATATTTAAATTTTTAAATTTACAATATTAATTTTTAAAATCATTATTATTTCAAACCTTAGTTGAATTTACTATATCCCTTTACTTCTTGAGGTATCTCCTTACATGTTTATGAGCTTCATATCCTTTTTATTCATATTTTAGTTTGTTATTTTAGGACTTTACATTTCCTTTATTTAGTACTTGCCTTTCATTGCATTTTGATTATTACAACTTATTGCAAAAAATTCAATCCATTTTCAATTTGTTTTCCTACTTTAATAATGGCCTAATATGCCAGTTTTGATGAAACTGATAAGAGGGAACTTCAAGACCTTTTAACTAAACATCTTGATATGTAAGATGATATGCTTAAAATATTACAAGAGTAAAAAAAAACAAACAATGGTCAATCTTCTCAAACCATAAAGCAACTAGTTGCAAATGACACTACGAGGGTAACTATGTCTCCACAACCCCCTATAGTAGCCCAACCTTCCTATGTGGTACCACCAATTATGACTAGTAGATCTTTATCTCTTGATGTGGTTTCCCTTAAGCAAGAGATAAAATATCATAAATCTAAGATGCTACATCTTGAGCAAGATGCCTCTAGATCAAGATAGGATTTTAATTCTTTTGCTCTACTTCATACACCATTGGCATGTAATATTGATTCTACACCCTTGCCACCAAGTTTTGTTTAACCCAAACTCACTCTATATGATGGCAAGGGTGATCCAGAGACATACTTGAGATATTTTCACATAGCATGCTTGGACTATGTGTCAAATGACTAGTTACTAACCAAGCTATTTTCATGAAGTTTAAAGGATTATACCTTATAATAGTTCTATAGTCTACCAAATCAATTGATCAATGCATTCAATCCTTTAGCTGACATGTTCTTAGCTCAATTCAACATTAACATAAGTGAAAAGGTTTCTTATGCCCAAGTTGTACAATAGAAATAAAGGTCAAATGAGCATCTCATAGATTGTGTTCTTTGATATAAGACTATCTTGGATAAAATGACTAGCCCCATGGCTGATCAAGAATTAAAATATCTCTTCAAATAGAGTCTTATACTAGTTTTTCATGAGTCAATAATGTTCAAAAGATTCTCTTCCTTTATTGAGTTATGTCATACACTAAAGGAAAAATAAGTCAAATTAATTTCAATGGGCAAACTTAAGTACACAAGCATATCAAAAATAATAAACAAGAGTAATAGTAAAGTCCCATATAAAGTAAAGGTCAATGATAAAAAAATTCAAAATCAACCAATAGTTAATGTAGCTTTAAAGCCCCCTCAGTGAGTGGTTTTATCTACACCTCCACGATGAACTTTTACCAATCTACTAGTATCTCCAATGAGAGTCTTACAATAACTATTAGAATGTAACATCATATTTCTCCCTCTTATTTGAGAATTTGATCCAAAAAAGCCTCTTCCATGAGGATATGATTAGAATGCATTTTGTAATTTTCATAGGGCACCAGGACATACAATGAATAGATGCATCAGTTTGAAACACAAGATATAGGATTTGATAGATGGAAAATTTATTGATCTTGGCACTCTAGTTGAGCCTCCTCAGGCAAAACAAATAAAAGACAAAGCTATGAAAATTTTCTTAGATCCTTTCCCAAAACATTCTAAACAAGATATAGGGGATAAATTAGGTGTTCACCATGCATATCATGTACACCTTCCACTAGCTACATATCAGACACCTTTAGTTCAGTCACATCCTTTAAGAAACATGATCAGTGTGTATAATTCTAGAGTTCAAGCTAGACCTTCCATCTCTTTTTTAGAGCATGAAATAATTGAATATGATTTAGATTATCATGCACTCTTTATTATAGCCTACATTAATCATCATCTCATTCATAGTGTTTTCATAAATAATGGATCTAGTGTGAACATGTACACTAACATTACTATAACATTTGGGATATTTAGAGTAGGATATTACCTTGATGGACATAGTTATCATTGGATTTAGTGGGCACATATAGAGTTTATTAGGTGAGATTGTACTTCCTCTACAGGTTGGTCCAAAACATATGGCCACACCATTTACTATTGTTCTTAGTTTAGGAGTATTTGATATGTTACTTGGTCAACTATGGATTCAAAAACTTTCGGTAGTACCTTCTATAGTTCATAGATACATAAAATTCATTCATGCTAATTAGGTTGTTATAGTTGGTGGAGTTTTGTATGAGTTACCACTTCCCACTTTAGAGCTATCTCCTACTTTGTAATCACTAGTTTTAGCTTCTCCACCAGTTACAGTTCATCCTCCAGTTTAGATTCAGCCATAGTCGAGGCCTTCTTCACCAACACAAAGAGTTCATACACTTCCAAGAAGGCCTATTATAGAGTAACCATAGTTTTAGGACTCTAGACATTTCTTAGCTACAATATTCACACCCAGGGTAGTATCATTGAGGTCTCATGCCTCTACACATAGAGCACATGTTCAGAGAGATTCTTATACTACAATATGGGTCCCTAAGAGCCCTATAGTTGCATCCACTTCTCAAAGTTACAAGGAGACCCCAAAGTCAGTTTTCACTACATGGATTTTAGAGCACTTACAACATACACATCTTTTAAATTCATAATCTCAACCATTCCATCATGCTTCATGTTCATGCATGATCCTAATCCTTAATTCAAGACACCATGATAGGGAGTCTCCCATGAGACTCATTGGTTAGTATAATTTATTCTCAATCTTTCATGTACATAGTTTACTTATGCTTGCTTGTATATAGCTTCTTTTCAATTTTTTATTCATAGTCTCCTTATGATTGATTATATATAGCTTATTACAAAAATCCAAAAAACATTCAAAAATAACAAAATACTAAAACATTCAAATAACTCAAAATACCAAAAACTTTTTAACTATATGCATTATCCATGATTTACATTTCTACTACCATGCTAGACTTACATTTTGTTGTTCTATGCTATTGTTTGCAAATTTATCTACATTACCATGCTTCACTTGATCTTATTTGAGTGTGTACAATGATGCCCAAATCCTTGATTTCTTCACTTTACCCATTAAGGGGGAATCCTACTTCTACATTCAAGACATACATCGATATATCTACCCACTAGGGGAATCTTTTACATGACTACACCATCTAGGTTATGTCATTCCTACACCACATACTCTATCATGTTGATGTACATTACTTAATAGCTTACACATATTACTCTATCAACATTCACTATTATATACCCTTTGTGTATTTCTTAGCAATTACCTAGTCTTGTACTCCATGTCTTGCATACTTTCACTTCTTGCTTTGATTAGTTATATGTAATTATATTTATGGGATCTATATACTTTCCTTTATTGATTTTTTTAGATAGATGTGATTTCATTTATCAGTTCTTATTTTGTATCTTATGTGTGCCTTAAGACATTTGCCAATATCCTTTAATTATACTCTTCTATGTGTTTTTAGCCTTTGTGCCAACCTTGCTTGTTTTCAATTGTATATGTATGTAGGAATTTGAACATGCCTTGTATGCTTATTTTCCCAATTTGAGTGAAATTTGCCCATGTCCCTTATTTTCTTGGCCCCTTGGCCACTCTTATATCCTTCTTGATTCTTGCCTTGTGTGTTTATTTCTTATTTGTTTATCACTACTTATAATACCATGATCCAGATCATGCATTATTTTTTATTTTTTGGATGCCATCATGGACATCATGTTCCATCCCTCCTTGAAACCTTAGAAGTAATAACTATCAACTAACCAAACTTCTAAGTTTCAGTTTAATACATTGCACATGCTATTACATTGTTACATCTATCTAGGCATACCCTTATTGATCCAACAATCTCCAATATAAATTATGATATATCTTGAGATATTTTTTTGATTATCATTGTTATATCTGTAATTCATAGCTTAGGTATCTTTCTTTTGAGGTAAGTCAATGTAGGGTCTTCATTCATACCCTCAAAAGAGGGGGCAGCAAATAAGGGTTTTGTCATAGAAATCAAAGCTCTCTACCAATCAAAAATTATTTTTTAGAACACTCAAAATAGAAATTAGAGTTCAATCTAGGTAGAATAAACCAAAAAATAGTCATGATTATAGAATAGTGATCAAAATCAATAAAGGTTAAGAGTGCCAAACCTAGACAACAACATTAGACACCAAGGTGTCCTACTTTTGGTGCTCCCATCCAAACAACAAAAAATTGAGATTTTCCAAAAATAGATAAAAAGGTAAGTTCAGTTACAATTTTGTCACCTCTAGTTTAGATCAGATTCAACAATTTTATTATAATTTTCCTCAAATAATATAGGTATAGGGGGCATCATGCATGGCATGATGGCTCTTGCTTCTATTTTTAGATAGGGTAGTTAGTATAACTTCCAAATTAGAATCCATGTTATAGACACCAGTGATTGGGGGAAATATGCATGGCACATTTGACTTATTTTATTTTTGAGTTCAATACATTACCTAGGTATTCTTAGTAGTTGTGTGCCTTATTATATCTATAGGTGGTTGGCATAATTCTCAAGTGGCTTCCACATAATCTTAGTTCCTAGTTCTGGAGTGGATTTCATACAAGCCTATTCTCCACCTTTCATAATGGCCAAGATTGGCCTAGTTTCCTATACACATTTAGATATCTATGCCACATTGTTAGATTTTAGAGAATTCATGGAATTCATGAGCCATCTCATATGATGCACATACATACCATTATCAGTTCATAGCTTCACTTAATGGGCAATGATGGAGCCAAAGGGCCAACCTTTACATTCTTGAGCCACTCTTAGGGAATTGAGCACTTAGCTCCATTCATAATATTAATTTTGGTTTATCACATACCCAACATTATTTGACACACTCAACATCAGTCAATAACACAATAGGTTTTGTATTGGTCCATGTACCTGGTGAGGTATATTCTTTCCTTTCTCTTCCTCTCTCTCTTGCCCAACTTTTGTACATTTTTATTTTAGATATAGCATATCTAGTAAGAAATGATATACTTTTTATTCTCTTACATATTTACACTTCATGATGTGCTCTCTCTATGCAAACTCAACATCACACAACTTCATGGACTTCACCATTGCATATAAGTTTAGGTATACTTTCTAATTTTTCTTTATCTTAGTTATTCACTTTACTTCATCACTAGAATAAAGGGGGGGGGAATGTAGTCTTATAAAATGTCCACATTGGTAGTTTGAGTGTGGTTTGTGACACCCTATCTATAGGACCTTTTTTCATGCTCTCGTGACCCTTCTAGACACCTTTTTTCTTATAACTAGTCATCCATAGACTTCTAGATGATTATTCCAGCTTAGCCAGACTCTATTCCCTAGGATAATTCTATCCCCTTAGGTCTCAAAATTGTAGGATAAGAGTGCCATACCTAGAATATAACACCAAACCCTAGGTGTCCCATTTTTAGTGCTCTTATCTAATTCAATTTTGAGTCCAAACAACCATTTTCATTTGATTTATATCCTTCATCATGTTAGCTAGTGTGAATACATTTAACCCATGACCAATAGTTCCCTATAAAATCCCATTCAAAGGTCATTTACAAAGAGAGGTGAAAAATCTTAAAAAGTAAGAAAGAATACAAAAAAATCACAAAGGCAAACTTTCACATTCTCTACATACAGTCACCCAACACAACTGTAAACACATTTAAACCCTCACACTAGTCCCTAGCCATCTCAAGTACTCTCAATTTGGAATTTTTTCATCCTCATTTCACTATTGCATAAAGTACATCAATTAGGAAAACTACATATGGCTTGATCCTTCTTTGGTGTATTAGTATGTAGGTAGCATGCCCACATAAGGGGTGTGGATACACATTCATTACATCTTACACACACTCACCCCCCCTTTTTCTCAAGTTTTATAAAAAAAATGAAGGTATAGAGTTTCAATATTGAATCATCTCTATAAGGAGTTTTATTGACATTCAAGATTCAAGATTTTATAGGCAAGCTTACATAGGAGCAATGAAAAGAACCCAAAAAAATAGGTCTCCATGAGTAGTTTGGAAAATAACATCATAAAAGGACACCAAAACTAGACCCTAGGGTATATTATTTGTGGAAATCCTATCCTTTCACAAAACAAAATCCAAATTCTAATTTGTGACACTGTCCTAGTCTTGCATAGCTAGTTTTAGACCCTATAACAACCATTTCAACGTATTTTAAGATAAGTTATATTTCTCTTAATTTATTGTTATTTTTAGAAAGGTACAAAAGAAAAAGAAAATATAAAAATTAGGACTAATTATTTCAATATTATTTACTAATTTATTAACCAAATCCTTAACTAAAATAAGAATAAAACTCCACTATTCCCAAAATAATTAAATCAACCAGATAGGTGTCTAGTATCCTTATGTTGGGATGTTCATCATAGCATCTCATTATCATCCCCATTTAGAATTGGATTATATCATAATCCTATCATATTTGAAGGAAATATTATCCCTAGAATGAAAAATATCCCATTCAGATTTGAGGTACTATGGCTACACTGCCCAGATATACATGAAGACATAAAGACTTGGTGGCAAGAACCCTTCTCAAGATCTTACATGTTCATCCTGGTCAAGAATCTTAGTCACCTAAAATCAAAACTAAAAACTTGGAAGAGGGAGGTTTTTGGTAATATCTTTACCCAAAAGAAACACATTGGAGAACTCAAAAAACTTAAAATCTACTCCTCTCTATACGATACTAAGGATCAAATCTATGCTCTTGAGAAATACCTTCTCTAAGCCTATCATAACCATGAAGCTAAATAAGAATATTTTGGGAAACAAAATTCTAGATGCCTTTGGATGAAGGAAGGAGATAGAAACATAGTTTTTTTTAATCAACAAGAATCATAATCAAGAACAAAAATTTGAATTTAAACTCATATAGGATGATGGAAGGAAATGCATGAACCTAAAGGATATCAACAACTAGATTATTCAATACTTCTATGACTTGCTCAAAGAAAGTGCTTACTGAAGCACTATTTGGAGGAAAAAATGCTTCACAACTTCTTGATCCTTATTTATCAAGCCAACAATACCGTACTCTTAAAACCTCCCTTAGTGGAATATATCAAGATTGTAGTGTTCTCAATGGAATGAAGTAAGGCCTCAGGCTTGATGGATTCCCTTCCATATTTATTCAAATATTTTGGGATATCATTCACATAGAGGTGGAACCTACTATCTCAAAATTCATTAGAGAAGGTATAATTCTAAATCACTTGAATAATACTTTCCTCATACTTATTCTAAAAATCTTGGAGAAAATTATCTCAAAGACTTCAAGCTAATAAGCTTATGTTTTACAACTTATAAAATCTATTTAGTAACTTTGGTAAGAAGAATCCAACCCATTCTAGAGAGAATCATAGAAGAACATCAAGGAGCCTTTATATCATGGTATCAAATCATGGACGGGATAATCACCATTCATAAGGTAATCCATTCCACACATTTAAACAATAATCATGGAATGTTCATGAAACTTGATATGAACAAAGCATATGATAGAGTCTCCTGGAGATTCATGGATAAATTTTAGATAAATTTGGATTCAATTCCTCCTTTAGAACCATTATTTATAGTTGCATTTCCACTCCTAGGTTTCAACCATAGTTAATGGGATCCCATTAGTCTTCTTCTCATCCAGCTAAGGTCTAAAACAAGTGGACTCTTTGTCACCTCATATTTTTATCATCCTTGCTAAATCATTGGGAAGAGTGATAACTACAGCTAGAAACATAGGTATAATCAAAGGAATCAAAGTTGATCAAGGCACCAATCTAGTCTTTCATGAACAATTTTATAATGACACCTTCTTAATTAGAGAAGCCATAACATAAGAAGATAATAATTTTAAAAGGATCCTTATAAATTATGATAAACTATCTAATCAGAACATAAATTTCAACAAAAGTTATGCTTTATTCATTAACACCTGTAGTCATATAAAATACAAAAATTAGTAATTTGGAAATGGATAATAACATCCAATCCATAGGTCCCTTTTGCTTGCTTTCATGACCCTTCTAGACACCTTTTTTCTCATTCCAAATCAGACGTAAACATCCATCATTTAAAATTTTATATGCAAGTTCACATAAGGACAATAAATAAAACCTAGAAAACTTATGTCTCTAGACAACATTTCCCAACTTGGAATATAGTGCTAGACCCTAGGGTGTCCCCTTTTCAGCACTCCTATCCAAATGCATTTTCATCCCCAATGGTGAGATTCCTTTAGTTCTTATCCTCTTCCTTTTTAGCCTAACATGAATACATTCGACTCATGACCAATAGATCCATATAAAATCCCATTCAAAGATAATTTGGAAAGGGTTGGAAAATATCATTCAAGAAAGCAAGAATATAAGAAAGACCACTCAATAAATCTTCTCTATTCTCTACATACAACCAACCTATACACTTTGAAGCTAAACCGATTCTTCAGACTAGTCCCTAGCCATCTCAAGTATACCTAGTTTCACATCTAGTTGAATTCTCATACATAATTGCACCAAGAACTTCAATGAGAGAATTAAATTAGATTGATCCCTCTTCAAATTATTAGCATGTAGGCAATGTGTCCACACACAAGGTGTGAAGTACATCCAATGTATCCTTTACATAGTAATTCCTTTTCTTTCTTTCCAAAATTTCTTTTCAAGTTCAAGCATAAAGAGCTCCTAAGGCTTTTGAAGATTAAAATAGATGTATAGTGAGCTCTGTAAACTTCTAGGATTTGATATTTCACTAACAGGGTAACACAAACCTTCCTAGTAGAACCCATAAAATGTAGATCACCTAGACAATAATTTTTAAAAAGGACTACAATACCAAACAACAAGGTATCCCACTTTTGGTGCTCCTGTCCAATTAGAAAATGAAGTTTAGGAACCTATTTTCAACACTATCCTAGTCCTTTACCTAAATTTTTAGACCCTGTCTTAGACTGGATAGCATAAAATAAGCTAAATTACATTTTTCCTTGCTCTCTTACTATTTTTAGAAAGGTTAAATTACAATTAAATTTCACAAATCAGTAGCCATAATTAGGAATATTATTTACTAATTTCCCCTACTCAGACTTGTTTATTAAATAGGAATAAAACTCCTTTATTCTTAAAAACAATAAAACATTTGGTGAACTTGACTTACTTTGAATTTTGCACAAAACCCCTAGAAACCCTAGGGTAAATTATTTTTGATTTTTTGTCATAATTTCTTGATTTTTAATATATTTAAAAATAAAAAACCTACAAATGAATTAAAAAATTATCATATATATTTTTTAAACCCTAGTTTTCACATATTAGTCATTTTTGCATATAAACACATTATAAACACTAGGAAAAATATATTGCTAATTTTAGAAATATTTTTTGATTTTTCCTAAATTTTAAAAGCAAAATTCTACAATTTTTTTATAAATTCATATCAAATATTTAAAATTATCATACTATTTTTTTATTTAAAAAATTCATTCAAACATCCTAGTTGCATCAACTAGCTCCCAGTAATTTTCCAAATTTTTTTTTGAATTTTTAGTTGCATATTAAAATAAAAAAATCACTTTAAATTTCAAAAATTCATAGTAATTTTCAAAAAAATATTTTTCTCAAAACCCTAATTGCATCTACTAGGTCCCATTAAATCAAACATTTTCCCATTAGTTTTTGAATTTTTTACTTGCATACTTAAATTACAAATTCAATTTCAATTTTAAAATTCATAGTATTTTGCATAAATATTGTTTAAAAATCTCTAGTTGCATATACTAGCTCCTACTTCATTTCTTGAGATATCACCTTACATCCATAGCCAAATTGTAAAAATGATGCTCCTTTATGTATAATTTTTTCTTACATTTCTTGCAAATAACAAAGAACCCATAATGGGCCCTATCATGTATATAAATGATGAAGTCTATCATATGTTAGCAAAAAGATTCATCCTTTGCATTTCATATTTATGTTTCATTATATGGGATGACATTACAATATTCATTGCAAAAAATGCACAAGACTTCAAATTTATTTTTGAATATTTTATTTTGTTCATACAAAATAATTACCAACTCCATTTTATTAAATGCATTCAAAATGTTATGTTACATTACAAAAGTTTATGTCTTTATGAAAAAAATCATGTTATCCATCCTTTGATTTCTATTCCTCACATGGAAAAAGTTTCAATCTTATCATGCTAAACACATTAGAAATATCATAACACATGCCAAAGTTTTTTATACATTCATGCACAAATTCATGCTTTCTATCACTCGCTCTATATCTCTTATGTGGATTTTTTTTCAATTTTATCATGCTAAACACATTAAAAATGTCATATCACATATCAAAATTCTCAATGTATTCATGCACAATGTCATGCTCTCTATTAAATAATTTCTCTTTCTCATGAGGAAAAAATTTCAAGATTATCTTGCAAAACATATTAGAAATGCCATGATTCAAATAAAAGTTTTCTATGCATTTATGCACAATTCCATGCTCTCTATCCCATGTTTGCTATCTATCATGTGTAATGTTATATATAAACATATCACTATACATGGTTTCTACTTAGATGTATCTAACTCTTTGGATACTTTTAAGTATCTACCTATCACTACTAGACACAAGAAAACACTAGTGGTTATATCTATCCCTCCTCTCTTCAAAATTGGTTCATCTAGCTTTTATCCCACACCTACTACTAACTCTATGACTATAGTAGATTATGTGGTATATGATATCAACCAAGTTTACAAAGATAGGTAGGTTGATTACACCCATGGTTATAGCTTTGTCACTTAGGTTAGCACCCCTTCCGATCTAGTTTTAGCTCCTCCACTTATTATAGTTCTTCCTTCGTTACAGATTTAAATACAATTGACACATCTATCACTGGTATAGAGGGTTCATACATCACCACACCTTTGGGATTCTAGATATCTTTCAGATATATTTTTCACACCCAGAGTAGTTAAATTAAGATATCATGGGTCTAAACATAAACACATGTTTAAAGAGCTTCTCCTACTTTTAAATGGGTCCCTAAGAGCCCTACAGTTGCATCCACTTCTCAAAGTTACAAGGGGACCCCATAATTGATTTATACTATAGATATTTTAGATAATTTACAATATATATAGCTTTCAAAGCCATAGTCTCAACATTTCCATCATGCTTCACAATCATTCATGATCCTTCTTCTTGATACAGGACAACATGATAGGGAGTCTCCCATAAGACTCATCGGTTAGTATCATTTCTTCATAATAGTACTTGTACATATCTTCCTTTTCCTTTATGGTACATAGTTTATTTTCAACTTATTATACATAGTCTATCTTAATTTATTGTACATAGCTCAAATATTTCAAACTATAAAAACAATACAAAATTTCAAAAGATAAAAACATTCAAAAAATTCAAAAACACCAAAACAATTTTATTGTATGTATCATCCATGCTTTACATTCATACTATCATATTAGGAATTACATTTTCTATTTCATGCTATTGTATGTCAATTTATCTACATTACCATGCTTCACTTGATATCCTTTGAGTGTGTGGAGTAACATCCAGCCACTTGATTATTTCACTCTACCCATTGAGGGGGAATTCCTACTTCTACATTTAAAGCACACATCGATATACAAAACTAGTGGGGGAATATTATACATGAAAAAACCATCCAAGTTATGTCAATCCTACACTACACACTCTAAGTTATCATACTGATATACATTACTTACCAAATTACATAGATTACTATATCAACATTTCACTAGTATCTAAAACTTGCATATCTCTTAGAATATACCTAGTCTTGTACTAACATGTCTTGCATACTTTCACTTCTTACTTTGATTAGTTATATGTGTTTGTAGTTACAATTTACTTTCTTTCATTCCTTACATAGCATATCTTGTATGATTGCATTTCTAGTTCCAATTTTGTTTCGTATATGTACCTTAGGACATTTACCAATGTCCTTTACTTCTATTCATGTGTGTGTATGTTTGGAAATTTACCAATGTCCCTTGCTTATGATCTTCTATGTGCCTATGGCCCTAATACTAATCTTTGCTTATTTAAAATTGTATGTGTATGTAGCATTTGAACATGCCTTATATGCTTGCTATCTAATTTGAGTGACATGTGCCCATGTCCCTTGTTTAAGTGGCCCCTTGGCCAACCTTGTATGATTCTTGCTTTATATGCTTGTTACTTGATTTCTTGTCCTTTTTTGAAATGTCATGATTCATTTCATGTATTTACCTTGCTTTATTAGATGTCATGATGGACATCATGCTCTATCCCTCCTTGACAACTAATAACTAACAACTAACATCTAACATTTCTAGTTATAGTTAAGTATATTGCACATTATTTTACATTGTTATATCTATCTAGGCATACCCCTATTGATCTAACAATATCTCAATATAAACATTTTTATATCTAGAGATATCTTGTCAAATATCATTGCTATATCATGTATCTATGCAACATAACACACTTACATGACTCTTTTATCTTGAGGGTAGTCATTTTAGGTTCAATCATTCTTACCCTCAAAAGAAGGGGAAAAAATAGGGGTTTTGTCGTAGAGATCAAATATCCTAGTATTCAAAATATCAGCATTCAAATCACCCAATTTAGAATCTAGAGGTCTAACCAGTTAGAATAGAATAGAAAAATAGTGACAGTTCTAGATCAATAACTAGTTTTAGCACATAACAACATCAAAAATGGATAGTAGTGTAAAACATAAGGGTGTACTCATTTTGGAACTCTTATATAGGTATAAAAACACCTAGGTTTTCTATTAATAGGCAAAATTTTTATCTTAATTGTAGTTTTTGCACATCTAGATCAGTTAGAATCAATAGTTTCAATATAGTTTTCTTAAGGAATCTAGATATAGGTGGGTATCATACATGACATGATGGCTCTCACTTCTTATTTTAGATTAGGTAGTTGACATAAACTCTAGATCAAAATCCATGTTCTAAACTCTAGTGATTGGGGGAAATATGCATGTCACATTGGTCTTCTTTTATTTTTGAGTTCAGTTTATTATCTAGGCATTCTCAATAGTTGCATGTCTTACTCCATTTATAGGTGGTTGGCATTATTTTCAAGTTGAACTTTCATAAAATTTTAACTTCTTAAGTACCTAAGTTCCCAATTTGGATTTCATATAAGCATATTTCATCAGTTTTGGAGTGGATTTTATACAAGCCTAACCTCCATGGTTCAAAATGGCCAAGAGTGGCCTTTATTACATCATACATTTAGCTATCCATGCCACATTATCAAATTTTGAGAGAATACATGGGATTCAAGATCCATCTCATATGACATCTAATCCATATTGATATCACTTCATAACTTCACTTCATGGGGTAATAATGGAGACAAATGGCTAGCTAGCTTTTGTATTCTTGAGTCACCTATTCAGAGGGATTAGACACATAGTCCAAACATCGATTGACACAAACATGATTCATTAGATTCACTTAGTAGGTGATGATGGAACCAAATGGATTTCCTTTACATTCTTGATCCACTTCTAGGGAATTGAGTACTCATCTTTGTTCATGATATTAATTTTGGTACAATACACACCCAACACAATCCATTATCACAACAAGTTTTGTATTGGTTTGCATACCCGATGAGGTGTATTCATTACTTTCTCTTCCTCTCTCTTTTACCTAGATTTTATACAATCTTATTTTAGATATAGCATATCTAGTATGGACTGATATACTTTATGTTTTTTATTACAGATTCACACTTCACACCATGCTCTTTCTATGCACATCCAACATCACACACTTCATGAGTTTCACCTTTACAATTAAGTTTAGGTATGCTTTCTATTTTTCCTTTATCCTATTATTTCACTTTGTTGCACCACTAGAATAAAGGGGGGTAAATATAGTCATATAATATGCAAAAATTGGTAACTTGAGCATGGTTAATAACACCTAATCTATAGGTCCCTCTTGTTTTCTCTCATGACCCTTCTAGACACTTTTTTGCTTATTCCTAGTCATCCATAAACATCCAACATATAAAATTTTATAGGCAAGTTCAAATAGGGATAATAAACAAAACCTAAAAAACTTATGTCTCTAAGACAAAAATTCCCAACTTAGACTATAGCACTAAACCCTAGGGTGTCCCCTTTTTTGTGCTTTTGTCCAAATGCATTTTTATCCCCAATGGTCAAATTCTTTTAGTTCTTACTTGAATGATATTCACCAACCCTTTCCAAATGATCTTTGAATGGAATTTTATATGGATGTATTGGTCATGGGTCAAATGTATTCATGTTAGGTTGATAAGGAAGAGGATAAGAACTAAATTATTTTGATCCCTCTTTAGAGTATTGATGTGTAGGTAGCATGCCCACACACAGGGTGTGAAGTGTGTCTAACATATCCTTTACACACTAACCCCTTTTCTCTCTTTCCCATTTTTTTTCAAGTTTAAGCACAAAGAGTTCCTAGGGATTTTAAAGATTAAAAAATATGCACAATAAGTTCTGTAGACTTTTAGACTTCAATATTTCACTGATAGGGTAACATAGACCTATCGAGTAGAACCCAAAAAACTTATATCATTTGGATAACAACACTAGAAAAGGACTACATCACCAAACAATAGGGTATCCCACTTTTAATACTCCTATCGACTTAGAAAACAAAGTTTAGGAACCTATTTTTGACACTATCCTAGTCTTGTACCTGAATTCTTAGACCCTATCTCAGACCAGACATCACAAAATAAGATAAATTACATTTCTCCTTGCTCTCTTACTATTTTTAGAAAAGTCAAATTGTAATTAAATTTCACAAATTAGTATCCATAATTAGGAATATTATTTACTAATTTTCCCTACTTAGACTTATTTATTAAATAGGAATAAGACTCCATTATTCCAAAAAATAATAAAACAACACTCAAGAAGGCCTTCAAAATAAATTAACCAACATCTTTGGCCGTCAGATAGGGAAGCTCCCTTCCATCCAACTCAAACTTTCTATTTTCACTGGTAAACTAAAAGATGAATACTAAAATCTGTTGGTGGATAGAATTCAAAAGAAACTCCTGGGATGGAAAGGTCATCTCCTTACTCAAGCTGTTAAGCTCCAAATACTTAAGATCACTATTCAGAGTATCCCAATATACTTCATGTCTATTTTCAAAATTATGAACAATATTACAAATAAAATAGAATATATCCAATGCAATTTCCTTTAGAAAGGGATGGAAGAAAGGTTTAGGTTCCCCCTAGTTTATTTGGATAAGGCTTGTCTACCTAAATCTAATGGTGGATTAGGACATTAAAAAATAAGAGACATGAACAAATATCTTCTTATCAAAATGGGTTAGAAAATCTTGAAAGAGGATTAATAATGGACACAAATCATCAAGGCTAAATACATAATGTGTAATTACAAAGATAGCTTCCTATGGGAGGAAGTCTTGGTGGATGGATATACCTTTTATAAAGTGATCTCTAGTGGAAAAAATCTCTTATAAAAAGGTTATAGGTGGAAAATAGGCATCAGTTGATTTTTTAGATGATCCTTGGTTATCTCAAACCCCCTTTGTATTTCAACACCCATGGACCAACCTTTCTATCATCATCATAGATAAATGGGGCAATAAAGTGACATACTACTATGACTTCTCCAAAGTCTCCCCTAAATATAAATTCCTTAATCTGAGTAACATCACTTATGATGAATCCTAAGTTCCTCTTGATCTTAATTAAAAAAACTATATAATTCACATATCCCACTTTCCTAAGAAGGATTATATTCTTTGGTTTGTCAAAGATAGTGGGTCTTACATAGTGAAGTAAAGATATTTAGTGGATCTAGAATTAGGGGATCAATGGGATCTTTGGAATCCTCTTTAGATCAAATACCTAATCTTGAAAATCAACAATTTTTTTGGTTGTCTACTCAGAATTGGATTCTCACCACATAAAATCTTATCAAGAGGGGCTTTACAATTCCTAATCATTGTTCACTCTACTCCACCTCTGTTAATTTAGTTCATCATTTATTTATAGAGTGCCTTAGTCTCTTAGTATTATATAGGTTGATTAATTAGTTTTTGGTCTCCTAGCTTTACCTAAGCTCTATTCGATATCTTATTCATCAATGGAAATCCATGTGGTCACTCCCATCTCTTTATTTATTCTGGATCCTTTCCCTCCATTTCTTATGGGCCAATTGGAAGGCTAGGAATGATCATATCTTTGAAAATTAGAGCTATTTACCTGGGTTGATCTTTAAGTGTCTTTGTTCTTATATATCAGATAATTAGAATGCTTTCACCCCCAAAGACAAGGTTCGGCTCTCCTTATTTGAATCCTCTATTTTTTATTTATGGAATCTCTCTCAAATTATGGAAACATCATAATTGGTGACAACTCATTGAGCCACCAAATGGTTGAGTCTCCTTTATAGTTGGTTTAAACTTAACTTTGATGGCACATTGAAAGGCAATTTGATCCTAGATGGGGGGAGGGGTGATTCACCATCACACTGGGTTGGTTTTTGCTACTTGTGTAGGTTCCTTGGGTCACAAAACTAATCACACTATTGAGACCATGGCTACCTTTTTAGGAATTTATCTTGCTCCCCATCTCCACATCCTTAAACTTATCATCAAGGTTGACTCCCTCAATATTCTTCATTCACTAGATGGTAAATCCACCTCATATAATACCATCAAATCTATAATTTATGATGCCCACAATGTTTTACATTCACTCAAGCTATTTTCCATTAACCACATATATTAGGAGGGAAACTTTATGGTGGATATCCTTGCTAATTTTAGTGTGAGCACTAATAGGCTGGTTACTTGGGATATCCATAATCAAATTCCACCCTAAATCCTTAGAACTCTCAATCATGATTGGATCCATTCATCACCTTAAGTTTGCTAGGTTTACCCTAAATGATGCATTAATGAATAGTGTATAGAATTCTCTAGTTAATAATTACCACCTTAATTTCACATTTAATGCCATTGGGAATAACACTTTGTTCAATTTATCTATAGATTTAAACATGAATGCTAAGTTTATGGGCATCATTTATTACATCAAGTTGACAATGGGGCAAAAAGAGACTGATTAGAATTACTTTCTTCTTCAAGTGTTCAAAACAACAAAAAAGTTTGGAAAAAACTCTATAAAGGGGGTTTGAATTTGTTCATGTAGTGTATTACCAACTATGATAGAAACCTATTGAAGGATTTTATTCTCTCTTGGAAAAAATGAATAATCAAAATGAGGGGTCTGGGAATATTGGTATCAAAGGAAAGTATTGGTGAGGTGATGGACATGCCATGTAATGGGATAAAACCTTTCAAAGGTAGCAGTTGTAAGTTAGAACTTATGCATAAAGTTTTCAAAAATGATGAGGAGGTGAAGACAGTCAAGAAAGGATTTCTCAAGATTAACCTCCCAAAGTGATGGCCAAAAATATACCTATAAGTGATGAAATATGTCACTCTTGAAGGTAAGTTTGATTTAATTTTCTCACACTATTTCCGTTTCCTTAACCATTTCAAAGGGTATAAAATAATTTTGCCTCTATATTTGTTAAAATCCTTGAAAAGTATCTCCTTGGCCTACTAGGTGAGTAATAAAAATGACCTTATTCACCATGGTTTTATTTATTTCTTGGTCTAAAAAGGTGAGCCTTTACTGAGCAAACCCCTCTCCCTTGTTCAAGACCTTTTTGATGAAGCCCTTGAGCCTCCTAACAATAAGGAGGCTTCCCCCAACCCTAGTTCCTTCACCCCCTCCACCATCCTTTATCATATACCTCTCAACTACCTACTTACCCCTTCATTACCCTCTATCAAGAAATGTAAAATCACCTCTAATCTCACCAAGGAGGAAACCGGCCTTAAAGACACCTTAACCCTCTCCATGGAAGACTCAAAAGGATAACACAACATAGAACTAGGTTTTTTTATGGATAGGCTCAAGAATGTTGGGATGGCCATGTCAGACCTTATTACTGATTAGAATCAACTTAAAGTGACTATTTTGAACTACAAAAATAACTTGGATGTGGTGTTAAAGATGGAAGACACTCCAAAAAAAAGATATAACCAATGGAGATTTCTAAGGAATCCCGTACTAACCAGACTACTTCTCATCATAAATGGACCCCAAGTTCAACTCAAGATAATACCATCCTCACATTTAATGAAGGCCCCTATAAGTGTATTAGGGTCAAAATTAAAAAGGTTCTATTGAAGGAATCTAGTCAAGAGACTGAGGATGAGAAGGAGACTACTCAAGATAATACTAGCTCTAAGGAGATTTCTAATTCTAGATAATACTTTGCTTGTGGTATTTTTGAGTTTATATTTTTAGTTATATTTACATTTATTTTACTTTTGGGCTTCTAGTATGTTTATTCTTGGCTGAAGGCATTCTCTAAACTATTGCTGATCTTTGGTTACTTTTCTTTTTATACTGATTTTGTTTAAATTAGTGGTTATGAGAGCTCTGTAAAACATGTTTAATTCAACATATCTAATAAAAAATGATTACCTAATATAATTTGTATAATATTAAGGTTATCAATATTATATTTTAATATTTATATATAAAAGTGTAATAAAATTTTCATATATTTTTATTTAATTTTTTATAAGTGGTTTAATTTTAAGATTAAATAATCATGGGATATTATCAATATGAATTTATCAAGTGATCATGTATACTAAATTTTTATAAGGTTAACATTCCATATTGTTCTCAAAATGCACCAAAGTTACATAAGGTAGGGTGTATCCAAGTATAGATACATCACATTTAAAATATATGAAAAGCGGCTTCTTAATTTTTAGTATTAACATAGGGGTGGATTGTAATATTTATTTTCCTTATACAATATATGACTAATAAACATTGAAAAATATATAAAATAATGGATACTCTATTCATTTTTTTATCATCAAGGGTGAACAAGTGTTGAAAACACTAAAAAAACCCACAATAAAAGGATCCTCTTAAAATTTAACCTAAATACAAAACTATAATAATTAATATATTCCTAGGATAATTAATTGAATATGAAAAAAAATTCGTAGAGTGATCCACTATCAACAAGGAGATTTAACTAAGTGTACCTAATTTCTAAATCCCTAGAGTTATGATAAAAGCTAAAAGTACTAAATAGGGGACTATATAATAGTCTAGACTTACAGTCAAAAAGTATAAAATGATTTGAAACAATGATTATAATAATATTGTTATTATAATCACATGACCAGTATTAGATACCTTCAATGGTGATAGTCCTATGATAGTGACAGGTCCTTTCTAGTAGTGGTTGTGTAAGTCTAAAGCTCTAAAATAATTCATCAATAGATGACTATTAAAACCTCCCTCTGATAAGAAAATTTATATGTGCATAAGTCATAATTATTTCCCCTTCATTTGAACTCAAGTACACACTTATTAAGACATAAAAATTATGCTTTTGTTCAATTGGTTTGCTTTAGTCAACCTCCTTCATACTTTATAGTATGTTTTATTTTTAATATTATCTATCAACACTCATGCATGTACACATTTAGTTTCACATATCAAATATTTCTATCATTATTCCTATGATATGAGATGTAATATGCAACTAGGTCAATATCTATATGTTATTTCACTAATGAAAATATTCTTATTTTGGTATAAGTATATAATAATTATCCTTAATTAGATAGAGAGTGGAATAAGGGCAGAGTGTAAACCATGATCAATGTATGAGTTAATTTAATTGGTTTATTTTTCATTATGTCAAATGTATAAGGATACATTTGTATAGATAGGTATTTCAAAATTAATTTAAGATATTATCATGTGTAATATAATAATGTAGAAGCATGAAATATGATGTTCAAGGTAGAAGGAAACATGTGAAAATCAAGGGAAGGCTCCACATAATTTGAATTTTATATTAGTGTTCATACCACTACCATATTATTTTGATTTAGGTTAGGGTGATAAAATCTCATGAAACATGATCAATGAGTTTTCAAAAGTAATAGTTAGTATCACAATGTAAACATATAATATATCTAAATTTATTCATGAGAAAATGATGATAATGAAAAACAATGCAAGATATAATCTAAAGGGGAAGTATACCAATAAGATTATAATGCACAATAATTATCCAAATGAAAAAATAAATAATAAATATACTAAAACTACAATTTATGTACAAAAATTGAGTGTCTACACAATAACCCACTTTTAAATGTGTGTGTGTGTGTGTGTGTGTGTGCATAAAAATTAAAGTAAAATAAAAAAGTATGTATATATTTTTTATATATTCATATTTTTACCTATTAAAAATTATCAAATTTATTTATGGATTATGAAATTGATTTAAAATTTAAAAGGAGGAGAGATATTATCTTCTATCATATTCTATCTCTAGCAACCTACAACATGGAAAACCCTATCTTCTTACTATATACATGAATATTCTGATTTACACTAAGTATTTATGATTTATAAAAGGTAAACATATATAATATATCTAAAAAAATTGGACACTTACAATTAGGCCAATGTATTGATAAGTTGATAACAATGTAACCAGATGAAATAAATTGAAAATTTGAAAATGAACAAAATTATTTAATTCACTTTTTGGTATGTGAGCCATGTTTCCCTCTCTAATAATGTACAAAACTTTCATTGGAATTAGTTTTCCCATACATGTGATAAAATTATAAACATTTATTCCAACAACCCCATCAAGTGACAAAACATGATTCCCATTTGAAGAATAAAACATTTATATCCTCTCTTTAACTACTTCGAATAACTCTACAACCTCTTGATATATTGTAACCACTTAAGTTTTTATTTAAAGATATAATAATAAAAATATATTCCCCCAATTTATATCAGGTATGTTTATATATATCACTCAACTTAAAATAAAATAATTACATGTACTATGTGTAATATAGATAAAAATTGAAAAAAATTAATAATGTTGAAATCAAATTTATAAACACATATATATTCATAGAAATATGTCATCATCAAATATCATTGATAACCCAATATGAATATGCCAAAGGCAAATAAATATAATAAAGGGAATGAAAAGGGAGAGGAAAGTGATATGCCATAATGTTATAAAAAATGAGGGACATGTGATGTACCCAAGCCTTAATGTAATGATACTCCCCTATAAGGACAAGAAAGAACAATGAAGCATATAAATATTATGCTCTAATAGATATATGGTATAAACCATGGAAAAAGGTAAAACATATATTATACCAAAAATAAGAGTGTGAATGATATAAACATGACACTAAACATATAATATCACATAATATAATGAACCAATGTAAAAATGTACAATCATTTAATCACATAGATAAAGTGAAGTTATTAAAAAAATAAGGAAATGCATCACACATAAGTGATAGTTTAACCATTTTTAGAAAGAGTTATGTGGATGATAGGCAAATTAACTTGGAGAAAGTTATTAGAAAAGTAGGCCAATTAAATAATTTAGATTCATAATATTATAATACAATGTTTTATTATGTAAATATGCTAAATATAGACAGTATGATGCCAAATAATAATTCAAATTATTAAAAACAAAGAAGATATAAAACTTGGCTGAATCTCCACTATAATCTCCACTATAATCTCCACTATAGATGTTGAAGAAAATAGGCTGAATCTCCACTATAATTTGTTAAAATTTTGAAATTAACCCTCTATCCATCTAGACACTATTGTTGAATTTGGACACTAACATCGATGCTTCTATCATAATTTTGACACTTATGTCCATAATGAAGTACATGCCCTTTCTATAAATTCAACTACACCTATTAGGGTTCACTTTCACCTTGTAAATTCTATGTTTAGATTATTCAGACATAATCTATATATCAAAATGTAACATAAAAACCTAGGTCCTCTAATTAAGGCATGTGATGAAAAATAAGGGTTAGTGGGTTCAATTCAAGTCAAAATAACCTCAAATACCCTTATTATAGTGAGCCCTTATTACATGTCCAATACTTTGAAGAAGGCCTTAGACTGATACAATTCTCCCCCTTATGTGGGCTTATGTGTGAACAATTATGCGATATGTTATATGAATATACATATAGTGATATAACTTGTAACTTTACAAATATTGGTCACACATTTATATTGAATTCTTCAAACTTGTAATAATACTAAAATTTTGACTAATTTGGAAATGGGGAAGAATAAGGCAACATTATAAGATTAAGATGTGATTTTATTTTATATAAGATAGATGTGTGATTGATTTTTACTTGATTGCTAATGACAACTATTTTAACTATATTTATACAACACCTTTTTAAATTATATAATATGAGGGTTAATCAAGACAAATATGTTGACCCATACATGTCAAAATATTTACAAATTTGGTCATTTGAAAGGTTTAGACACTAGCATCAATGTTACTATTCTGGTCTAGATGATAGTATCTGAGAAAATATAAAGTTGTTTAAAATATGTAACTTTTAAAGTAGAATATAAATCAAGTTTTATGAAGTTTTTGGTCTACAAGGGATTTGGGTAATCAAAATACTAGGGTCAGACTATATGATAAGCATTTAATCACAATGATATGATGAATATGAGCCTTTTGGTAGTAAAAAGGTCCTAAACTAGAGGTTTGAGCCATGAATGACATTGACCAAGTGTAAAAGACTGGTTTATCTATATTTAACATCTAAATCCCCCCTAAATCCCTTCAATATAGTAATGCATAAGGATTAAATTATTAGGTTTAAATTAAATAAATGCATACCTTGGTGTGTAAAATATACTTTGATTTGACTTGGACCCTGTTTGAATTTCTTGTTTGTGTATTTCCTACAACCAAGAGCATGTTTCAGTGTAAATAATTCATATAATATAAAAATTAAATAATTGAGTTAATTGAAGGAAAAGAGAGCAAGGAATGGGTACACCTATGGGTCAATGCAACCATGTTTCCCCTTGGTAGTTTATTTTGGTAATGATATTTCTTTGTTAAATCATTGGAGAAATAGGTTTAAAATTGAACCTTGGAGATGTGAAGAGGATAATTCGAGGGTGTTCATGCCCCCAATATAGTACAATGGTGAGTCATGCCAAGGTCATCAACATCACTAAATCTCAATCACACAACTCAAGTGTATACATAATATATCCAATCTATCTAATATCTTCTAGGTCCACTGGTGTGTCCATCTTAAACTAAAAAAGGGAATTACTGCTAAGACCATCGAGGGTTTTGAGTCTCACCCATATTACTTAAGGGATCCAATAACTATAAATATTTAAAGTGCAATCAGTGCATCTTGGTAAGGTCGATGCATAAATATGTATGTAATATGAATATGTATATATGATTTGGTGAAATTGCATGGAATAAGCACCTCTAATGTGTCTAAAGTTTAATTATCTATCAAAATGAAACCTATGGTCTATAAGTTGTGTGTAATATCTATCACAAATATGAAAATATTTATCCCAAATATGTGAAAATTGATGCCAAATGCACAAGATTATAATCAAAGAGTATATCTAAATCATGTAATTGTATCAAATTATGCCAATTTTTAAAACTATATCTATGAAAAATCATGTCTCTATGACATGTCCCTATTGATATGCTCACCATTTTGAGGTGAGGTGAATGCAATGTGATATTCACCTTACCTCAAAAGGATAATATAACCATGCTAAGTTTGTATCAATAATGTAGTAGAAAAGCATATAGTGGTATCATGTCTAAGTATATGTATCAATGAACTTTCAAATATTTAATCATAATAATTCCTAAGATGCATGATATATATCATGCAAACATCCAGAATTAATAAGTACAAAATCAACAAATAATCAATCACACACATAATAACACTCAATGTTACACAAAAGGTGTATAATGATACTACAAATAAGGGGCATTTTCAAATGTCACACACTCAAAAGAGAATACATGTTTAAATATTTGTACACCAAATAAAAAAAACTTAGTGGCACTTTGGCCAATAAACAATGAGGCTTTTCATATGTCACAAAATTGATACAAGGTAGAAAAAAATAAGTACACTAAAGTAATCCATGTGAAAATATGAATAGGTTAACTATAATAAACTATCATAAGCATATAATACTAGTCTATGCATACATGTGTTATCAAAATTGTCCTGTAGCATAACATATGTAGCACACTATGTAAGATGTAAGCACTAGTATAGACATGTGTACGTGTTATTATATAAGTTTTAACATGATAATGTAAAGTGATCATAAAATAATAGTACATATATAAATCATGATCAACAGAAATAAATTCCCCCAATGTAGTGTGTCACATGGGTATAGGAAAGGTCTAACATCTTTATGTTCATGTATCATGGATCTAATGTATGCATGTATCACAGTCAAGTACACGTGAAACATATGTGTGTATAAAAAGGAAAATGATATGATATATACTAACATAAAGTAAACAACATATGTAAAAAATAAATTAAATATGTAAATGCTAGGTATTTTTATATTTTTGTTTTATTTGAATGTTTTTGTGTTTTCTCAAAAAAAAAAAATTAAAGTTTTAAATTTAGGAAGGAGAAGGCTAACTGATGATCCCATATAAGGCATGCTCATAAAATGATCTAGGCTCATGATGAGATAAATAAATCTATATGTTATTTCAAAGATCATTTATATGTGCCAAATATAGATTTAAAGAATTTATAATACTTTACATATGCCTCATAAGAATTTGCATTCATGGAGTAATAGTATAAACTATAGTGGTTTGCAAAAACCATTCCTTATTTTTTATGAATTCTTTGGTAACACTATTATTATGGGTCTTTTCACCCTCTCAAAAACATGTCGATATGATCTTAGTAATTGGTTGGATTTTTTAGGTCCCCTTGGCATATTTTTCATGCCTCATGTGTTTTTTATGTATGCTTTATTGTATGTATCATGTCCATGACACTTGTATTTACTTATTACACACACCAGTTCTTGATGCCATGAGGGACATCATGCATATACCCTCCTTATTCAGGTGTTATGATGGACATCATGCCCCATCCCCCTAGGTGTCTACTTAGTTCTACATAGATTTATTTTTACATACATTAATTACATCTATCTTGAAACCCTTATGAAATACTAAACATGACATACATCTTACATTAGGTAATTATTGTCAGATTATCTTACATTCCAATGTTATGTGTTCACATTATATTGTATTATGATGTATTTATCATATATTTTATAGTGAACACACATTTTATAGAGCTTTTTATTTTGAGGTTAGTTCTTGCACAAGTTAAACAAATACTCTCAAAAGAGGGGGAATTAACAAGGGTTTATCATAGAGATCAAGATCCTATATTGCACTCATAGTACAGTTTTCAAAACATAGTCTCACTTTCATGAAATCAAACATGAGTAAACATAGAGGAAAAATAGTAACTCAAAAAGTAATACATTGACACAAAATTTAGACTAGAAAGGCATTAGCACGCAAATAAGGGCACTAGTACCACATGGTGTTAATGTCCAAGATGTGGTTCTACTATCTAGTAGACTTAGTTTTAGAAAAACTTAGATTGGCTAGAATAGTATAGTAGTTACAATATAGGTTTGTACATATTAAATTATGGGTTATCAATTATATATAGTTTTTATTTGGATTCATATTAGATTAGCTTAGATTCATATCAATTGCTTAGATTGGGTGAATCATGCACATCATAACCATTCCCATATTTATTTTAGACACTCAAATATAGTTATTATAACTTAGTCCATAATCCATATACTCATATATTAGATTGGGGACATGTGCATGACACATAATTTCCATATGCTCAATTGCATACTGGTAGATCATATGGAATGGAAAATTCCATGTCATTTTATATGATGTATATACTTGACATCACATTTCAAGTTATCACCAGTTTCATGCCTTACTCCATCTATAGTGATTGGCATTCTCGAGTGGTCCAAAGCCACTTAATATACCCAAGTGGATGTGAAATTGACATACATAGTTAGATATACTTAGACATTTATAGTACTTTGTGTAGTTTAGTTTTAGATGAATATACTACAAATGGGTTGGAAATGATGGATTCATATCCTACTTGAGTTCATGAACCACCCACATGATAGGGTTGGACACACTATCAGTCTAATCCAATCTATTCATAGGTCATGATCCACCAATAAGGGGTGGGGAATGATGGATTCAAAATTGGATTTAATTCTTGAGAAACCCAGACATGAGGATTGAGCAAGCTATCAACTTAGTCCAAGATATTCATTAATTTATCACTATATACATGCACACACATAGGTTTTCACTAATTTCATGCATTGGTTTGCATACCCAATGAGGTGTATTCAATCCTTTCCTCTTTCCCATATCTTTACTTAGTTTCACTTAGTTACTTATTTAATCAACACAGTATTTTTATTTTTATATCTCTTAAGGACTAATTTATGCACATTTAATTTGTATTTCATGCATTGGATCAAGCTTCACATACACAAATCCAACTTCACATACTTAGACTCATCTTTATGGGTTTCACTTCCTAGGTAAGTCTAGGTATGGTTCTTTTTCCTTTATACTATTCATTTTGATTTGTTGAATTTGTAGTATAAATTGGGGGGGGGTGTGGAAATGTAATCACCTAAAAGTGGTATTTGAGTTATAAGAGTGATACTTAAGACTATATTCTTATATTATCACTAGACCTATCCTAGAGCTTATTTTACACTTATCCAACCTTCATGTAGGCCATGAACATCTTTATTTAGCCCAAATGTAGTCCCAAACCTTCATTTCCTAACCTAGCCCTTCATGCCCATTGTTCATTTTGTTAGGTTGTGGAGCTAAAAGCTTCACCAGGATGCAAACAGGAGAAGTTACGGAGGATGCAGAGTTGCAGAATTAGTTGCAGGAGAAATGGCATCAGTCTGATCAGCCGACGTCGGTCAGATAGCAAGAGGAAGTAACCAACGTTGGCTACCAGTCAGCCAACATCAGTCATGGAGGTGCCGACGTCGGCAGCCTGTGCGAGAATAGGCAGTTTGCATGACGAATCCAGGAGAGTCTATTTTGAGACTGTTAGTTTGCATGTTGAAGGCTAGTCATAGTCTTGAGTTTTGAGTCTAATTATTGTAATTAGGTTAGTCTAATTATTGAAAACATGAGATCTATATATGGACTCATGGGCTGTATTGTAAAATTTTACTAGAAAGCTAGAGAGCTTTTAGAGAGAGCTAGTGTAGCTCCTCCTAGTTCCAAGGGGGTGCTGAGTGTGTATGATCAGGGAGAGTTGCAAGGTCTGCAAGGTCAAGGAGCTGATCCATAGGAGTACTGGTTGAAGAATCATAAGGACTTAGTGAGGCAAGGACAAGGGTTCTTCAGGGGTGTAGAGATGTCTACATGGTGAGTAAGGTCTAGTGATTTGTAGGTAGCAGAGAGCAGGGGATCTACTTGGAGTATGGTTGTGTACTTGGTGAACTAGCAGCGTGTTACTGACTGGTTGGAGAGGTGAACATCAATTCTATATTGGAGTTGATTTTTGGGACCGAGAGAGAGAGGGAAGAAGGTCTTGAGGTGTGGTGAACCTTTGAGGTGGAGGAAGAAGTGGCATCTTCCTTATTGTATATTCTTCTATGTATATAATACAATTGTGTATTGTCTCTTAATTCCTATGTTGTTTCATATTTCTAGTTACTTATTGATTCTGGTATAGTTCCGTGTTTAGTTGCTAATACAAGAAGTAATCACATGTATTCTAATTGGTAGAGCAAGATCCTGACTCAGTAGGGATAGGAGCATGTTTATTGTTCCTGGGTTTCCCTAACACATGGTATCAGAGCTTTTGGCTGGGTTACTAACAGGTGGTTTCAGATCTGGTAGTGTTTGTTGATTACAGGTTGCTCACAAGGGTTTCTGATTGAGTGGGAGTATAGCAATGGCAGAAGGAAGTAAGCTATGAATGGAGAAACTGAATAGCATGAATGTTCTGATTGATGGAAAGAAAGAGCAGAGAAAAAGATATTGTTGGTTGGTAGCAGATCAACATGAAGGAACTGAAGATGCAGATGTTGCAGGTGTTGTTGCACAGGATGCTTTGGGAGGTTTCTTGGATAAAGTTGAATCTTGGATAACAGGTTATGTTGCCTCTTTCCATGCAACCCCAGGGAGAGGAGCTGGTGAGCCTTGCCAAAGAATTGGCAAAGGGGAAGTGAAGCTAAAATTGCAGATGGATGACACACAGTGGTTGAAGGAAGTCATGCAAGTACCAGTCTTGAAGATGAGTCTAATTTCTTCAGGAAATTTGGGTGATGGGAGATATGCTGTAACTCTCACAGTGGATACACTTGAATTAGATGGTGGTAAGAAAGTAGGTATCCTTTATCTATCTACTTATATTACTGATTCACCTTCTATTATAGAGATGTGGCTTTGTAGGCTTGGTTACATATGTAGAAGGAGAATGCAGGTTCTGAAGTGGAAGACAAATGTTTTTGACAAGCTAAAGAACTGGAAAGCCTTGGTGTTCATGGAGGAGATGACGGACAGAGATCAGGTGAGGGAACTAATTTATTTTGAGTAGAGCAAGGTTGTTTTGATTAGGATTTTGATCCATGGAGAGCTCACGGGTAAAAAGTTGTCACTTACAGACAAACACAGGTACCAACATCGGTCACACAGTAACTGATCTCGGCAATAGGAAGACTGATGTCGGTCATGAGGGAACTGACGTCGGCAGAAGGGATACTGGCGTCGGCTAGGGAGATGACGTCGACAGTCAGGGTCAGTGCAGGGAACTGACATCGGTTGGGAGCAGACTGGGAGATGGCCGAGATCGGTCACTGGAATGAATATTGGGCAGACAACAAGTCTCAAACGCTCATGTGGAGGTCAAAAAGGGTAAGTGAACCTCATATTCATTGTTCACCTTCTTTATATTGCTTACTGATGGTCAAGAACCAGGAGGATGTGAAGAGGCAATGCAGGTAGAGTCCAGATACAGTGGGAGCTTGGCATGGATGAGGAGTGTGAGTCCTTGGAGAAAAACCAAATAGGTACTTGTTGGTAGAGTTGTCAGCTGGAAGAAAGCACTGAGAGATGGAATGGATTCCCGTTTTAGAGAAGAGAGTGGATGGACACAAGAGATAGAAGGCCAAGGCATATGGTCTTGAGGAAGCTGCAGGACAGTGGTACAGGTTTTGACAGGTGGATGACTAAGCATGGCTTCAGTCAATGTTAGTGTAACTATTGTGTTTATCTTACCAGGTAGATGATGGTCACAACATCATTTTGTTATTGTATGTGGGTGATTTACTAGTAGGTTTGTACATATAGGTATTTGTTGAGCTAAGGGTAAGGTTAGTTCAGAGGTGTGTCATGAAGAATTTGGAGCAGTGAAATTCTTTGGCATAAGAGACATGGAGATTTTATCTTCAGTGGGAGCTGGTGTGAAGATGGTGTTGGTGAGGTTCATTACGCAGGATGCAGAATCGGTAAGCACACCAATGGCTGGACAGTTCAAGCTTAGCTTGAAACAGGGTTCGAAATCACATGAGGTCCAGTGTAGGCCTGCATTTTCCCAAGCAGTGGGGGTTGTCGAAAAGTATGGAGCCAATTTAGGGAAGGAGTACTGGAGGGCAGTTCAGTGGGACTAGCAGCAGGGTTTCTTGTTATGCAGGGTCAAGTTCCTCACTACATGGATGTGTAGGTTCAGATATGGTAGGTTACTTGAATGACATGTATAGCATCACAGTTGCATGGTGGTTGGTCTTCAGGATGGATCTTGAAGAGGGATACAAGCCAAGGAATAATTTAGATGATGTACAGGTACAGGTATAGGTGTAGCTATTTATCTCCAAGTGGGAGATTGTTAGGTTGTGGAGCTAAAAGCTTCACCAGGATGCAAATAGGAGAAGTTATAGAGGATGCAGAGTTGCATCAGTTGCAAGAGAAATGGCGTCGGTCTGATCAGCCGACATCGGTCAGATAGCAAGAGGAAGCAACCGACGTTGGCTACCAGTCGGCTGACATCAGTCATGGAGGTGTCGATGTCGGTAGCCTGTGCGAGAATAGGCAATTTGCATGACGAATCTGGGAGAGTCTATTTTGAGACTGTTAGTTTGCATGTTGAAGGCTAGTCGTAGTCTTGAGTTGTGAGTCTAATTATTCTAATTAGGTTAGCCTAATTATTGAAAACATGAGATCTATATATGGACTCATGGGTTGTATTGTAAAAGTGTACTAGAAAGCCAGAGAGCTTTTAGAGAGAGCTAGTGTAGCTCCTCCTAGTTCCAAGGGGGTGCTGAGTGTGTATGATCAGGGAGAGTTGCAAGGTCTGCAAGGTCAAGGAGCTGATCCACAGGAGTACTGGTTGAAGAATCACAAGGACTTGGTGAGGCAAGGACAAGGGTTCTTCATGGGTGTAGAGACGTCTACATGGTGAGTAAGGTCTAGTGATTTGTAGGTAGCAGAGAGTAGGGGATCTACTTGGAGTACGGTTGTGTACTTGGTGAACTGGCAGTGTGTTACTGACTGGTTGGAGAAGTGAACATCAATTCTGTATTGGAGTTGATTTTTGGGACCGAGAGAGAGAGGGAGAAGGTCTTGAGGTGTGGCGAACCTTTGAGGTGGAGGAAGAAGTGGCATCTTCCTTATTGTATATTCTTCTATGTATATAATACAATAGTGTATTGTCTCTTAATTCCTGTGTTGTTTCATATTTCTAGTTACTTATTGATTCTGGTATAATTTCATGTTTAGTTGCTAATACAAGAAGTAATCACATGTATTCTAATTGATAGAGCAAGATCCTGACTCAGTAGGGATAGGAGCATGTTTATTGTTCCTGGGTTTCCTTGACACATTCAACTATACATTAGTACCACATTAAGGACACTATATCCATGTGTTGTTGGTTTCCCCAAAATGGTGCTTGTGTCCTTTACCCTAATTTTATCAAACAAATATGTTTTCAAAGGAAAAAACCTCCTAAGGTTGACCTAAACATATTTTATTATTAACACAAGAAAAAAAACACTATAAATACATGATTTTTAGTCATCTATCCACTAGATAAAAATTAGATGCAAAATAACTATTTAAACACAAAACAAGTTGATCAAAATCAAGGTTATTGATCCCTATTTTCCCTAATTTTGCATCCATATATAGCATCCCTAAGGTCAAATTCTCTATATTTCCAATCTCAAGCACACTCAAGTCACTTAAGGTAAATATCATACTAGAATCTTACAATTACACTAGTACTTAGGTGGGGAGAACTACATCAGGCTTGATCCCTCCTCAGAGTATTGGTATGTAGGAAACTCTATTTATAGCAGGTGTTGAGGATATCCAATCTATCATAATAATGAACAAATTTTTCATCTCATACCCTAATTACAAGTAGGATTAGGTTTTACATCACAAATTAGTCATTATAGGCACAATACATAGTTTTAGACTTCATGTGCATATGACCATAACCCAAAAACATAGACATAAATGTACCCAAAATTTTGAGATAGTATTGCATAGAGGACACTAGTGATAATATTAAGACACTATAGCCACATGGTGACTCTATCCAAATGTGACACTACTATCTAGGAATGCATATGACATATGAATCTACCTGATGAAACTTAGACCTTCTCCCATCTTAGTGTCCATCACTCAAATCATCTATATCAAGTGTTTTCTAGATAAGTATTTATTTGCACATATTAATTAATATTTTTATAAATTCAAAGATATTAAAATTTGTAATAAATTATTGGATATTTTATGCATATTTTTTCCATAATTTAGATGAGTCAACCTTTTAATCAAACATGAGATTTACATAAGCTAAACCCTAAAAAGTTAAAACACAAAGTAACTAATGATTAACATTATAATTATAGAGGGAGGTATATTAATTTTATGAGCTTGCCTCTATAATTTTAATAAGTTTATTAGTTATTAAAGAATAAATATACAATATAATCTAATGTTGGTTTATAATTATTGCATTCAATATATATCTAATAGGTACATTCTTGATGGGTGATAAAATAGTCTCAATGCATCTATGAATTTCATCATCAATGGATGAGGTATTATTGATCTCACCATTATTTTTGAGTTTATTCTCATTGTAATGGTGATGTCTTTTTTACAATTATAACTCATATTTGAATAAATAATTTTAGTAAATATTTTTTGAACATAGAACATATTCAAATGAAGAAATAAAACTATTTTATCAATTACTTCACTTTTCAAGAAGTTATGGATGGTTATAAAATTAAATTATTTTTCATCTCATCCTCATTAAGGATATGAATGTTTAAATAATGCCTCAATGAGTGTATGTGTTTTTGTCCTTTAAATATGTTAGGATATATGTTTTAGATCCTAATCTCAATGTTATAATAATTTATATTATCTCACATGTAGCTTCTTATTTTAAAATTTTCATATGGTAGTCTTATTCTAGTTTTTAGAAGGGATCTATGTATAAGATAAGTAAATACTAACTTACAAAATTCTATGTGTATTTATTTTTTTCTATGGATAAAATGACCTAGTCATTAGTGAATGTGTAGGCTAAGGAAATCCTTAACTAAGGGCTCACCACTTTGGATAAACCTAATTTACATAGTTTATTCAATTGTTATATTCCTTTAAGGTTTGATAACTTGAGTAGATCTTAATACTATAAACATTATTATGATACTCAAGGCTATGTTAAGTTATAGCATGAAATAGTTTTTCTAAAAAATGACTATGATATGAAGGTCTAATGAAAATAACTATTTTATTAAATATTTAAAAATTGAATACGTAATATAAAGATATAAATTATACCTAACTAATATGAAATTTTCAACAAGGACTTATGATTTGTGCTAAATAAGGACATTATTTGGTTGTTGAACCTTGGATGATGTTGCCTTAAGAATATTTATGTGTAATACCTTTTAGGATAAGCATGTAACACCTATATAAGTATTTATTATAAATTTTATATTATGGAGACTTATAAGGATGATATTTTTAAGAGATAATTTATTTTGTCTCCACTTGGAAGTATGAGCTAAATTTGAAGTCTCAATGATTTATATGAAGTTAGTGGTCATTATGTTAAATAATGATAAGAATGGTTATTTAAACCCTTATGAAATATATCTCTAAATTGTATAGAGAAAATAAAAATTAGTTGGGTTTTTGGATGGCCATTACAAGAATTGTTGTACTGTTATATATTTTTCCATTCAAAACATTTATAATTATATGTATTATCATGAAACTTAAGCTATAATCTATTTATACCCTATTCATTTACAATTACATAAAGACTTACTTATTATTGATATAATATTAAAATTGGATGATTCTTTTTATGTAATTTAACTCTAATATCATTATTAAAAACTTGGTAAATGAAAAACTTATTTTTAATTTAATTTGTGTTGCATATATTCCTACCAAAAGGCATATTTAGGATGCCTTCCCCAATGAAGATATAATTTTAATCAAATGTGTCAATCAAGGAATAACATTAAAATGTTATTTTTAAAATTTTATGACTAATCATGAGGCCTAATCACTTGAAGAACCTAAAATCCAACCATGTCAACCTAAAAACATTTAAACTAGTACAAGAGAACAACTAGAAGATAGTTAAATTACATGAGGATACCTCAAAAACCCACTTTGAAGAAGCCAAATTTTACTAGTTGGGGAATGATGTGTCTTTTTTAATACTTTTGTATAGATCATCCCTCTATCTTCTTACTCAACTTTGATGTTATCAATAACATGGTTGAATATAGAACTCTAATAATTGGTATGTAAGAAATGACTAAAATATGCATTCTTTATTTAGATGCCTTAGATGATTCTAAAGCTTGTAGTGTCATTTAATAATACAAAATTTAAAATATTAAATTTTTTCATGTATTTTATATTAAATTTTATATGGAATTTATGTCTCTCACCATGAAGGCAATCCCATGAGAAAAAAATTCTATCATTGATTCTCTTCCCTCTTTAACCTGCATTTTTCACTTGCACAAAGTACCACATGACAATCAATTTATTATTCACATGAATAAATAACCATGTATCTTATCACTAAGGATGATCCCATTTAGTTTCATATTGAGTTAGTAACAACTTGATAGATAATTTGGTACAACAATATCATCCACTCCCTTCAAAATTAAACACACCTTCTTGAGGTTGATTGTCATTTTAAAAAAAAATTACATGTAATCCTTAAAGTAAATACTTAAGCATAAAATGTCATATTATCAAAATTTATAAGGTACCCTACTTTTTTTAACTAAAGATGAGGTCCTTTCTCTTCTTAAGAAATCACATGGAGTAATTTTTAAGAGTCAATGTAGGGGACATGGTACATCCTACAAATTACTCTACATCATTTATTAATAGCCAACAACTTTAAAATATTAATTCATATTTTATAATAACATTAATAATTAATATCATGATGATATTATCTATTATAATCTATCAAAGCTTAAAAATAAAAATCTTCATGTCCTTCCTCTATATGGGGATTATATATCACCTATAAATTACCTCAGTCACATGATGGCCATACCTTATCATTGCCTCCAATTATTACTTTACCAACTGATTTTAAGCTATGCCTCTTTATAATGTTACCAAATATTAATATATAAATTATTATCCTTAACAAAATAATTTGCTTATTTGTAATTCAACACATTATCATCTTTGACAATGAATGGAATTTAAAACATAAGGATATGAAACTAATTTTCTATAAACATATCATTGTACACAAATTTTCTCATTCTTATCATCCTAAGTGAAATGGTTAAGATGAAGAAACCAATAATATTCTTAATGAGATATTAAAAAACTAATAATTATTATTGTAATGATTTTCATATTCAAGCTTATCATACTAATATTTTCACTGCCATTTGCACAAATCCATTCCCTATAGTCTATGGGTATAAAGCCATCATAAAAACAAAAGTGGAGATAACCCTATTTTCAATCTATATTTATGTCATAATTACTGATGAATAATTCCATCAATCTAAACATTAATGCTTTAGACATGTTTGATGAGTGATGAATGAGTTCTCTCTAAAAATACCACTAATAAATAAATTGAATCTTTAATCAACACAATTATAAAGTCAACGTTAGATAAATTAATGTTTAAGATATAATTTTAAAAATATATTACACCCATAAAGAGATAGGTAAAGATACCCAAAATTTGTGGCATCCTTACATTATCAAACACAAATTTGGACCTAGAATCTATAAATTGAAAAATAAATTGAAATATGCATTTTTTAAGAGCTAACCAATAATTATTTGTTCAAAATATAATGATTTCAGTGTGTTCTTCACGAGTTTTCATTTTGTTCATGATTTTAATTTTTTCACTTAATTGTAATTTTATTATACATTATATTTTATTCTAACACTATAATATTCATATTTATTATAATGTTTTTTTTTGTTTTAACGTATTTTAATTACACCTCAATTTTCTTATTAACTAGTTTAGCATTACCTCTCAATTTTTTCCATCCTCATTTTGATGCCTCATGGCTCCCTTATTTATTATATTATTTATCTTAATTGTTAAAAAATATAATGCTTTATTCATGTTATTTGTGATTTTTCATTTTCTTCACGGTTTTCATATTTTCATTTAGTTGTAATTTTAGTATATGTTATATATTATGCTAACACTATAATTTTCATATTTAGTATAACATTTTTGTGTTTTAAATTATCATAATTACACCTTAGTTTTCTTGTCACCTAATTTAAAATCAACCCCTAGTTTCTTCCTTCCTCATTTTGATGCTTCATAGTTCCCTTGTTTCCTCTATTATTTAGCTCTAGGACCTTACCTCTTATTTTTTATGCTTAAAGTATTTTTATTTTATGAGATATATGGTAAGATATTTGGGATATAACTAGGTTCTCTTCAAAAAAATACAATCCAATATAATTTTGACATTGGGATCTCATAGATTATTTTATCTTATAATATTTTCTTCTTCTACTTTTTCACTTCCAAGCTCCCCTTTGGATTTAATTTTCACCTCTTGGATTTTTATATTTCATTACTATTTAAGCTTTTTTACTCATGTGTTTATCCCACTTATTTTTATGCCTCATAACTTTTATTTTTTTAGTTTCATGGTAAGACCTTGGGAATATAATCAAGCCCTCCTCACAATCACTAATCCTCCTTTATTACCTACTTTACTCTTTCTCCCACTCTGATCATTAGCTAGGTCTTTTCTTATAATGATAAGTAAATAGTTAAGTGTGGTATTTTTTCACTTAGAGTAAATTATAATACTTCATGTTCCAATTATTTTAGTCTATCTAAATGTATTCTCATCCACATTTTACCTTTTCTTGTGACAAAAGTCTTTATTTTTTATATCATTATATTCCCTCTATTTATACATTTTTTATTAGGGTAACTTAAATATTATTTTTTATTTCTCTATTTACATTATTTTTCACCTCTTGTCCAAACACACTAAGGTTAATTTCAACATAACAATAATTTTTAAAGTGAAATTCTAGGTTTATCATAGCCTCTCTATTTTTAGGTTCTCCTCTCTAGTGATTAGTTGTAAGATATTTTTTGATATTAATATGTACCCATTATTGGTCATTTGAATCCATGTATATGAATCTCTCTCTCTCTCTCTCTCTCTCTCTCTCTCTCTCTCTCTCTCTCTCTCTCTCTCTCTCTCTCTCTCTCTCTCTCTCTCTCTCTCTCTCTCTCTCTCTCTCTCTCTCTCTCCCTCCTCTCTCTCTCTCTCTCTCTCTCACACACACACACACACACACACACACGCACGCACGCACGCACGCACGCACGCACGCACGCACGCACACACACACACACACACACACACACACACACACACACACACACACACACACACACACACACACACACACACACACACACACACACACACACACACACACACACACACACACACACACACACACACATGGAGTTTAGAATCCAAGATATAAAATAAAAAATGCTTTGAAACGTCAAAATCACCAAAAGATAGAATTATATCAAATTGGAACAACCCTTATAGTAGCTAAAGTTTTAATTTCATAATTTTAGTAATAATTGAGAATAGGGTATATTATAGTGTGGTAGGATAGTATAATGAGGTATAGGTATTCATAAATATAATTAATGGAACCACATTTTTCATACAAGTCAGTCTAATCATCATAGTTGATCAATGGATCCATCAAGGTTTTGAGGTACTTTAAACACATCATGGTAAAGTAGGAACCTTTTATTTTAATTACCAATATAATTTATGGTATTATATTTATATTTATATGGTTGGTCAAATATTTATGTTTTTTAGTTTGTATTCTCTAGGGCCATTAAAGTTAAAAAATATAATATTTTCAAAACTAGTTAAATTGTCTTATTTTTAGAAAAGAACATGTTTATGATTTGGTGGCACTATATTTTCATTCCTTAAATTATTTTATATTTATGTTCAAGCTTATATCTATATACACTTATTTTTCACTTACTAAATATTTCTCTTGCAACACTCATCAACACATCAATCTCCTTGAGTGTATGTCTCAGGAAGTTTATAAAGAGTAGGGAAAGTTTTTTCATCGTAACTTATAATAGATACCCTTATGAAAAAAAATGTATTTTAAAATTAATTATCATTTCATTTATTGATTATATATTTTATTTCTCCGTAATCCTCCTATTTTCCTTCTCTTTTTCATGTTTATGTATCATTTCCCTACTATATCAACCATGCTAAGTTTGTTCTATCATGTTCCTTGTATTTAACTATTATTTTAGTAAGGCCAATATATTCTTAATTTTTTTTTTAAACTTTTACATACTATACCATATATATCAATATAGGTTTATCTTTAATAACATATTTTATATTATATCGACTGGGCCAATATAGTATTATTTCTACCAAATTGTATTACTATTGTAATGACTAGGTTGATACCATTAGATTTTTAGATAGATAAATTTTAAAGAGATGATCCATATTTATAGGGTTTTATAATACCATTTTTTATAATAAACACATATTATATAATCTAATTTCACACACAAATCTACCCTTATTAAAAAGAAGATGAATTAGAGCTTAGAATCTTACACTTGCAAAGTGATAGTTTTCATAATGTCTTTGAAGATCTTAGGGAGATAATATGAACTAAGTGATAGATATTATAAATATTATATATAAGTGAGTATATATTTAGAAATTTATTTCATTGGATTTTTAATTATATCCTTATTACACTTAGGTATTGCTTATAGTGTCTTTCACATTTATGGTGTGATATCTTGTATGTATATTAGACCCTATTAGGGTTTTCCTAGCAAGATTCAAACCATTTAGATTATTATGTTTTATCCTAACTCCCTTCCATGCCTAGCATTGAGAGTACTCCTTATAGTGTATTTTTTATCAACCAAAATTAATCATTATGTTTCTCATATCCAAATGTATCCATAATGAATTTCTCATTTTAATAAATTTATGTATGTTGAACTTAAGATTTTTAATACTTATATCATGATTGAAGATCCAAATGATGATATTCCCATTTTTGACACTTATAATATGGAAGAATATCCCCATAATGATATTCACATTTTTTTTAAAATTTTTAACATGATAAAATATCCTCATGATAATATTCCCATTTTTTACACTTATAGCATGGTTGGATATCCCCATGATGTTTTTACCATTTTATATAACTCTAGCATGGAAAAAGATATCCACAACGATCTTCATATTTTTTACATCCATAACTTTGACTCAAGTTATTGTGAGGATGATTTTATAATTTTCACCCACCCACTAATCCACCACCAAAATATCCTAGGTGGATAAGTAAACAACTTTAAAATTATATAAAAAATAACACTAAAAAATCATTTCTTCTAAATCTATTTTTAACTACATCAATGAGGCCAATGTAGCTCAGAACATAAATTCATACTTTTTCAATAGAATTATCTAAGTTTATGTAGTTTATAAACAAATATCCAAACTTAACTAATCAACCACTCAAAAAAAATTAATTACAGCAGCCATGTAGTTAAAAAAACTATAAAATTACATTTGCATTAGCCACCTAGAAATTTACAACTACATCGACCATGTAGTTTAGAAAAACCTAGAAAGTTACAGATGTATTGACCATGTAATTTATAAAAAAAAAACCATAAAATTAAAAATACATATTAAAAAAAACATTCAACTACATGAACCATGTAATTCAAAATATACCATAAAATTTTTACATTAGACAAGTTGATGCATTATAGAAAAAAATATATAAATTCTACTACATAAATTAGGATGGTGAAATTTAAACTTGAAAGTAAAAAAAAAATTCTTCAATTAAGGTGATACACTGCAAAATATATCAAATTCAATTACTTTAGCCAAGTTGACATAATTTAGAATATTTTAAAAATTATTCCTATCACTCAAAACAACGCTTTACATGATACAATCGTTGATGTAAGAGAGATTCATTGATAAAGTTACAAAAAATATACTCAATATATCAATATATAACTTCAACACAATTTTACATTACCTCACTATACCTAACATATTAGTACACTATGATATCTTTCATTTTTGTATTCATACCTTGGGTAATTTTAGGATTCCCAACCTTATCTTATTTCAAACCCATTTTTCCCTCAATGCACACATTTTTTCATCTTACAATTCCCATCCTCATCCTTACTTAATCTTGAAAACATATTATGAAAGTTTCCCCTTTTCAATATTCCCACTCTTACACACATTAAAGAAAATAAAACTTGACTTCAATAAATAAATTGAGAAAAATTATCTACTTTTACAAATTTACCTTATTAAATGTATTCTCTTTATATTCATACACTTGATTAAACATTTAATTCATATTTTATGTTATTAATATTTACATGTCTCTCCTAACTTTAAAGTGTTTTAACTTAGTTTTATTTATCTACACCTCTGGTTCCCTTCTCATCTACCCTAACATTATATCTAGGTATTAATCATTTATTTTATTTGTTTCCTTTGGGATCCTCCCTTATTATTCTTATGGATCTTATATTTTAGTATGTATTTCATGAAAAAATATTTGGGAATATAAATAGGCCCTATTCACAAATGCTTATCTTTTACATTTTATTCTTCATGGCTCTTACCTCATTTTAATTTTCACATATGGGTTTATTTATTCATAATTTCACCTCTTGTATCTTTCATTTAATAATAATTCACTTAACATTTTTACCATTACTTCTTATTATAGCACATCCACTTAAATTATTCTTTCATTTTTTTACAATATTTCCATCTTTTAAAATATTTGATCTCTTATTTTTACAATATCTTCCTCTAGGATTTATTTATCTTTTGAAACCTTTATTATTATTTGGTATATTTATTTTTCATGTATTTCCATCTTATATTTATTCAATAATTTTGATATTTGTGAATATTTGATATCTTCAATTTTATTATCTTTCCATCTTGGGATTATTTAGCAATTGCCTCATTTTTGAATCATTGGTAGCTTCCTTTTACAATATTACTCTCTTGGTTTTCTCCTTACATCTTAGGTTTTATCTCTCCATTCACATGTTTTACCTCTATCATTGATTTTTTATAGACTTATTATATGTTTTATTCATATCCTTTTTTATGCCTCTTGGATTTTACATCTTAACATAATATTATTCTTACATATTAGTTCCTTACTTATTATTATGCCTATGGGGTTTTACATCTCATTATGTTTTTAAATATTTCCTTAGGTCTCATATCTAATTTAATTTATAACCTATTTTATCTCACCTTTAGTCTTATTTTTTACCTTTAGAATCCTTCTTTATTACTGTGTTTCTTGGCTTTTAAATGTCATCTCTACAATTTCATGCCTCTTACCTCTTATTTACTATCACATTTTATGCCTCATGTTTTTCCTCTTAGTTTTTATTTTTCCAAAATCCATTTTTATATTTATGCCTATTGACTATATCATTTTCTTTTATTTTATATATATTATCACTTATAATTACCAATTATTTCATTTGTCATATATTTTTCCTATTATAAAATTATTTTTGTGTCTCCTCACTTTAGCCCTATTATTTTTTCATACCTCATAGATTTACACTTATTTTCTATTATGCCTAGATTTAAGTTGGTGAGTTGCATAGTAAGATCTTAGGGAATAAATATAGAGCCTCATCATAAGCATACATCCTTCTTTATTATCTATTCTATCTTATTCTAATCCCCAACCATAATTACATTTTTTAATATAAATATAAGGTAAAGGTTAAGAGTGGTGTCATTCAGTTATATTTTCCTATGTAATAATTATTATAGTCTATCTACATGTCTCTCATTAAAAAAATTCTCTCTTATGATGATATTATAAAATGAATTTATAATTTTATCTTATCCATTTATATATTTTTTGAAATTGGGTCAATCTAAGAATTCTCATGTTTATCATTTTTTCCTTATATTTTCACCTCATGTTTGACACACCAAAATAGGTTTAAATATTTCATTCTTAATTAAGATTAAATTATATGATTATCTAAGTGTATTGGTCTATAGATTATATTATTTAACTGATAGATCTAATATTTATAGTGTTAATCATCTTAAGCATCCATTGTTAATCTTTTAAATCCATATGGATGAGAAAAATATAAAAATATAGAAATTTAAAAATCTAATATATCAAAAGAAAAATAAAATGAAAAAAGTAAATTTCACAATGCAACATATTTTTCAATATTAAAAATCACCAAAAGATATAATAATTTTAATGGCATACCCCTTATCCTAATTAAAGATCAAACTCTATGGTTGGATTAATTATAAGCCCAAGATTGATTAGTGTGGTAATGTTATATATATATATATATATATATATATATATATATATATATATATATATATATATATATATATGTATGTATGTATGTATGTATGTATGTATGTATGTATGTATGTATGTGTATATATATGTATATATGTATATGTATATGTATATGTATATATATATATGTATATATATATATATGTATATATATATATATATATATGTACATATATATACATATATATGTATATATATGTATATGTATATATATACATATATATACATATATATACATATATATATATATATACATATATATACATATATATACATATATATACACATATATATACATATATATACACATATATATACATATATATATATATATACATACATATATATATATACATACATACATACATACATACATACATACATACATACATACATACATACATACATACATATATATGAAAAGAATTAAATCTTGGTTTTTGACTGATGGTTGTATTATGGTGATGAGGAATATGAAACATGTCATGGGGATGTAGGATCCTTATATTTTTCGTACACAACTTTAATGTGATGATAATTTTACTTAAACATGAAAAATATGCTCATGCTTGTAATGTTAGGCACTCTAAGACCATATATGTTTAAAAATACTAGTCTTTACAAACTAATTTGTCTTCTTTTTTGGCAAAGTTTTTTTTTCAGTTTGTGGTGTGCTCTTTTCCTTCCCCATCCATGTTTTTCCCATTGATAAATAGACATTTAAAAATATATCTCATTTTAAATATTTCATAAATTTTATCTCTTTTATACATGTTAACATTGTGATAAGAACTAGTCTTTAAAAGTTTCCCTTTAAATATTATTGTATTTAAATAGAAGTTGCATATTTGAATTGTTATGAGATGCGTTATTATTCATTGGTTTATTTTTAAATGATTTATCTTAATTATTTTTGGAAATATTATATTTTATTATCTCTTTTTTTGGTTCATTTATGCCTAATTTAGGAATCCCATTAGGACCACCCAGTCCTATTTCTACCATCTATGACTTGTTTTATTTTTTGTCATTTTTTTCCCTTGGATTGTTTGGATATAATCTAGCATTTACATTGCATATATCCAACCATTTTATATATTTTATTTTAATTTATGTTTATTATACCTAATCTATGCTTTAATATTGAGTTTATCTATGTTTTATTCCTTGTTACCATATTTTTTAATAATTTCACATGCTTCCATTTTTAGACTAATTTGTGTACACTCACATTATCTATATATTTTTTTAACCTTATATTATTAAGGTCACTATATGTAATTTATGCACCCATCACAATAAATAATAAGGTGTTTTCATTCACCAATTTTAGTGTAAATATAATTTAGGGTATGTATATGTTATTTTTATTTATTTCATTTATTTATCATTATTTATTTATAATACTTTATTTTATTTAGTATACGTTATATTTGTTTCCAAAAGGACCATCCCATATTATACTATTGTGACAAGTGATGAGATTTAAGTAGAAAAAATATATACACCTATATTTTTCACTTACCAACAATTTATATTACAAGAATCATCATATTATCAATCTTATTGAATGCTTCTCTTAAGGAATTCATCGAGATTGGGTTGGGTTAGTTTATGATACTTTATGAGAGATTCTCATATGACTGTAGGTTATATCTAATTATCTTCACTATTATGTCATATGATTATCATATCCTCCATTTTCCCCAATTACCATTATTTTCCTCCTTTTATTCAAGTTTTCATGTGATTTTGTTATTGTATTGGGAATTTTGAGTTAGTTCTACAATGTTACTTATTATGCCTACTATATATTGGGTCAATATAGTCTTATCTCTACTATCAATTATCCTTAATGTTTAATTTGGGATGATATAATTTTATTCATTATAATTTATTTTATAATTTATCAATAGAGTTGACACAATACTAAATTTACCATATTTTATTGTTATTGTATCAATCAAGTTGATATCATCAACTTTTTAGATAAGTGATGTTTATGGATTTTATCATATCTATTGAGTTATAAACTATAATTTTTGATAAGAAACACATTTGATCTAATATGATCATGCACATAAATATAAAATTAGTAATAATAATATGAATTAAGACATATGAGCTTAAAATTATAAAGGGATATTTTACACAAGGGCTTTGAAAGTCTTAATTAGACAAGTTAAACCAACAAGGTACACTTGATCTTTGGAGTCCCAAACTAAATATAATTAGGTATTATTATTTATATATTGATATTCACTAAAAAATTCTCTCAAAAAGTGTCAATTTATCTAAGAGGGATATAATGCAGTAAAAATTAAACCCAAGATAAATATTCATAACCCTAAACTTTTCTTTCTTTATAATAGTTGATGTGTGTATGTGTGCGCACACACACACCATATTGGTATGTTGTTATATTAAATTATTAGATTAATATATGATTATATGTTTCATTTTCATACTCTTATTGGTTATAATAATAGTTTATATACCTCTTGGTTGCAACCTATTAATTTAGATAATTTTTTGTTACCTCCAAATGGAATTTATCTCAATTTAGCTTATTACTTTTACATCTTGAATATATCTTGATATTTTTTCATTAGTTAATTACATTTAATTAATAATTATATGTTTAATATATTTATTGTGAAAAACTATTTCTCATAGTCCCAACCCACTTTTTGGTATAAAATATTGTATATATAGATCTAGTATGGTCTTATCCATTTTACTATATAATAGAATGTTTATATTGTTGATCGTATTCACCCTATTTACAATTTCCAAATCTATCCCTATTTTTTATTTCCTTTTATACATATCTTATAGGCATGTTATTATAATGAAAATAATAATGTTTATATATTCCCCTTTTAAAACTACAAACTTTGAATAGAAGTTTAATCTTTGAATTGTTGTGACATGCTCTCCTAATCACTACATTATTTTTATAAGATTTTTATTATTCATGCTTTGGATATTGAGATTTTATCATCATTTTTTGGGTTCATACAAACCTAATTTAAATTTATCATATAAATTTATGGTCTAATTTTATCATTTACTCTCTATTTATTTATTTTTATTTAGGTCATCTAATAATAATCTAACCTTTAACTCTAGTCAATCAAACCCATTTTTATCACTTTTCTATACTTTCATTTTTCCTTAGGTATTTTGGACCTAATATAGCCTTTACCATTATGACTATTTGAATTTCCTTCCTTTTTAAAATATTTTCTAATACTTTTATATACTTAATTTTTATACTCATTTATGTACACCACATTTATTCCATATGTTTTTAGTATTATATCATTAATGTTTCCATAAGTAGTATTTGCACCATGATGATCAGGACCAAGGTATTATCATGAATTATATTTTAAGGTAAAGGTAAGTGGAGGTATTTATATGTTACTTTGAGTGTTTTCATTTATTTTAAATTTATTTTACTACTATTTATATTATTTAATGTTTTTATGTTCTTTCTAAATTTTCCACCATATATTACAATATAATGATACATGATGAGATTTGGGTGGGCTAGATAAATACACCTATATTCTCACTTTTTGATTATTTATTTTTTATAAATCATCGATCCATGAAAAAACTTTAGTGAAATGATTAAGGAGTGGATCAAAATTGGGGTGGGTCAATTCATAGTACTTTGTGAATGATTTCCCTAATGATCATTTGTTCTATATATATTCATCCATCATATTCTAAATAATTTGACATATTATTTTTCTCTCTCACATTATTCCCCCTCTTATTCATGCTTTATGTTTATATTAAACTTATTTATCTATACTGAAGGTATCCTAATATTCCCCACTTGGCCAAATTATTCAATCGAGCTGAAGTAGTATTATATCTACTAAAAAAAATCATACTACTTTAGTTAGGCCAAATACATCTATTAATTTTGATATATTACTTTTAGGATTTGGATCCATATATATAGGGTTATTGAATATAATTTTAATAATAAATACATTCAATCTACCCTTAAAATGCATGAAAATTCACTTTAGTAAGAAGAGGAAGAATTCAAATAGTTATCTTAGAGGAAAGTATTTGTGAGATTATGGGCATGTCCTGTAATGGGATGAAGGTATTTAAAGATAGTAGTTGGAAGCTTGAATTAATGTATAAATTATTAAAAACTAATGAGGCTATGAACATAGACAATAAGGGTTTCCCTAGGCTTAACCTTCCTAAGTGATGGTCAGAGCTTTGTCTGCAAGTGATGAAATATCTTACTTTATAAGGTAAGTTCCCTATGATTTTATCTCATCAATTCCTTCTCCTTAGCCATTTCAAAGGTTATAAAATAAGTTTATCTTTATATTTTCTCAAATCCATAGAAATCACCACCCTGGCTTACCAGGTGAGTAATAAAAATGACATAATTCACCTTGGTTTGATATATCTATTATTTCAAAAATTTGAGCCTCTACTAAGTAAAACCATATCCCTTGTTGAAGACTTTCTTGTTGACACCCCAATACCCCCTTAAAAAGAGGTAATCCATCACCCCTACTCCTTCACCCCCTCAGCTAACCTAGACCATATCCCCATTAAACACCTACTATCCCCTTCATCATCCTCTACCAAAAAAATTAAAACTAGTTCCACTCCTACCAAGGAGGTAACTAATCAAAAGGGCACCCTAAACCTTTCCTTGGAGGACTCTATTAGCTAATGCAGTAGAGAACTTCATGTTTTTTATATAAGCTTAAGAATGTTGGGATGGCCATGTCAGATCTTATCACTAACTAGACCAATTTGAAAGTGGAAACTATGAGAATCAAGAATGAATTAGATATAATGTTGAAGATGCAAGACACCCCACTAGAAAATATGACTAAAATAGTGGCAATCTCTAAAGAGAATCCCATTACCCATATTACTTCTCATCCTAAATGGACTCCATGCTCTATTCAGGAAAAGACCATACACACCTCTATTGAAGGTCCCTTGAAACATACTAGAGGAAGAATCAATAAGGCACTACTGAAGAAGACCAGTCTGGAGATAGAGAAGGAGGCTACACAAGATAACACTAGCTCTATTATTGCTTAGTTGAAGGCCTTCTCTAAACTACTATCGATCTTTGGCTTATCATTCATTATGTATTACTTTTATTTGGGCTAGTGGTTGTATGGTCCCTATAAAACTTGTTTTATTCACCCTATCTAATAAAAATGAGAGGAAGAATTAGGGATCAAATGTATACACTTTTAGAAGGATTGTTTGCACACAATATTTAAATAAGAAATGTACACTTAGTCTTTGACTCTTTTAACTTAGGATACTTAGGTATTATCATTTCCATCTTGAGATTTGATTATAACATCTATCAAAAATTTCCACTTGATCCATGGGGGAAATTAACACACCAATAATTCAATTTATAGGGATTAAGGGGTTTGTGTGTGTTCACATTCACTATATTTTTATGTTATTATATTTCATGTTTATATTATTATGAACTTATTAGTATATGATATATTTAAATCATTTTTTACTCATATTAAACCTCATTTTTAAAACCTTATAGATTAGATACCTCTTAGTTACCACATATGGAATTTATTTCTCTTATCCATTTTACATCTCAAATCAAGGGAGGTATTTTTTAGTTATTTCATTACATAGACTTCCTAATTATATCATGGAGACTTGAATTACATACTACTCTTTCTAATGCATCATTTCACTTTACATCTTGTCATATTATGTATCTTAGATATAGTATGTGTATAAAATAGAATATAGTATTATACACTTAAAAATTTTCAGCCTTGACCTATCTCTATTTTACATCACTTATTCATACACATATGGATATTTCACACCTCTCTATCCTATCTTCATGGTTTATATGACCTTACCTTCGTCATTTATATTATTTACCTAAAATAAGTACCTAGTCTATTTTTAATCTATTGTATATCATATTTAGACTAGCTCTTGATCATTATATCAAATTTATTACTTTATATATGATTCTCTTATAAAGTAGACACCTAATGAATGTTAAAGGAATCCAAATTTTATGAACCCATCCTTGCTCCGAATAAATCATTTTTCAAAATTAATTTATGGATTAGCTCATATGTTTTAAATGTTTGCATTGTGATTAATTACCAAAATAGTTCCATATAAATACATAATAGATGTAATATTATTTACATATCTATCACTCACCAAATAAACATGTATACACATTTTCAATATGAAAAGGAATATCATAAACTTCCCAAATCATAAATTGGTAAAAAGACATAGGCCCTATCAAAGTTTAAGCACTTAATCCAACTCAAGTTTTCCATTATCAAGTGTCAAGACATTTTCCAAATTGAAATAATAAAAGAATCACCATTTCACATATACACCTAATGGAAAAAACTACATGTAGTTTGATTTCACTCTAAAGAGTATTAAATATGTAGGTACTACTTAGATATTCATATGGGAGTTGTTGGGGTTAACTCAATCCATCATTCTTCCCTATTTATACAAGCTAACATTGAAATAGTTATCAAAACTCATAAACCAAGATCTCTCTAATGGATCATTACCACAAGAATTAATGTTTCAACATATACTTAGAAGAAACTAATTGGTAAAAAAAAATTATACTCATAATGAGATATAAAAAATATTATGAATCATGTATATTACAATGAAGATCACTTGATTATATAGGCAAGGAAAAGCAATATGAAAGCTAAACTAGGCAATGTGGGACAAACCCCCACATAGGACAAACCTAACAAGCATGAGTAATAAGATACTCTAACACCCCACCTCAAGTGAATGTAAGAGATAACAATAAATGATGTGGTGTGAATCATGTGTCCCTATGGATGCCAATCCATCCTATTGGAATATATGGATTTTGAGTCACTATAATCACCAAGTAAAAGTAGGAATGATGTTGAATATAGATAACTAAACACACACATTTTACTCTAAAGTACTAGGTAGAATGATGAACCCAAAGAAACATCACTTGAACACCCTTTAACATGATGGTGAAGTGTTTATAAATACTAGTGGGAGGTAAGTGCACAAATTTGGGGGATAAAAAGTGGCCTATCCATGGACATAATTTTCTTGAAATTTTAGAAATTTAAACTTATGTAGATAATTTGAGATAGCTACACTCCAAATTTAAATATGGCGTAAGAACATGAAATGTATAATTTCAAGTCTAGTTTCCAAAACACTATTTTTTTTAAATGGTTAATTATAAATAGGTTAAACATCTAAAATTTCAAGAGGAACTCCTATTTTTTCCATAAAGCATAATAGATAGATGGTTATGTAATGCACCATTTTTTGAGAAGAGTTTAATATTATTTAAAACCCTTTGGGGAAAATTTAGATAAGATATTATAGTTTGTGACCTATATTATTTTATATTTTTTCAATGAATACTTTTTTTTTTATGAATTTTGTAAGTAAAATGACAAAAAAATGGATAGTTGTCTGTGCGGCGTGGCTAACTACCTCAAAAAAAATGAAAATCAATTTTTATTTTTTAATGTGTGTATAATTAGGCCTAGATTATGACCATACAACCTATTTTTCACTTGGATACTTTCCATGAACATGTATAGTCATGTATGTTTACAACATATAGTGGCCTAAAAAAGGCATAGTTAAAAATCAACATAGTTTGAAACCTTAAATTAGTCCAACCATTATAAAATCCATATTTTTGGAAAGAAGAGAGTGTGATTGTCATGAGATTATTAAGTTTTTGAATTTTGACATTGAAATTCTTAATGTATTTAGCAATCAAAGTTGGGATTTGTTATTTTTTATCATACCTTTTAAAACTTTATTGTACATTGACAATCCAAGACTTTGGCTTAGGAATCCAAGCCATTCTGAAGCAAAAATGCACATGAATTGAATTCAAATTCAAATACCATGATTGTGTTAATAATGCAATTGCATTATTAACATGATCATGTTATTAACTACATTAGCAATGATATCATGTTACTTAATAATGTGATCATGTTACTAATGTGATCATGTTAATAACATGATCATGTTATATACACTCAACACCCTAGAACTAGAATAAGGACCATTAGGTCTAGTGGTCTTAAGATCAAATATTGGTTGATTAAGATTGTTGTTTGGGACCAATGTTCTTGTCAAGAATTGATAACATTGAATAATAAATAGAGATGTATTAACCTATGAACTAATTTATTATTACTTTGATCCCAATATGGTGTACAATCAGGCTAATAGATCCCAAATTGATATTAGATGGACATATTTCCTTGGATGGATCTTGGTTGGCCCCAATTATGAATAAAACTAAACTAAATACTTGGTTTTTTTATAATATGGTGTGCAATTAGAGACCCAATTGACATAATATGGACATAATTCTTTTCTCAAGGCTCATTTAACCTTTATTTTGTATTATATTAGACTAAATATTCAATTAGTTTAATATGGTGTGATATCAAATACCTAATTGACATTATATTAAAGGAATTCCTTGTACAGGGACTGATTAATCTTAATTATAGATTATATTAAAGAAAATAATTTATTGGTTAAATATGGTGTGCAATTAGGGAAAAATATTCATAATGGACATTAGAAGGACAAAATTCATTACATGGGATGAAAAATACCTTAATTGATATTAGGTGGACTCAGTTAATTACATAGTACTTGGTTGACTCCAATTATGTATAATATTGAAAAAAATATCAATTGATTTAACATGGTGTAATTAGATCCCCAAATGACATTAGATTGATGTAATTCCTTATGTGGGGATTGAGTGGTCTCAATTGCATATCATATTGAACTTAAATACTCAATGAGTTTAATATGGTGTGAAATCAAGGCTAATGGAACCCAACCAACATTATATGGACAAAATTACTTTCATGGGGCTTAGTTGGCCCCAGTTATGTATAAGATAAAACCAAATACATGATTAGCTAAGTATAATTTAAAATTAGGGCCAACAAAGTTATAATTGACATTAGATGTATTCAGTTACTTTCATGAGCCTTGATTGGCCATATTTTCATATTAAACTAAACTAAATACATGGTTAATTCAATATTTTATGTGTTTGGGACCAATAGATCCCCCTGTTGATAGTATAAGGATGAAACACAAGGTTTGTTTGGACTAAAATTCATATCATATTAAACAAAATATTCTTTCAATTAAATTTGGTGCACAATCAAAATCTCAATTGTTATTAGATGGATTTACTTCCTTATAGAGGGTTCAATTGGTCACAATAACACTCAATTATTTGAATAAGGTGTGAAATTAAGGCCTTAATTAAAATTATTTTGACATAATTCCTTGGACAATCCTTGATTGGACCCAATTATGTATCATCTAGAAATGAATACTTGATTTGTTTAATATGGTATGCAATCAGGGCCAATTAAGCCCCAATTTCCATTATATATTAATGTAATGCCTTGCACACAACTCCTTTGGACTAAATTACATATCAAATTGAAAAAATACTTATTTTTTTAATATGGCGAGCACTTGGATCCCCAATTGATATCATATGGATGAAATTCCTTACATTGAGGCTTAGTAGTTCCATGGAATAAATTTATCTCTAAGTAACATCCTTTATATATAGTAAGAATTAGGTTCACAGGGATTAACCTGGTTAAATTTACATCACTCATTACCAAAATTAACTTTTTAGGCTCAATATATGATGAGGTAGGGGATAATTGATCCCAAATTCACATTATTTACTATAGATCTAGGTTTAAGGAGCTCAAATTTTCCCTAATCACCATCATGATTATACCTTATATACCTTAAAACCTAGACCCTAAGCCCTAATCCCTAAATTTCATAATCTCTAAACTCTAAACCATAAATTAAACTCTTTAAACCTTGAATCAATCATTTTAGCTCAAATTAACATCATTTAGACTAAGAATTAAGTTCATAGGGCTCAGTTTGGCCTAAATCACATAATTGATTACCCCATTTAATTAATTAACTCAATATACATGATGACATCCATGGTATAATGACAACCCAAAAACATATTCTATAGTCACAAATGGGTCCAAGTGATTCAGATTATCCTTAATTATCTTTATGATTGACCCTATGTACCTTAAACTATATATACATTAAAACCTAATCCATAAACCATAAGCCCTATTTCCACTATACCCTAAATTATAAACCATAAATTTAAATTTAGTCCCAGTTAACATAATTTTTATTAATAATTAGGTTTGAACATGACATGTAATGATTAGACATTAATATACAGGTCCTTAAACCTAAACCTTATCCCCTAATCCATAATCCCTAAAACATAAATTGTAGTCCCTATGCCCTAATGACCCTAAATTCCACAAACATACATGCCTTATGATATAACTTATTTTATCATCAGATCTCATAAAATGCACTTTTTAAACCTATGGCCAAAACTTAGCACTTATAGTACCAATCTAGCTATGCATCTGAAGAAACTTGGGGCTTTTTTGAGCCCCTTCAACCTAATTAACTAAAGAAGAGGATCTAGTTGATTATTTTAATCAAGGAATCATTTTAGTCCAATTTAAACCCATTAAATAACAAGATATGATTTGGGGCAAAATCAAAAGATTAATATTCTATCATGAATTGATCTAATTAGTCAATTTGTGTAATTCCCTACATGATCTGGGTAAAATTGAGCCCCTAAACTAAATTTATGGCTCAATAAATTTTGTAACATGTATGTAACATGTACATGACATAATTGAACCTAATTTTATCATAAATGCAAACATGAATTTAATCAAGTCATAAATAGGTAAACAAGCAACTCAAATGTTTTTCAACTACCTTAGTGATTGGAAACTATATCCAATATCTTAAAACCTAAACCTTATACCATTTACATTAAACACTAAGCCATAATACCTAAACCCCAAACCTTTTAAATTATAGACCCTAAACCTTAAACTAATAAATTTAAACCTAATTAACATCTTTCATATATATAGTAAGAATTAGGTTCATAGGGATGAACTTGGTCATAATTGCATCACTCATTAACCATAGTTGACTTAACTAGCTTAATATATGATGATGTGGGGGTTAATTGAGCTCAAAATCACATTATTTATCATAGAAATAGGTTTAAGGAGCTCAAATTTTCCCCAATTGCCTTCATGATTGTACCTTATATACACTAAAACCTATACCCTAAGCCCTAATCCTTAAAGTTCCTAATCCCTAAACTCTAAACCATAAATATAAACTCTTTAAATTCTAAAAAAATCATTTTATCACAAATTAACATCATTTAGACTAAGAATTATCTTTTTTATTGACCCTATGTACCCTAAACCTAATCCCTAAACACTATACCCTAAATTGTAAACCAAAAACTTTCCCTATTTACTAATCTATTTAGTCCCAGTTAAGATCCTTTATAGTAAAAATTAGGTTCACACATGACATATAGCCATTAGACCTGATATAAATCCTTAAATATAAATTATATATGCCCTAATCCCTAATCCATAAAACTTAAAATGTAAATTGTAATCCCTAATCCCCAAAACATAAATTTTAATCTCTAATCCATAAACCCTATGCACCAATGCCTTAATCCCTAATCTCTAATCCCTTATCTATATTAAGTATAATACGATCACATTATTTAATAACGTAATCATGTTATTCCTAATATAGGTAAACCTCAATTCTCATTGCCAATTACTAACCCTAAATCTTATATTAATAATAACACAATTGTGTTATTACATAAGACAATTGCATTATTGTTAATATAAGCTTCTTAATGCGTTAGATGGATTAAAACCTTATACAACCCATAACATGATCATGTTATGTAATGCGATTGCATATTGATTATTTTAGACTAAACTAACTTCTCAATAACTATTTTTAACCCAAATCAAGAATTTTGTCCCCATAAACATTCTTTATATACTTTTATGAGATTTGTGGTACTTGTGTACTTGACCCTACCTTTGAAAAGTTTTCAATTGTCCCTTATGATGGGTGATGGATCATGTTCAAGGAAGAGGAAGATGTTGAAGAATAAAACACTATAGGAATTAGAATATTTGAGAGAGAAACACAAGGTACAAATTTAAAAACTTCATGGTAGACAAGGTAAAACCCCTAATCTTGATGAACCAAATGCCATAGATAATGAGCCAATTGAAAATAATGAATCAAACAATGATTAAATTAACCATAATCAATTGATTAGTAATGAAATTGACCATAATTAAATTTAAAATAATGAATAAGTTAATGCTATAAGTTCACATTCAAAGTTCTAAGTTTTTGATTTTGTTGATGATGAGTCTATGTATGATGCTTCACCCCCCATGAATGAAGAAAATTTGATGAAAATAAACAATGATGAAATTAACCATCAAAAAAATTTCATGGAAACATATAAAAAAAAAATTAACAATAAATAAAATGTCATCCCACCTCTAAAAAATGAAAGTAATAATGATTTTGAAACACCCTTTCATAAAATTCCACCATTACCAACACCTCTAATAATTGTACATAGAAAATATAAGTACTTAATTGAAGTTTATGAAAATATTTTAAAACCATTACATAAAAAAATGTCTAATAACCATTCAATAAGGCTAGCTCAACAAATTCAAGATTCTTTCTTTCATAATTTAGAGTATGATAGTCAAAGATGTCAATTATTTGTTTCATTGATAAAATTTATTAAGATGAGACCTATAATGTACACATTAGGACCAAGAACATCTAACATGAACGATGAAAATAATGAAATTATTTAAAATCTACATGATGTATATCATATTGTAGGCCCAAAATCATGCACCAAAGATTGTAATGTTGTTTGATGTATACTTACACCTTATGCAGTAAGTGATAAAACATGGAAAAAATGAATGGTTTCAAAAATAAGTCAAACACTTAATATAAAAAAATAATAATAATGAAAGCAATTGAAAGATATGAAATACTTAATGAACCTAATACCAATGAGATTTGGTCATTCTCTAGTAGACTTACATGAAAGGACAAGGCTATAGCTAATACTCTTAAGGAATTACTTACTCTATTTTGGAAAGACAAGACAAGAGTTTTACCCAATGCAAGAGATGTTGTGAAAAGAAAAGTTGGTTCTTGTAATTGTGAATTGTATCCAAAACATTTATTGTATATGAATCAAACATAATTTTACTCTAAATTTTTGGAAAAACATCCACAAATTTCTATTGTTCAAAGATATTTTGAGATGGAAAAACCATTTTATGTTAAAATAAATCACACATGCACCACTTATTATTGTAGGCAACATGTTGAATTTTTAATTAACTATGATATTTTTCTTCATATTCATTGTACTTTGAAAATGAACAACATTTTGTAGGAGTGTGGCATTAAATTACCACTAAAATCAGATAGTCAATTCATTCCAACTATCTTTTGCAAAAGACTAAATGGACAATTATCTTACAACAAATCATGTTTAAATGAAATTTACAGCATTTGTGGTGGATTGATAAAACTAAAAAAATATATCCATGAGGAGATTACAATTGAAATTGAAAAATATTTATTTGGTTTAAGAAAATATAAATCAGTGACTTATCAAGTAAATGGTGGTAAATAATCTAAAAGGTGTGAGCTTGTTACAAAAAAGATACATATTTTTGAATTTTTGGTCATATTTAGGGAGAAGATTATTTATGAGTATGCAAGGCACACACATAGGGATAGATGGTTGGATGAACATTTTAAGATAACAAATGATACATTTACACTTGTTTTAATTGTTTTAATAGTTGATTTTGTTGAAAATTACACATTCAAACCCCAAGTCAAAATTCAATTGCAGTATTACAACTCATCACAAGTTTCCATATTCATGCATATAGCATCATGCATGCAATTGATAATATAGAGAAATAAAAAAAATATTAATGGAGTAACATTTATATATCAATGATGATAGATAACATTATTCAGAGTATGTACAAGGTTGTTTTTAGAAGCTCTATGAAAAACTGAGTTAGAGGAACATTACTTTCAATCAACATTACATTTGGTTAAATAATTTCACATTAAAATTCAAAAATGCATGTATGTTTTATTGGTTAAACATGATGCTTGTTACCACTAGTGTAGAACACATTTGGATTTTCACCGAGGTTGGCCATAGAAAAGTGGAGAATGGCGGTGTTGGAGCATGTGTAAAAAGATATATTTCAAGAGAGGAGTTGAAATTTGAAGAGTGTATTCATTTGATAGATGTAAAAACTATGGTTGAATGGTGTAATGAGAACATGTGTCCTAGTACTCAACTAAATTATACGATTCATAGAAATTTCTAATTAATGGAGGAAAAACACTTGGCAAAGTATGAGGATTGCATGAATCTACCAGGTTCAAGTGACCTCCACTCATTTCAAATATCAAATGAAATTTCTTGGACTATTCATATGAGACACTTGTCATGTTTCTATTTTGCATGCATGGACTCTATTTGGAATGAGTGTGAGTCACAAGAGTGGGTGGATGATTGGATTTTCAAACCTCTAATTCCAATCATCACATATCAGGTTCTAAAAACATTACAACTTACAAATATGACATCATCAGATGACTTTGACCATGTATCTGAATAGTGCAGCTAAGCAAAATATTTTTCATTATATACAATTTATTCTCATTATATATCTCTATATTATTGCTAAAATGATTTTTTGTGATACAGGGCATGTTTTTGAAGTTATTGTAGATGAGGATAATGAAGATGGAAATGATTAATACTTGTGTCGATGTGTAAAGAGAAAGAAAAAATTGATTTCCCCAGTTATAGATGGAGAAAACATTGACTATCCCATTGGGTCAGTGATAGTTACTAGAAATTGGTTTTGATGATATCCTATAAAATATTAATATCAATTGTTATTTGAATACTTTGAATGCAAATGAAGATATTTCAATATTTAAATTTTATTCTTGAAATGAATGTTCAATTACAAAAATATCATGGGAGGCCATTAAACAAGAAACTATGGAAAGTTTGAGAGTTAGACTGTGAAACTATTCTTGATACTATCAAGGTTAGAGTAGATCCTAGTGGTTTGTTGGATTTAAATATGGAGGCATGTTGAATTTTCAAATGTATATGTAATCAATTTTACCATTTTTTTAAATTTTATAGGTAATACATATAGTTTTCATTTATAATTACTTATTAACATTTTTTTGTAGGTTAGTGGTGCCAGATAAGCTTCTACATTCATGTTGTTGGAACTATCAATAAATAATTATATATTTTTGAATATAAGATAAAATTAGGTTAGAAATGATCTAATCTCAAGTTGGATGTGATCAAATCTTAGGAAATTACTTATAGGTTTCATTTTATGGGTATTTAAAGTTAGGCTAAAAAATGCATTTTCTTGTATTGGGAAGGGTGTTCTTGAGGTCAGAATGGGTGGTGGGTTTATCAATTGGGCCTGATGAGAGGACAAAAAAATTGTTCTATAATTTATCCACCCCCATTAGACATGTTTAAAATGTTAGTTTTTAATTAGAAAGCATCAAAACTAGAGTTATGTAACCACAACTTAAACTTTGATGACATTTGTTGTCAGTGTTTCTACTCTCCAGAAGGTAGTGAAAATTCACTTTCAGGTGGATTTAAATGTTATGGTGGTGTGATAATATGTAATTTTAATATTTATACATGATAAAAGTGATATATTTTTTGGTGGAGGTCTCATAGGTAGAAATGCCAGTTGAAACTCAAGAAGTTGCTTGTTCACTACCAAAAAGTTGCATTTTTGGACCCATCACTGTAACTTGTCGAATGGATTGATATATAAAATTACACATGAGTAATATAGGATAAAATTATATGGATTAAATAGGTATGGGAGGTATTTTATGATTCATGTAAATTATTTATAATTTTCATTTTATGCATGTTTAAATTTAGGCTAAAAATTACATTTTTCTTGTATTGGGAAGGGTGTTCTTGAGGCTAGAATGGGTGGTAGGTTTGTTGATCAGGCCTTATAAGAGGCCAAAAACCTATTCATATATGTTATCCTCCCAATTTAATGTGTTTTAAATGTTAATTTTTAGTCAAGAAGCATCATAACTAGAGTTTTGTAACCACAACTTAAACTTTGACAACATTTGTTGTTAGTGTTTTCGCTCTCCAAAATGGTAATGAAAATGTACTTTCAAGTGGATTTTAATTTAATGGATATGTGATAACATGTAATTTTCCTATATATATGTGATAAAAGTTATATATTTTTAGGTGGAGGTCCTGGAGGTAGAAATTCCAATTGGAGCTCAAGAAGTTTCTTGTTCACTAGTAAAATGTTGCATTTTTGGACCTGTCACTGCAACTTGTCTAATAGATTGATATTAAATCTTCCACCTAAGTGATATATAATGATATTAGAGGGATTAAAAAAAATGGGAATGATTTTATGGTTCATATAAATTACTTATATTTTTTAATTTTATGTGTGGTTAAAAATTACATTTTTCTTGTATTGAAAAGGATGTTATTGAGGCCAAAATGGGTGGTGGGTTTATCGATTGAGCTTGATGGTAGGAAAAAAAAATATTCCTATATCCTATCCACCACACATATAAATGTTTTTAGTGCCATTTTTCACTCAAAAATCATCAGAACTAGAGTTTTACAACCATAACTTAAACTTTGACAACATTTGTTGTTAATGTTTCCACTCTCCAGAATGGTAGTGAAAATGCACTTTTGGGTGGATTTGAACATCATGGTGGTGTGATAACATGTAATTTTAATATTTTTATGTGATCAAAGTTATATATTTTTAGGTGGAGGTATCAGAGGTATAAATGCGAGTTGGAGCTCAAGAAGTTGCTTGTTCACTAACAAAAAGTTGCATTTTTGGACCCATCACTATAACTTGTCTAATAGATTGATCTCAAAGCTTCCAACTGAGAAATTTAGGGTGTTATTAGAGGGATTAAAAAGGTAAATAATGGATTTTTTAGTTCACATAAATTACTTATAATTTTCATTTTATGTGTGTTTAAACTTGGATAAAAATTTACATTTTTGTTATATTGGGAAGGGTGTTCTTAAAGCTAGAATGGGTGGTAGGCTTGTCAATCGGGCCTGATGAGAGGCCAATAACCTAGTCATAGACATTATAATCCCAACTTGGATGTGTTTGAAATGTCATTTTTTAGTCAAGATGCATCATAACTGAAGTTTTTCAACCATAACTTAAACTTTGACAACATTGACAACTTTGACAATAACATACGATATATTCTAGAAGAAACTAGGTATAGTTTGGACAATATATACAAAATATTTTATTATAAAAGATATTTTATGGACTATAGAAACAAAAAATATTTTAACTTTGACAATTTTGACAACTTTGACTTCAACTAGAGAACTAAAAACTTAATGAGTAATTGAGCTATTGACAACTTTGACAACTTCAACTAGAGAACTAAAAACTTAATGAGTAATTGAGATATTGAAAACTTTGACAACTTTGATAATTTTGACAACTTTGATAACTTATACTAGAGACCTAAAAACTTAATGATTAATTTAACTATTGACTTATTAAGTGGTGGTATAATATTAATTGAATTATTGACCTATTATGTGGTGATAGAAACTTAATTGACCTATTGAACATTGACCTATTAGGTGGTAATTGACCTATTGAACTATTGACCTATTATGTGGTATTGACCTATTCACCTAGAAAATGACTTATTTTGGATTCTCCATTTAGTGTATGTGATTAAATTAATTTCTTGTTATCCTTGAAGGTCATTTATGCCATGAATATGTTGTCATTTGTGTAAGGTTGCAAGTGGATGAATAACTATAGGTGATAACCAAGAAGTGACCGTAGGTCACAATCAAGGAAGGGGGCTTGGAGTGATTCCACCAGGTTGGTAAGTTATGATTAATCATGATATTATTTTTGAATGTGTTGAAACTATATAGATCTATGGAGAAATGAGTAAGACATTTATACATGGATAACTCAGCATAAAGGGTTACCTCTGCCCATATACCTTGTTTTGCCTATGACAGTCTGATATGAAAGTAGATAGTTGTTTCTCATGAAGGGAGTATTACTTTGGTGTAGATAATGATATATGGATTGAGAATTATCATTGAGGTGTAAGTTTAATTTTTTTTATATAAAAGGTAATGGTAAAGCATTAACATATAGTCCTTTAGAACAAAGAAACCCTGTCTATACCCTATTTTGGGTTAACAATCACATTACAAAGGGAAGTAAGAGTTATTTATTAATGTTTTTAAGTATTTAATTAAATATATGGACTTGGTATATGGTCCCATCATAAAATTAGGTATTTAATCTCTTATAATATTCATGAGATATTTGAAATTTAACTAATACTCCATGTTGCTATCATAGGCCTGTAGGGTGCCTTGTTGTGCATAATCAAGATAGAGAAGAAATGCTTTTCTTGTATAAATGTTATTATAATGTATATAATGTTTTTTATGGTTTTTTATAGGTGTAAATAAGGTAGTGATAATTTTAAAATCCCTTAAGAGAGTCCTTGACACTCATTGATACATAAACCCTATTATCACAGTCCTAAATAGGACTAAAAAATCTATGTTTTGATGGTTAGAAGACAGAATAAAGATAAAATAAATGTCTAACCTATTTTTAGAAGGTATTTGGGGTGAAAAAATATCTATATATGTCATTTTTGTCATTTTAAACTTTTTATAACTCAAGATATTGAATTATATAGCCCCTCTGCCTATGTAGAAGCCTTATTAGGGTTTCAAGTGCAAAAACTCCATAGAAGGAATTTTAACCCTTAGAAATTAATTAAACTTAATAATATGACATGTTTTTATTTATGGAAAATGAATAAATTATTTTTTATGTAGTTAAAGGTTGTATGGTAAAGATTTGGTGACTATGGATTCAAGATAGGGCTAATTAGGCCTAATTGAAGGGTGGTTTACAAAGGAAGTGTGGTCTAGGAGTGGAGTTAGGTAATTAAATTTTAAAAAAACCTATAATGAGATATAATGTGGATATAAAAGGTTTTAAATCTCCATAAGATTTGATATATTTCTCAAACCAAGATAATTTTCACAAGAAAAGGCTACAATCCTAATGAGACCATTGTGAGCCCTATATGTGGAATTGAATGTTGAAGTATGTTTGAGAACTTGTAAGAGGTTAAGAGAGGTATTATTTGACAATATAATAACATATATGTAAGATATATTGACTCCTTGATATCTATATCAAGTTTTGGTACTTGATACCTAGAGGATTGCCTAGTGAGAAGATAGTGAAAGCGTGAGAGGATGTTTGTGAATGGAATGTATGAAATGAGTTAGTGAATGAATGTGAGAGGTTTTTAAGAGGTATAATGACACCAATAATTTTATCCAAAGTTTAAAATAATAAGTTACAAAGATAAGAGGTCCATTAAGCCTAAGTGATAAGAGTTTCATTAGTCATTTCCACTATACACAATGAAATAAGAACTTTAATTTAAAAAAATATGGGAGATCTAAGATTTAGAGCATTAAAAATAATAATTTTTAATCATCATTTGTATAAAAAATTAAATATGAGATCTGATAGATAATATTTTGGAATATCAAAACAACATTTTATAATAACACAAAATGAATTAAAAACTAGATATAAATTAGATAGATTGTCATGATAGCATACACTATAAGCACATGTGTGCAATGCCAATAATACATAGATTTTTGTGATATGCATACAAAAAATTACATCTACTAACATAGAATCTAATGTTGGGTGAATGTCATATGTGCACATACAATGCCAAAAATGCATAAATAGCCATATAGGCATACAAAAAAGTATTTCTCATGTGTAAGACATCTTATTCATCAAATAGCCTCCCTCTCTTTGCCTTCACAGAAGACTCTCCCTAGGATGCCTTGATAGTAGATGGATGATCCTCTAATGCATTATATTTTTCCAAGGTCTGACTATGGGTCCTACACTCATAGCTAGCTTGTAGCTGAGCTTATTTAAATACAAGAATTATTATAAAATTAACATAAAATACATTTAAAAAATTGTTAAGAAATTAATTTTAAGGTACTATTAAAAATCATTTAAACATGCACTTAATTCAAGCTCAAGATCATGATAAATCTATTTTTCATGCTCAAACAAAGGCTTAACTATCTGAATAGGCATCTCAAATGAAGGAGGAACATGAGAAATTACCCTACTAATCATCTAACTAGGACTATCAGATGTCATAGGATAAACCTACATACACAATAGATTTACATAAGTTATATTTTCCCTAAGTACATGTACTAAAATTAATGAAACAAGTCTATTTTTACAATTCAAACTTACAAGAACTAATATATACCTCTGTCAACACATGTGTAGATGACATTGCAATAACAATACCTATGTCTTTCTCAACTCATAGAGAGGGAAGAGTGTCTACTCTAGCCATCAACTGTTCATGTAAACAAGGTCTCACTTACTTTAATATAAAGTATCAAATCTTATATATGGAAACCATGCATATCATGAAAAGACAATGTAAACCAAGAATCATGGAAGTGTAACTACCATACAATGTGCATATCATGAAAATACATTATAAACCAAGAATCATGGAAGTATATAACTACCATATAATGTACATATCATGAAAAGACAATGTAAACCAATAATCATGGAAGTGTAACTTCTGTAAAATGTGCAATGGCCAAGAATAACAAGTAGTTTACATGTTGGAGATAATATAAAAAGTGTAATACATGTAAGAAGTTTGAGTGGAAGAGAAGGAGGTGGAAATAATATTAGTACTTCGACAAGGAAAATTTAGGGAGAGAAAAGGAATAAGAGACATATCAATAACTCTATCCATAATTGTAAATCTTCTTTGGATAGAGTAAAATACCATTATATATTTAATGGGTAAAGGTTGATTTACACATATATGGCCATCATCCTTCTATTATATGTGTGATATCAATCATATGTATCTCTATATATAATACATGGATTGATATCAAATTCATTTATAATAGATGGATGACAATTGATTTATGGGAAAGAACCCAACCAATAGAAAGGAGGAATGAGCCATGGGGAATCCACCTCTTAATGAAGGTGTGTGTAAATAACATTCTAAAAATAGTTCAATGAAGGAATGTCCTTATCCAATATATCAATTTTTATCCATCTAAATACATTATCTTGTTTTGGATCAAGAAAACAAAATTGGCACATAGTTTGGATGTTGAATTGGAAGAAAGTGCAAGGTGTAATTATTGAGGCTAGCACATATTTTATTACCAACAAAAATGGTGGCTCTCCCCCCAAAATTAATTATTACCTTAAATTATTTTCTTTTAGTATGTTTGAAAGGTGTATCAAATATATGTGAAGATATTATCCTTGAATTGGGATTTAGGTGAGAAAGTTTACATAGTATAGCCAAAAGGATACATGTTCTTAGAGAGTGACCATTGGGTTTGTATTTTTGTCAAGTCACTATAGGAAATTATGCATGCTCCAAAAACATATTACAATGAAATATATCATCACTTCCAAGATTATGGAATTAGAAGTATTTATGATCTAAATTTACATGTTAAAACAGACGGTGATAGTATAGTGATACTAATTATCTATGTTGATGATATTGCCATCAAAGGTAGTATGGCCACTATACTTTAGCAATTAGAAACTAATTTATGTTCTAATTTTGGCATGAGAAATTTAGACTTCCTACATTATTATATAGGCATAGAGTTTTGAAAATTTTATCATACTATATGTACAATAGATAAAAATATGCCAAAGAACTTTTGGAAAAGTTCATGATGACAAAGAAAAATCCATCAAATAAAGCCATGGATGTTTATTATCTATAGAAAAAATTATAAGTGGATTGGTGTGGTATATTTATTGCACATGCCTACCATAATATATATATATATATATATATATATATATATATATATATATATATATATATATATATATATATATATATATATATATATATATATATATATATATATAGACACATATACATATACATATACATATACATATATGGGAAAGAGAGAAAACGGATTGTTTGTGTTTACCCATATCAAAGATGAGGATGTAAATGCTACATGTGTAGTCATGTCAAGTTTGTGTCCTTATGGTTTTAGATGTAATATGGTCATAGGAATTTTAGTTTGCATTATTAGGAAGTCTTTGGGAAAGAGGTATATGAATGCTACTCTTATTTAATTGGATATGATCACTTCCAAGCTAACTTCCACTAAGAAAATGGGTGTATATTCATAAGGAAGCTTCAAATATTTTATGGAAAAATGTGCTTCATGTTTTATTAATAAATAATGTCCTATCCATAGAAGTGTGTAATATATTTATTGTAAAATAGTGTATTGACCTCAGGTAAAATAAAGAGAAAACATACCATATGGGTAATGGGTATAAGATATGAATACAATGTCTACATCCTTAATCAGTGACCCTATAAGAGCATTGTAAGATGTTACTCCCAAGGAAGCATGGTCCAACATAATACCATTCATGAATTTTATGTTTTTGGTTGTGTTATTTTTGCATTAATTCTTGAGAAGAGAAGTAAATTAAATGCAAAGATCAAAACATATATGTTTGTTGTGTTATGTATATTGTTAATGATGCACATTTATTCTATTTAACCTTAAATTACCTTGTTATTATCACTCATTTTCAAGGGTAACATGTGTATTTATGTATAATGGTAATGGTGACATAAGTCAAAATAATAATATGACTATATTGAGCTTAACAACTTCATTTTCATGATAGTGTTACCTAAAAGGACCCCTAGATAAGTGTTCTTCATTTCATAAGTATGATCATGGCATGTGAACTACCCTTATATAATATTTAATGAGATTATTCATGGGATATTTGTGGTATTTTCCAAACTTATTTATATAAATACCATCGAGTCCATTCTCATAGCTTGCAATTACTATGGTTCCTCTTTAATGGTTTATGATACCTCATAACAACTTCCAAAGGTTCACGGTACCCTCAAGATGATAAAACCATATCCAAAAGTTGTGGATATGGTGTATTTATATAGGATGAGGATTATTTTTAAGGTTTAAAGTTGATTTGAGTTTGTATGGTATGATTTCATAGTTAGTAGCCTTTAATTAGGCCTAGGAGACCTAATTAGTCCTAAGGGGTGTTGAGTTAGGTGTTCTCCAAAGAGAGTTAAATTAAGAAAGTCCCTACATGAGATATGTGATATAAAGGGGTATATAAATGTGGGTTTAGTTTTTTTTGGTTTGGATATTTGTATTTTACTCAAAATAAGGAGGTTTGCCTCAAAAAAGGGCTAGTAGAAAGGTGTTAAAGAGGAAAGAAGATTTAAGTGAAGATTTGAATCTTGGGGGTTGTGTGGAATGGTTGGATGGGTGAAATGAGATGTAATTGAGTAGGTAGATACTATTATGATTATTTTTAAATGACAAAATCAAAGTAGTATTCATACCTATGAAAACACATAAGAATATTGTAAAGAACCGAGCAAGGATAAAGAGAGAGAACATGAAAATAGAGAAATATAAATTTAACTTAGACTTACAAGGCAAATATACATAGACTAAATGTACATAGAGAATAATATTAAATAAAAATTTTACCTCTATATAGGTAAATGGTGTCATCCTAATAGAAATAGATGCAGTAGTGGATGGGTCAGTAGCTAGATCAAAATATGTAAACAACGGCCACAATAAATCAAATGTTATAAATGTTGACTATGATGATGAAGACACCATCACCTCATATGACATAAAAAATGACATATATATTATATTCAATTTATATGTAAATTAATTGTTATCTAAATTAAATTTTCAAAAATAACTTAAATTTAACATGAAATTATATAAAATATACCTGCATTTATGTGGTGGTTGATGTCTACACAACAAATATGTGTGACAAAAACTCATCACTCATAATAATATTATCTAAGACATTTGAACCACTAATGCCATCATCATAAAAATGTCCTATTGACATAGCTACTTAATAACTACAAAGGTGGGGTCAAGGTTGGGTAGGTGGTGTATCTGTAGCATCACTCTATGAAAGCCTACTCATTTGTTGAATGAGTGTATTAATGAGTGAAATAAGAGCATGAAGAGTGTTGATATACATAAGCTAATAAACTACAAAGGGGATATCAAGATTAAGAGGCTTTTGGATATAGATTCACTCAGGTTGATTAGGTGCATGACATGCAACTGGTTGATCTTACACAACTTTTTCCTCAACCTTGAAACTCACTAAAATCAAAATAATTTGGAATCTCATTGAGGACAAAATCACAATAGAGTTACCTCAAAAAATATAATGGGACCTTGAGGTTGTTATATGGTGGATATTCAAAGACCATCTATTATGTAGACTTATTACCCAGTTAATACTAGATTCTTGAGTCTGATTAACATTAATTGTCAATCCAAGGTACATATTATTTTCAAGGATGTCAAAACTATATATGCATTATTGAATTATATATTAACTTGCTTTGCTTGTTAAACTATAATGAACTTATGATAAATTCACCAGATAGTTGTACTATGAGACTATTATAAAAAAAATATAGAAATACTTTACACTTATGAATCATACATGCATCACACTTTATATAATCAAACTAATAATGAAATCAACTTATAACACACTTAAACTAAAGAGATTCAGGATATTCACTATAGCTTCTTCTGAGGGGGCCCCTCCTTGTTCAAAAATGAGTTCTAATCCTTCTTCAAGAGACTTGCAAAAGCTTCTTATAGATTTAACCTTCTCATTACTCAGATATGTAGCAATTAAAGATTGCTACAAAAGATTATAATATTTAAAATGCAATGGATTTTATAATTATACTACTCTCTTAATTATATATTAACTTGCTTTACTTGTTAAACTATAATGAACTTATGATAAATTCACCAGATAGTTGTACTATGAGACTATTATAAAAAATATATAGAAATACTTTACACTTATGAATCATACATGCACCACACTTTATATAATCAAACTAATAATGAAATTAACTTATAACACACTTAAACTAAAGAGATTCAGGATATTCACTATAGCTTCTTCTGAGGGGGCCCTTCCTTGTTCAAAAATGAGTTCTAATCCTTCTTCAAGAGACTTGCAAAAGCTTCTTATAGATTTAACCTTCTCATTACTCAGATATGTAGCAATTAAAGATTGCTACAAAAGATTATAATATTTAAAATGCAATGGATTTTATAATTATACTACTCTCTTAATTATATATTAACTTGCTTTACTTGTTAAACTATAATGAACTTATGATAAATTCACCAGATAGTTGTACTATGAGACTATTATAAAAAATATATAGAAATACTTTACACTTATGAATCATACATGCACCACACTTTATATAATCAAACTAATAATGAAATTAACTTATAACACACTTAAACTAAAGAGATTCAGGATATTCACTATAGCTTCTTCTGAGGGGGCCCTTCCTTGTTCAAAAATGAGTTCTAATCTTTCTTCAAGAGACTTGCAAAAGCTTCTTATAGATTTAACCTTCTCATTACTCAGATATGTAGCAATTAAAGATTGCTACAAAAGATTATAATATTTAAAATGCAATGGATTTTATAATTATACTACTCTCTTATTATCTATCCAACTCCTAATCTGATCTAAGTTCTACCATTAAATATAGAAGATAGTTTATTAGATTTAACCAAAAACACTAAATTAGGGAAAAATATAAATACTTAAGAACTACCATAGTCAACCTTCAAGTGGTTAGTAACTAAAGTTACTTATTTTAGGCTTGACTAGGTTAAAGATAATGTATACTATTTTTCTATTTTACTTCTTTTTGTCTCCTTCCCATTGTCCTTGTCTTTCTCATCTTTGGTATCACATCCAAGATTCCTTGCATGTAGTAATTTTATATAATATCTATGCTCCTCTTCATTCATTCACTAAGTTCCCAAGATAACTAGATGTGTCCTTAAGATCTGATCATAATAATAGTTTTGTTCTATGTAGTGGCTATGAGCAACCTATAGGTGAAAGATTGTTGTTACTATAGGTAATCTATAGTGTCTATGAGATACTTGTAGGTGGCTCTAAAAATTGATATGGGCACTCTATAGGTGGAATCCAATAGTGGATATAGGTAACATATAGGTGGAGCTAATAGTTTCTATGGGCACCCTACAGGTGGAAGCCAACAATAGCTATAAGGAACTTGTAGCTGGAGCCAATAGTTGTTATGAGCATGCTATAGGTGGAAGCTAGCAGTGGTAATGTGAAACCTATAGGTAAAGCCAATAGTTTACATGGGCACCCTGTAGGTGGAAGCTAGTAGTGGCTATGGATAACTAGTAAGTGGAAGCCTACAGTTGCTATGGGCAGCCTATAAGTGTTGTGCCCAAATAAGATTTACACAAACTTATGTTACCCTTAAACTTTTTATTAAATAAAGTTACACAAGTATAATCTAATCAAATAAAAATCATCATTAATTCACAACATAAGATATATATATATATATACAAATGCACACATAAAATCATAAATTCATTCATTCATTTATACAAGTCATGGATGGTTATAGGGATTTGTATAGATAAATATATATACTAGGTATGGATGAGGATATAAAATAGAGTAATAGGTGAAAACCTGTTATTACTATAAGAAATTTATAGTGGCTATAAGCAACCTATAGGTGGAGCCAATAGTTTATATGGGTACCTTTTATGTGGAAGCCATCAGTGGCTATGTGCAACTTGTAGATGGAGCCAACATTTGCTATGGGCACCTTGCAGGTGGAAGCCAACAGTGGCTATGAGAAACCTGTAAATAGAACCAATAGTTGTTATAGGCACCCTATAGGTAGAAGCTATTAGTGGCTATGGGAAACCTATAGGTGGAGATAATAGTTGTTATAGGCACCTTACATGTAGAAGCTAATAGTGTCTATGAGTAACCTATAAGTGGAATCCTATAATTGTTGCAAGTAGCCTGTAAGTATTGTACCCAGACAAGATTCCTATATCCTTATGTTACCCTTCAAATGTTTGTTAAATAAAGTTACACAAGTTTAATCTAATCAAAGAAAAATCATAATTAATTCATCACATAACAAACACACACACACACACACACACACACACACACACACACACACACACACACACACACACACACACACACACACACACACACACACATCAATGCACACACAAAATCATAAATTCATTCATTTGTATGAGTCATGAATGGTTATGGGGATTTACATAGAAAAAGACATATACTAAGTATGGATGAGGCTATAAAATAGAGCAATTGGTGACCCCATTACCATCCATCATCAATCCCATCCACCCACCCACACACACACACACATCTTCATTTGTATGAGTCATGAATGATTATGGGGATTTACATAGAAAAAGATATATACTAGGTATGGATGAGGCTATAAAATAGAGTAATTGGTGACCCCATTACCATCCACCATCAATCCCAAAAGTTATCTATGATTAGGTTATGTACATAGAGATGGATAGGAAAACATTTATCAGTTATGATAAATGGGGAATTGGTGGTTAGGTCAATGAATAGGGTGAAAATGGAGGCTTTTGAATTTTTTTATTCTTGACTTGAAGTGCTGACAATTTATTAGAATAGTATGCCTTAAAAGTGTCCCTATATGAGGTCCATCTATCAATTTGACTCATTATATATTTAATTTGACCTAATAAGGTGTCTAGGGAATTAGCGAGCTGGGTGTAGTGGGGTTTGGTCAAAGAGGAATATCTCATTATCCCAATTAACTCTTCAATTTCAAGTTTATTTTCCATAATGTTTTCAATCATAATCTCTTGAAAACTAGGGGGTTTTGGGGAACTATAGGAGGGTTAGGTGGAGGGATAAGAGGAGGAACAAGAGGGTTTCATGGAGGGTTAAGAGAAGGAGAAAAAAGAGGGTTCTATGGATGGTTAGGAGGGTTAACAGGATGGGATGTAAAAAAAAAAATTACAATTAAAAATTAGGGTTAAACAATGAAAATAATGAAAAATTAGGGTTAAATAGGAAGGATTTCTATCACTTACCTCTCTTACATGGAAACATCATCAATTAGTAGGTTTTTGAGATAAATTTGGTAGCTTTTTGGCACTATTTTGCCTATTCCATGTAAAACACAATCATATAATCTAGAAGAGAGTAAGGAAACTCAAATGAAAAATGAGGATTTTGCATTTAGGTTTTGATTTTTATTTTTTTGATACACAGGTAACATGATCACATTATTAACATGATTTCTTTATTGAAAATGGAAATAACATGATCATATTATTATTTAATATAATTTGATCTCATTATGGCTTGGTAATCACCAAGCCATAATTCAAATAATGTGATCATATTAATTAAATAATATGATCATGTTACCTAAAGTGTCCATAATATTATCCCCCAACTCCATGCACTTACTTTGGGGCCACCACATTGGTGTCACTGTAAGAATCACCAAGAAGGACATGGATTAAAGTAACAAACCTCATATGGGTTATAGTAAACAAAGTTCTTGAAAAGATACCCATGAATAAAGGAGAAATCCAAAAAACATATAACTCTTATAAAGTGGAGAAAAGAGAGAAAACTCAGAGGAAAAACTCCCCCTCCCCCCCAAAGAGAGAATAAAAGAAGAGAGATATAGAGAAAATCCCTCCAAATATGATGTTTAATAATTATTCATTCTAAGTACTCACAAGTCATAAAAGAACCCAATCTACATAAGTGGTTTGAATCTATTACTTGATCACAAAAATAAATAACACTAGGTTTTAATAAAATAGTTTTAATCAAGAAGACTGTTAATGGTGATGAAAGTACAAAAAAGTATTGCATGTGAAAGGAACACTCAACACCAAGAAGTAGAATGTACACATCCCCCATACTACTTAATGGGAGGATTAGAGATAAAAGGTTTACATGAGTGATCTAAATCCACTACTTAAACACCAAACAAGTTGACACTATATACACTAGAATAGGTATTTACAAGGAGACTTCCAACTATAAAAAAAAGGTGTCAAAAATATATATAAGTCACTCAAATATTATGGCCTATGGTGGTGATGGAAAATACAAGCAACTAATAAAGTGAAAAGGTGTCCAAAATAGAGCACATAAATACATGAAGGTAGATAACATTGAATCAACAAACCCCCCATGGTACTTTATAGATCAGTGTGAGTACAACATAAACCATACATGAAAAACACTAGATGGAAATAAGGAAGACACTGGACATCACCAGAATAGCTCCAAATGAGGATAATATTGACCTATTGAAAAAGCTATCAAGAGAGATATGCTCTAAAAATAAGGGAGTGAAGAGGTGTCTCCATAGAAGAAGGTAAGGCACTAAGAAAGGGCCTCGAGGAGACATGAAACAACTACCACTGTGTCAAATTAATAATTCATGTTGTGTTTTGATATAAGAGTGTGGTAAATGGTGAAAAAAGCCATGTATGTATGCAAAAAATACACCCAAAAGAATTACTGGCCAAAAAGTGACAAGTTACAAAACACATGCAATATGATGTCGAGCTCAGTTAAAAATGCATTTGAGATAGTGCATGTGTGAAGTACATTCATGACCAATAACACATGAAATCCCATAGTAATGATAATGCACACTCAAGAATAGGACATCAGACTCAACCAAAAATATGTCTGAAATAATGCAAAGTGAAATAGTTGCATATCTAAATATCATACAAATAGGACATTGGTCTCAACCAAAAATGCATCCAAAAATTGTAATGAGATAGAAAAATTAAAAAAGGAGAGAATAAATTTTTTTGTTTGTGAATGGGTTTGTCTACCTGCCAAATTGGGCCTCATCCACCAATCTTCAATAATCAATATAAAAAAAATAAGTGACAAGGCAACAATTAAATAACTCTCTATCTGATGTTTTTCCCACCACTATAAAAAAGTTGGCCACTAAAAAAAACCCACATATAAAATTCCCATTCAATTTATAAAATGGCCCCTAATAATATTATTTTTATAATTAAAAAAATTAAGCCCACATGACAAAGTATTGTTTTAATTAAAAATAATTAAAAAACTTTTCCACCATTAAATTATCCCCATTAAAAAATTCATAAAATAATTATCCACACCTTTAAATGTTCCTCACTAAATTAAAAAATTACCCCCTTGATTCGAAGGGTCCTCCCTACAAAACACCACCATTGAATTTCAAATATCAAAAGAATTGTAAGAGGTAATGATAATGGCATCAAAAAGCATGACATTTAATATGAGTTTTTTGAGCTCAAGGAGGATGACCGAGGTGGGTGACTAGTGAATAATGAGTGAAGGAGATCATGGTGTGGGGAGATTGGATGGCAAGGATATAGTACCAATGAGTACAAGATGAAGATTGTCACCAAATGACAAGAGAAATGAAAGCAACTTCTAATAAATGAAGGAAAGCTATCTCCAATGGCCTACCTTTTGACTTTAATATATTAAAGGGTGGATAACATATAATGTGTATAACTAGGCACATAAAATGACATAATTAAGGATTTATGGAGAGCATGGAGGTAGTCATAGAGTCTTAAGGTATGACACAAAAGTTAAATGCCAAACTAGGTGATGATAATAGTTACCAGGTTGTGGATCTAATCCATCATCTCCCTCTCCCCATCACCCAATTATCTGATAGAGACTATGAACCTAAGTAATTCAATTGATATAATTAGACATGTAAAAAATTTATAGTTAATAGTAGGATCAAGCCAAAGCCATGCTAAAAAATATCATTGTCACTCTCAGAATGGATATCAGTGACACTCACTATCTAATGATGGGAAATTGACTGCTCCCTTCATGTATCAGACCATCCATAGTCCATGTCTGGGAATATAAATCATATAGTCCATAGGGATGTAGATCTATTATAGGGGTGTTAGGGTGAATTTTTTTTGAAGACCCACCAAGTATTTTGTAGAACCCAAAAACTTTTATTGAAAAAAACTTAAAGAAATTCATCATATGGATGTGTGTAAATTTGTCCTCAAAATGATGAAAACCTAAAAAAAAATGGTTTTTACAAAAAGTCTCTATTTTTGAAAAATTATTAGGTGATCCTAATGTTTTTATGCTTTATGGACTCAATGGTGTAGGTTAGAAGACCTGAATATACACCAAAAAATGGTTGACTTCAAAAAATGGCTCAAAAGGATGCCTCAACCTCTAAAATTATGGACTTTTCAAACTGATTGGAGTTTCACCATAGGATGTGGGATAGTTATTTTATCCAAAAAAACTTCAAATAAGCTAAGTAATGTATATTGGAGTGTGGCTCTGATACCATGAAATAATTATCAAAACTTTTCAGTCAAGATTATCTAATGGCTCATTAACATAGCCATTGATGCTTCAACATATACTTAGAATAAGCTAATTGAAAAAATAATTATTATACTTACAATGAGATATAAAAAATATTATGAATAATGTATATTACAATTAATATCACTTACTTATATAGGCAAGGCAAAGCAATATGAAAGATAAACTAGGCAATGTGGGACAAACCCCCACATAGGATAAATCTAGCAAGCATGAGTAATAAGATACTCTAACAAACATAGTGTTGAATTCAACATAATATTTTAAAGATAAGGAAATAGTTTTCTTCATATTTCACACATAATGAGAACTTAATATCACATAAATTCATATTAACAATATGAGTAATGGATTGTACTGAACTAGATAGGCATATTACAAAAATATCAATATGGTAGTAGGTCTATGATTTTTTCCATTGTAGGTATCTAATGACTAAAAAAATTGTATAATTATGTATAGGTACCTATTTACATATATGATTAATTCATATTTTATCTTCTAGTCCTTCATGTCACCTATACATAGTCTCAATCATTCATAGATCTGAAACAAGATAAGTATCTTAATCTTCTTAGTAATTTTCATAGACATTATATATTAAAATAAATTGAACATATGATTTTAGTATTTAATATTTACATTTTATTTCCATATATTATAAAATACTAATTATTAAAAAGTTCCATCTTATTTGATCATATTAATCCAAAATAATGTAAAACATATTAGTGAGCCCAATTTTTTTATCATGTTAAACCATATATTTCCTTTAGGATCTATTTATTCGAACTAGGGTTTTATATTTCTAAGTTTATATTTAATTTTCAAATCTAAATTATTATTTTATCCTCATTCAAAAATTATACACATTTTATATTATCTAATACAAGTTATAATTGTAATCATTACATGTTATTTCCATTTAATATGCAAGATATTTAACAAATGTATAATATATTGGGTCAAATATTTTGATATTATTTATAAGGATAAAATTAATAATTAAAAAATATTAAATCACATTTCTAAATATTCAATCCTAATTTAATTAGACTATTACTAAATGTCAAAGGTCATGCATTCATCCTTTCTTTCCTCCTTTCCATAGACCTTAAGTTTATGCCAATTATAATCTCACTTCCCTTATTTTCCATATGGTTCTATTAAATTCCACAGTCCAGGTTTCTACCACACAAAGAGGTAAAGTACCACACCATTCTAGGTAAAACAAAGGTACATAACATGTTCCTTTTCATCCCCCTCCACATCCCATGAGGTCATATAATTAAACATAATGATATGGTAGCATTTATCAACTAAATAATACCCATACCAATAATTCTATCCTTTAAATAATACAAATATCATCTCTATACAAGGATATCATAAATGATTATTTGCATGATGTAACTTTTACAAGTAATATAGAGCCTTCTTATTTTGCTTCCATTATAAATAAATTGAATAATGATGAATAAATGATTTATTTGAAATTGAATATTTGATCACCAAGAATATATATTATAAAAAAATTATGCCTTTTATCATTCAAGTCCAAATTAAAATTATGATCATAAAACATGTCTTAATAAATATTTGATCAAGAATGAATATTTGAAACATAAATTTATTACAAGAAGTGGAGGTCAATATGGATATAATTAAAAAATATAAAAAAATTATAAAAATATTTTATAAAATTTCATGCTAGGTAATTGGATCAATGCCATTCGATGTGATAATAAGACCCAAGACATTAACCACCCTATTTTAGATCATGCCTAATCATTTACATTATAACCTATTTTTGTGTTGACCTTGGATACATGTCATGAAAGTAGTATCATCTACACTACATAGATGTTTTTAATTCATGCATCATATAAATTTGTATATATTTCCTTCAATTAATAATTAATTTAAATATTTTAAAATGATGCAACCTAATAATGAAGGTAGGTCATAATCAAATTATATTCAATGATCTATAGTCATTCCATCAAATATTATCCCAATAAATACATGTGAGGTTATAAAATCAATAAAATGAAATGCTAAGGATGCAATAAAAAATTTATCAATCAAACAATAGGAAAATAAGTAATCTTAAAATCATGTTCACCACCCAAAGAAACAACACCATATATTTCCTTATTGGTTAATCCAAAAAATATATATAGTCTATTCATAGATGATGATGATATTGAAATACAAGGGAATATAAAAATTTATTTGGGAATACTAAATTTCACATCAAAAAATTATATGAGTATTTATCTCATAATATATTTACACCTATTAGTTTAGGAGAATATTAGGACAATTCATTTAGATAAAATATTGGTAGATCCAAGTTTTATCTTCAAATATAATTTAAAGGATAAAAATGAAAGATAATAATTTAATTCAATCCACATAATTATAATAAAATTAGTTTTTTTAATGTTATATCACACCCAAGCCTCATACAATAAGTATTTCATTAAGAAAAATCTTTATAAAATGAAAAATAGGAGAAGATATACATTTCAACCTATATTAAATGCCTATAAAACGATTAGTGAACAATGTGGAGTTTATGGAAAAAATCCATAACATTACAATTAAAAAAACATTCAATATAAACCAAGCATATTATTACAAATGTTATTTGATAAAAAAATATTCCATTACTTAATCTTAGGCAAAGCCATAATATTTTTATCATATCAGGAAGGTAAATCATAATTTTCTTATCATATATTAACTAGGCATAGCATAGATACTTTTACAGCATTTCAAAATCAAATATCATAATATCATAATTAAGAGACCATTAAATTAATACAAGAGAAAACATTATTAATAAATAACATAATTGTTACACGAATAAGATATGCAATACCTTCAAGTGTTTAGAACAATATATATTGATTATTATAATATCCATTGAGGGCGACTATTGAAAACATATGCATATTAATGACAAATATTAAAAAGGTACATGGTGTATCAAATTAATACCCAAAAAATAGGAAATGATTATGATAACTTATAACACACTTTAACTTTCAAAGAATCTATGGGATGTATTATGCTACTAGTTATTTATGGGCCAAATATCATTGACACATTCATATTGTTAATGAACCCTAGCTACAAATTGAGGCCTAAACATAGATGATAACGGTTACAATAGATGTATGTTATAATGAATATATAAAATCAAAACATCACTTTATTTTATGAAGGAAATAAAATCAATATTTGACATGATGATAATAATAATAATCACAAGATATTATGTAAGGATGAATAACATTCAATATTTATGAATATTATAAAAAAAGATAAATAAAAGGAATTAATTGATAAAAAACCTCGTGATGATAGATATAATTATGATTCATAAAATGATTAAATTATAAGCAGTTATACCAATTATTTTTTTAAAATTCAAACAAATCAAAATATTCTAAAATAAAAAAAATGATTTAGGTATAACATGTTTTACTACTTTACTACATTGATTTATGTTATCTAATATTTAGTATATTACATATCATTTTCTATAAACACATAAATTTTATGGTATATATGAGTGAGATATATGACATACAAGTTATATATGATACATAGATGCATAAATGCATGACATTGTTATACTTAAGGGCCATGTTAATGGTGGGGGCATCTCATTCCATAAATTAAATTATTATAGGTTATATCCTTATATTATATTTAAATTTATCATGTTGAATTAAATTTATTTTTTACATATTATTTTATGTTTCTTATATTATTTACAGTGATTTAAATTTCATGGGTATGCTATTTTTCTATGCCATGATTGTTACATAGATTGACAATGTAGACTAGTTTGATATGTTATGTATTTCATTATTATAATTCCTTTTTCCTATAAGATAATATTTCACTATGTTTGGTTGGATATTAATTTATCATTTAAATTTTATTGATTTAGTGCATTACTTCATGCTTGTTTCTTTCATAAATTTCATTCTTATCTTACCTTTTCTTGATTGAGTTTTTATTTTATGAGTTTTCTTTTGGACCTTTACATTCTTTTATGACTTTTATTTCACCGAAATTATCTTTGTATGAAATTTTATTTATATGTATATTTCCTTGTGTAATATTTTATTTTTCATTGTTTGTAGTTCTTTCCTTATGTGAGATTTTATTTTCCATTGTGTGTGGCTCTTTCTTTATGTGACATGGATTGTTATTGCATTTTTTTTATTGTGTGTATCATGGCCATGACATTATGTGATTATTATTCGATACATATAGGATTGTATATTGATTGTTTTTCATGATCCATATCACACACCTTCATTATTATATTTAGTTACATGATCCAAATCATGCACTATTTTGTGTAGGTTACTATTCACTACTTTTATATATGATAATCAATACTATGTGCCTAATTTATATAGATATATTCACATAGGACTTGTATGATTTACATTGAATTTTTCATATGTGTTTTGATGATATATCCATGATATATGAAATATTATCCACATGATAATACATATTTTTAAATTAATAAAAAATTATATATAACATGATGTAGTTAACTATTTTATTTTGAGATGAGTAATTTATAGGATATATTCCTCACCTTGGGGTTGTATTAGTGGGATTATCATATAGAATCGATACTCCATATATATAATTCATATTTTTTTTAGATCACATGATTAAAAATGTTTTTATTAATTTGTTTTATCAGATTGTTTCATATTATGGGATAGATATTCACAAATTCAAACAATATTTTGGGGCATATGAAGACATTTTACAAAAATATTACATAAACATGAGTTACAAGGTTTTATATATTGAAAGTTTGAGGCAAAGTAGGATACATATTTATAAAGCTATAAATCATGAATAACACTTATTTGAATACTAGGGGCATGCACAATATTCATGCTCATACTATTTAATAGTTTTTCTATTTGTGAATTTGACATTCACATTGCATTTATGGAACCAAGAAGTGAATGGTTTGAATATAAAATATATACAAAAGTTGATCCAAACCAAATAATATTTAAATTATCATAATTTAGATTCCAAATTCTATATTAAGGTTCAATATTAGTTACATGAGTAGTTTGATTGAGGTTTTGCATCCCAGAATCAACTAGGCACTACTTTCTTGACATTGGAATTGAGACATGTATTTCCCCAACCCAAAGTTTTAACAATAAAAATATCCATAGGAAAAATAATCTCATAAAATTTTATATTTTTTAATGATCACCCCCATTATATTATAATTTTCAATATTTCATAGGAAACATGAGTCACCTAGTTTAGGAAACATGAGTCACCTAGTTATACACTTTGCTCTTATGTAGTTAGTTCTTGCTCTTCCAAATTCAAAGTTTAATTTAGCTTATTCATTTTAGGTTTAATTTCACATAATGAAATTTTATTTATACATATTTCATTTAAATTTTTCATGGAACAATGTTCACCTTTGGATCCTTCTCCCAAATATAAAGTGTGCTTACACATTATGGTACATTTATTTATCTTTTTACTTTAGCATTATTTTAATTTCAAAAGTAAAATAAAGAGGGAATTCATAGACACCAAAATATGGTATTATACACTTATAAATGTTAATATTGAATTATATATAACTTATGTGACTTATGTGTACACATATGGATCTTTCACAGTCCTATCTCATATCTGTATGCTTTCTATCTACCTGACCTTCCTGATTTTCTATCAGTTAACTAAAAACATTCTTTAGTATGTTTATAATATATTGTATATTTTAATTAGACTATAATTTGATCATCATAAAATATTTATTAATTTATATATGATTTTTTCAAAATTTAGACACTTGAAATTTTTAAAAGGAAACTAACTTGACAAACCCTTCCTCTCACCAAGAAATGTTTAGTTTTAAATTTAAAATTATATTTATGGGTTACCCTATAGATTTTATAGTTTGTGAAATTACCCATAGTGTATCATTTAAATACACAATACATCTAAGATTATTTCCCTATCTTCCAATTCTAAATTAAATATCTATACACATCTACACAATAAGAGGAATTTACATAAACTTCCCAAATTATAAATAAGTCATAAGGAGTATGCTCTATCTAAGTCTAAATCAATTAATCTAAATATTTTTTTCCATTTTTATATGCTGAAAGGTAAACTATAGGATACATTCATAAAATGTGAAGCATTAAACACATACACCCAACAAGGATATATACATGTGGTTTGGTTCCCATCCTTGGAGTATTGGATATATAGGTAATGCTCAAATAATAATTAGGGAATTTTTGGGTAAAATTATTCCATTATTTATATCAAATTTTATAGATTAACCTAGTGTTGAAGTGCAAAAAATATTTTTAATAGTAGGAGATAAGTTTATAGATATAAAAATAGAACAAGCCTTAATATCACACACATACATAGACTATAAGTAGGCTTATTGGCATTTAATTAAATAGTTAGGCATATTAAATAGAGAGGAATATATAATAAGGTACATGCCTTCATATATTTTAGGAATCTAGTTATTGATGAACTTATCTAAGTGGTTTTATAAACCTAACTACTATTTTGAGTGAATCACAATCTATCTTCCATTCGTTATTGTCACCATAAAATAGTCTCAGTCCTACATAAATATGAGACAAAATAAGTATCTTAATATTCATAGTATTTTATATAAATAGTAAATAAAAAATTTAATGCCTTCTTGTACCATTTCATACTTGTGTTATTTTCATATATTGTACACTCTTTTTAGAATCGAATACATAGGGAAATGTAACAAACTATATTTTATTTTTTTTTTAAAAAAAAATTAATAGGGTAAAAATACATGTTTACATGGATCTTATAACCATAAATTTAACATAGATATTCAATAAAACATAAAAATAAATAATACAAAACAAACTAGTCTTATTGATTGACTAGGAAAGTAGAGAATATTATTGCAAAACATCCCAAAAACTCCATGAAACCCAAGCTAAAATTTGATAAAAAATAAAGCTAAAACATAAAAACATTCCAATACCATGTTAAGTTTTAGGATCCTTAGAGTTAGAAAAACTCACCAGTGTGGCGAGACTAGTATTCTCATTATCCTCTTTGGTTTTAATCTTCATTACTTTTCTTCAGGTATGTTTTCTTAGTATTTCCTCTTAGTCTGACCCTTCCTTCTTTCTACTTGGAGTTTTGGTTAAATATTTCAATGCCTTGTCTTGGATCAGATTGATTTTTTTCCTTATTGCTACCAATCCTACTCTCTATATTATTTGTAATATTATGAGTTATGGTAGACATAGGTTTCACAATCACCCCTTTCTCCTTCTTAGGAGAGCTAGTTATTCCCTTGCTAGTTTGAGGACTCACCCCCACATCTCTATAAATATCCAATTCATTGCTTAGTTTCTTATCCTTTACATTCAAATAATTATAGTCATCCATATATTTTATGAAAATTCTTCTCTAATGTTCCGTCTTATACTCCAAATCCATTAGTTTTAGATTAAGAGTTGAATGATGGTCTATAGTGTCTTTCCTCACATTATTTTACTTTGATTGTTTAATAGGTTATTGGGAAGTATTATTATAATATTATTTTGTGTATTTTACTCTCTTCTAGTTGTGGCTCTTAGAGACTTGAGTTTTTCATTTAACAGTTTTGACCTTGGGTATAAACTCCATCGAGTGAGTGTTTTTAGAATGGGATTTTTCCAAAAAATTTAGAAGATTTTAGACTTTCTTCCTCAAATTCCTCTAACTTCTCAAGGTCCTCCTCATATTCTTCCATAATATCATTTTACATTGTATATACCTCCTTCCCCCTAAGGATTCCCTTTATTCGTAATGAGGAAAATTAGACCTTGATGGATGAGATCACTTGTATAGTTTTCCCTTATGTAATCACTATGATTTAGAGATATTTAAACAATAATTAAGATAAAATAATTATTTATCCATTAAAGTGATTCATGATAAGGAAATGGTGAAATAATAGGGCATGAAATTTACCTTCTCATTTTGTGTACTTCATAATTTATAGGTAAATGTCTGGCCAATACTTTAATAGGTTCATCCTTGGGAAACCTTTCTTCTCGATGATGATGTCCGCTTAAAAATTAAATAATTTATTCATAACCTCATTATTTATATGTTTATTATTTAATACTTTGGTACCCACACATCTCATACCTATTAATTCCTTGATCAATTCTTTTGAAATGTTCATATCCACTCCTCTCATATGTACTTTTCAATGGTGCCAACCCAGGGCAAATCCATTGTACACATCCTCATTTTATCTATTAATTCTTATCATGAACTCTATCAAGACTCCCTATTCTAGTTTTCACCACACTTTTTTATAATCCTTATATTATGCATAGGAGACAAGTTTAATTTTGTCTCTATCCCCTCCCATTGCTACTTTTTTCTCATTCTCATACTCAAGAACTAGGAAAAAATTTCCAATTACTTCACCCATTTCTCTAGGGAATTCTATAATTTATTATTTATGATGTTTCCACACCTCACCTTATTCATGTGCTTTTCCCTTAGCATGTAATAAATACAAGGTAATTTTAAAAGGATTCATAAATATGGGTCTAATCATAGTACTTATCTTTTGTGTGAATATGCCCCCTCCTTGTGTCTAATGATGAAATTAGAATTATTTGTGATCAAGTCAACAATTTGGAGTGGTTAAACATTATATTTTTCTGCATAATAAAATTTTGATTAAGGAATCTTATATTAGCCATCCCATTTGGAAACCTCTTTACCCTCCCTAAACACATGGTCACTCTTACATATTTTATTTATTATTTAATTGACCATGATGGGTTTCAATTTGACTAATAGGGTGTTTAGGATGTTTAGGAAGTCCCCTTTAACCACCAAATTATTTATTCCTAAGTGCATTTCTAGCTAGATGCTTCAGAGAGATGTTCTAGCCTAGGCCACATGGTTGATTTGGGATGCCATTAACCTTGCGTAGGAAGATATAAGTTCCCCCTATGAATCTCTAATAATCCCTCCCACTTTATCCAAATTCAGGTTTCTCTTGGTCATCCTATAAAATTTAAACTTCCTCTAGTTTCACTAAGGTTTGGACCATTTGACTTGACTTCTATCAAAATTTTGATCCAATTTTGTGACCATAGATTATATTTTCCATCCTAAAAGGATAGAAGATTCAAGGGTAGAAGTTGATTTTATATATTTTAGAGTAAATTCCTTATAAGTTTTAATGATAGTTACATACAATCTATGGAAATAAGTTGAGACTAACCCTTTTATAATAAATGCAGTCATTCATAATTTTCCAAATCTCCTAAAAAATATGAGGGAAAGGTGACATAAGAAGACAAACTTAAAAGAAAATTATCAGAAGATAAAATATTTATTATTTATTTAAAAAGAGAGATATTTTAATATGTTTTCACAAGGTGGTTACTCAACATCCCAATGGGTTTAACCACCCATCTAACCAAACTAACATTTATTATTTACTAACATTAATAATAGTAATTAAACACAAACATAAATAAAATATATATTTTGGATTGTATGACCCAAAAAAAACCCCTTGATCCAAAATTGGGTATAGAAGATGATCTAGAGCTATTATTATGAAGTCATTAAAAATTTATGCCACACCTAGATCTAGTACATTGTACATCTTGGTAATGGTCAACAAATGTTGCTTCT
>JARHVA010003613.1:0-7500 GCA_037957365.1 Torreya grandis | reverse complement strand
TAAGGCTAGTTGGGAGGGCTTGTCTTGGTTGTTTTCTGCTACTCCAAACTTGGATGACTTCATGGATAGGTGTGATGTACTTGGTAGCATTTTTTTTACATATTATCTCTTTATTAGCTTAGATGTATATTTTTTCATTTAGATGTATAGTGGTTGTAGTTTTAATTATTTTCATTATATTTTAGATGAGTTATAGTTGGATTTGGAACTCTAACCTTGTATATGGTTAGGGATCCTTCATAATTAAGATGATCATGCTTATGTTACTGATTACGATGTAGTATGATGAAGCTCTCACAGAGTCCTAGATTCCATCTTTGGATGCACTTGGGTTTTATCTTGGATTATTCTTTCAAATATTCCTTACTAGTGATAAATGTTGCACTATATTGTTATTATTATTGATTCCTTATTATGTTATTACATAGCTAATATTTCCTATAGTTATAATTGGAATTGGTTTGACACGCTAGTACAGAAGTGTTTTATTGTACTAGTTTAATAAACTTCAATATGTTCATATGATATAAAATACCATGGTAAATTTGGTTAGTGGTTTGTTTAGGCAAAGAGTTATGTTATGTTTGATCATAATTGAGTTTTATATTTGGATTGATAATTGTTTACCAATTTCTAATGCCATGTTAGTGGATTTCCAATTCTAATGTTATATCAGTAAATTGCCTTGTTATTTACACTATCAAACTTATGGTATATGATGTTGTGCATGCTTTTGTGTGGCATTGATTTTTTTATGCCATCTTATCAAATTTCCATACATATTTAATTATTTTGAACCACCATGAAGATGATGGTACATATATTTTTAGGTAGTGTATACATGTTTATTTGGGTAATTGGGTGTCTTGATATGCTTGAGTACATTAACCAAGATCACTAGTAAGTTGGAATCTTAAATTGGATGGTAGCTAAGGAGAGATATCTAATTATTATTTTTGTATATATATGTTTATGTTCATTTCCTCTTGTAATCATTAGAATTTACCTGGATATAAAAAATAATATATATCTAATTGTAGTTGGTTTTCAAATTGTATGTGGAGTGTAGAGACTCCTTGGGTATTCCAACTCATATGTGATACTATGAGAGTTTGGAAATTTTGACTTTGGAATAAATTAATGATTATTGGATAAATAAGTGTAACCTTAAACCACCTATAATGTGAAGTAAATGGAATTTTATTTGACACTTTTCCATGATTATAAGCTTATATTAATAAAATGCTTGAAAATGTGGTTGTGGATATCATCTTCATGTGCTAGATTTGAATATAAAATTATTCTCATGTTAGTTGGATTTTCTTATTGAGTATGCATGGTCATTAATAGGTATGAAAACCTTGATGTTTTTATGTTTTTGTAAACTGGTTCACTTGAAAACATTGCATGCTTGAACAAGTTATATTGGGCATAGATGAAGCATTTTACTCCTTTATGTTAACATAACTTAGTAATCTATTGTATGAAGAGATTTGATTCATTAAAGAATTAATTAAAGAAAATAAGGGGTTAATATTATAAAAATTTAATCATGCACAATAAATTTTTGATTATACAATTGGCTAAATTGCTAATGTGAGCATGTAAATTCATTGGGATAGTATGCCTTTTCTACCTTAAACATATGTTGATAAGATAATCAATGTTAGGGATTTTATACATATACATATGTGTGTGTGCGTGTGGGTTTCCATGTTTTTTGAGGTGTATTAATTCCTCTTCCCATCATTGTTAGTCTATCGTATAGGCTCTTTGATAATTTAGACTCGATTATAATGATTCAAGGATTGGCCACCACTATATTATTAACTATTAGAGGATGTAATAAGGCATGATGTTAACTTCATGCATGTACTTGGACCATGGAAATCATGCTTATGAATTTATTGAGATCATTCTATAAGACATGTTATACCTGTTATATGTTCATGATCCTTAGCTTAACTTGTATGCACTATTCTGATAGCAGGTTTTCATTTGTGTTTTGAATGTTGTATATTATGCTTGATTTCCATTACGGATAATATACTCTTGGTTTCCATGTCATGCCTTGTTGTGATCGTTAATGATTGAAAAGGTTAAGATTATCCTATCTAATTGTGCATATGCTAGTATGCTAAGTGTGTATCACTTACTTTAGCAAATGAGGTTTGGGTCCATTATGTACTCTATTATGCAACTTCAAAAAAAAACTAGGGTTATTTCATTTGGTATCATAGTGGTGTTTCTGATTTAGGGAACTTTGGGTTTCATAGGCTTGCTACATGTTGACTAATGAGTTATCCTAATCAGGTAGAATTGAGAAATAATTCCTAAGACACTTAGATTTTAGGATGAAGCTTAAGGTGTTGTGTTGTATTTTCTTGTTGCTATGAAGTTATGTGTATCACTCAGAAGAAATTATTCCATACAATCTATATTTTATCACATTAGTGGTTATCACCCCCTACCCTTGGTTTGGGTTAACCATTCTCAAATTTGGTTGCGTCAGGGCAAGTCTCACCTATTAACCATTGACTTGTATGGGTAGGTTAATGGGAGTTAGGTGATATAGGATTTTCCCTTAGAATCATGGAATTGATGCCTGAGTATCTATGGTCAGCTTGTATGGTGAGCTTTCCTTAGATACTTGGAACATTATGACTTAGGGAAGATCAAGGGTTCAACTTAATCCTGGAGGGAATAATAAGGTGAAAAAAGGATTGAATTTATTGAGTAAGTTGGATAAGTTTGAGATCTTTGCTTTTAGAAAGGATTGGCTCAAGTTGTTGATAACTTATGAACTTACATGGGTATGTTATCCAGACTCCATACTATGGATTATTTTTAATGGAGTGGACATGTCTCCATGGGATGAGTTTCTTACAAATAGCAAGACTACCTTGTTTCATTTCTTTGTTTATAAGAATTTTGTTATGTAGAAGCTTTTCATAATGGAATTTCAGTATTGGTTGTGATAAATAACCATATATTTTGACTTATCTTGGGTGTCATTATAAGTGACATGGGGAAGTAATATCATAATTTAATTATGGTAACAATGCCTGGGAGGCATTGGCTTGTCTAATGCATTGGAACTTTTAATAAACTGATAAGGTTTTATTATTCATGTTGTTACTTGGTTAGAAGATTTCATCTATGATGCATCTTATAAATAGGCAAACTTATGCATCTTAGCTAAGTTAGGCTTGAATTTTTTAATCCTCTTTTGTGTTTATTTTTTGAAGTAAGTGGATTTGTAACTCTAATTAGGGGTAAAACCAATAATTGGCATGTTTATTGTGATCAAGGATTGGTTTTACATCTATGATGTATGTCTTAATTATGGATATGCTTGATTCCATGTGTAGGTTGATTGATCCTAGCTAGGTTATATACCCATGGGGATGTCTATTCAGATTCAAATTCTTTTTGAAACTTATGAGGATGTCTATAGGGATATTTGATATGTCCTACATATATGAGGATGTGTGTTGCAAGTTTCGATTGAACTTGATGATTGTGTGGAATTGTGATTCCAATAGTAGTGATATGGTACTCTCCTTGAACCTTGGATAAGCTCACCCTTTCCTAAATTGATGTTGTGTTAACAAAATCTTCTCCATTTGACCTTTGACATGTTAGGTTTAGTCAATTAATTAAATTGTGATAAGCTTATTATTGGAATTTTAAGAAAATGTCTGGATGTCCATTGATTTCTTGTATAAGCAAACCATCTAATAAGGCTATAATATGTTATCTTAGGAGGATCTAAGGTATAGCTCAATCTTGGAAGGCATGATGGGGTGAGTATATTGACTTGCATGAACAATTTAAGAGCTTTATGATTGATTATGTGATACCATTGATAGGTATCTGATGTCATTTACATAGTATCTACACATTAGGTAGACCAATGTAGATTCATGGACCTTTGTGATTCACATGCCTATGTGTTTGAATATTTTAATGTGAAAAAAAACCTTGGCATAGTTACCTATACCAAAATGTGTATTCATCTTACACTACTCCTCCATCCATGTACATTGTTCTATGTTATTATATAAACTCGTGTGATGTGAAAGTGTTTAACCACATGAATGTGCGAACTTTTGTTATATCTAGTGGATGCCTGGGTGTTATTTTTGTGTTATTAATGTGATTATTGTGTCATTAAACTATAAATTGTGAATTAAAGAACTTGTGTATTATAATTTTATTTGAAAGCCAAATCCTTTGTTAAGTTGTCAAGGTATAGTGTTGTGATGTATTTTATTAGCCGCATCGATGTTCTAGTTTTGAACATTGATGCAAGTATGAGGTTGAGGGTAAAGAGACACTATTTCCATAATGGATAGACTAAGTATGGGATAAGGAGTGAAGTCTTTTATAGGATGAAAATAAACTCTACCCCTTTGCATGAGGTAGCCACCTAATCATTTAGAGTATGCACCACGTGAGACACGTATTGATTGTGGGACCCTCTTGAATAATGGTTGCCTTATGGTTTAGTATTCCTTTAGCCAAATCTTAGAGGTTTGTTGATAAATAACCTATGTTGAATCTCTTTATGTAAGTCCTATGAAGCATTAGCTAGTCCTACATTGAGGAAGTGTATGCAAATCATCAAGGAGGTACTTATTGAATGTATACATATGTTAGCATGTGCATGTAGACATGTTATGATTGAGGTGTTGCTTGTTATACCTGTTACACATATATTCTAGTATGAATATATTTCTATATTGTTTTATGCATGATTAGATAGTATGTTTTAGATTAGAGGTAAAAGCAGGTTTTGAAGGGGCCCCGAAACCCTTTAACAAAGAGCAAAAAAAGAGCAATCTAAGCCCAAAGGCAACGCCTTAAAAACAATACATAGAGGTAGTAAAAATAGATTTAGAATGGTCCTGAAACCATAGAGATATAGCCGAACAAGACCCAAAAAACAAAAGTCTGAAAGAACAACAATCAGAGAACTAGCAAAATAAAACCAGAGATCAGTACCAGTTTCTTAACCGAAAAAAAGGACCAGATTATTCATCCAGTTCCAGAATCAATATCTATAAATATTTAAGGTGATTAGATAGTATGTTAGTATTATTTTTAAGATGAATACTATAAATCTTGATCAGGTGGATTTTGTTATTTTGGGTACCCATGCCTTTTTCTTTCTTATATTTTACTAACTTGAGGTAAGTGTAGTATGATGGTGGAATTATGATTCCTATAACCATCATATGAGCTCACAAATTGTTTGGAGAGCATGCAATAAACCTTTAAGGTAACATATATGAACTGGGTTGGCTTCTCATATTGTTTAGTGTGGATAGTGTGAGATGCTACACTATCCCCTAAATGGTATTTTATTTATTTGTACGTAACCATTAAAAATGGGTTACTATCTTGTGGTAGCATTCTATGATGAATGTTGACTAAATTATGTGTAAGTCATAATGTGTGTTAGTAAAGACACTATTTCCAATTCAGATTTATGTTTAAATTCCCAATGGGATTGAACAATTTGCAGCTATGATCATAAAAGTTTTAATTTATATGGTATGTTCTCCTCTTGATAAGAGGGATGTCTAGCTTTTATTGGTTCTCTAGCAAGTTTTTGATCTTTATAGTCAAAAATTTATTAAAATTGTGTATCTTTCACAATCTTTGAGATAAGAAAGGGTGTGCTTGGAAGGCAACAAAAGCCTTTTGTTGGTCTTTATTGAGTTATAAAAGTTAATTCCCATGGTTGGTATTGTTATTTTGTTTGGAAAGTCAAGTGTATTGGGGAAATTGAATTTTATAGTTTTCTTAGAACTATGATAATATGGTGATCTACCATTGGTATGTGTACTGAATAAGAATAGAATTAGAGATGTTAGACCTTTTTCCAAGGTTGTGTTACCTATTTTTGACTGATATTAAATGATTTGGGCATCTTAATTATGAATTGTACCTTTAGTTGAGGTATGTGTTTATACATTATTGTTATATGACTTTTGATAGCTCCATATCATTTTTAGAATGTTGTGAAATGATAGGTGAGTCATTGTGATTTTTCTAGTGACTTGAATTAAGATAATACATGACTATAGTTTATGATTTATGATGTGAATAACAAATATATTATTCTTGAATGGAGTATTACTTCCTCTTGCTTATTTTTATGTAAATTGATGGGTTTTCTAATTAATATTACAATTGAGTAGATTAAAACTTTATATAAAGAGTGATTGAGTCCCCAGTGATAACTGGGTCTCAATTGTTGATATGGTCACTGGGATGACTCCCCTCTAAAAGGGGGAGTATGTCATGATACTTCCCTTGCATACCCTTACTTGATAGCTTAACTATTGATATATCAGAGGTTTATCTATTGAGAATTAATGTTATCATGTGTATAGATGTTACTACATTTCTTTATTTATTTGGATTGTACTATCAAGACTTGATGTTATGATATATGATTCTAGGTTGATGCATTTATCATGTTCATAATTCTATATGTGATGATGTATGAGTTATTTGATGTATTTGATACTCAATTATAGTTCATTACTATTTTATAATTTTTATGGACTAGATATTATTGATGGATCCACTAGGTGGTTACAAGTACTGACTATGGGCTAGGTTAGATGTTGGCATCAACTCTTGTAGTAACATAAAAGTTCTGACTAGTTAGATGAGTTCTAATAACTAAAATGTATTAAAACATATACTTTAAGCTACTATTCAGATATGCTTGTTCCTCTTGTTTATGTCCTCTTTGTTATTATTGTGCATAAAAAGGATTTGTTGCCCTACGTAAAGTGACAATTTAGTCTTTTGTTATTTTTGATTTGTACATGGTGGTGTTCATATCTTGACTAATAATTTTGAATATCATTTTCTCATCGATTGTGTATGTGTTATTTTATACATGTTAGCATTTGGTGTTTCTTGTAAATTTTTGTTCCTGGTTGACATTGTTCTCCTCATTATTCTTGGGCATAAGTGATTTCTAGTTTTGAAACACCACCTTGTTCTTAGATCTCATTTATTTACTATTAGTGATATATCACCCTCCTATCATATTACATACCATGATGTGTTTATATGTTTAATTATATATATATATATATATATATATATATATATATATATATATATATATATATATATAGACACACATATACATATATGTATAAATATAAATGTATATGTACATATATAAATGTGTATATGATCTATATAAATATATATAAGTATAAATAGATATATGTACACACACACACACACACATTTTCAAGTGAAGGTTGTGTGTTTTTCACAAAGGAAATATTTTTAAGAGTAGAGAAAGAAGGTGGTTGGAGGGAGGAAGGGATGCATAAGAGATAATAGGGAAACATGGGATAAGTAAAAATATAGGATAAGGATGGTGTAGAGGAGAAGGCATCAATATGCATAAAGTAGAAGATATTCAAGTAGAAGGAGTTAAGTCATGGGAGAGAAGAAAGT
>JARHVA010003612.1:1905000-1909358 GCA_037957365.1 Torreya grandis | reverse complement strand
AAGAATAGACTCTATAAGGTGGTATAAACTATAACATATCCACGGCCAAACATTTTTTTTTCTAGTACCTGATACCATTATGAAAATATACTCATCTTTTTTCTCAATATCCTTATCCTTTTCTATAAACTACTTTTGTAAAATCATTATTTCCTTAAATGTTTTATGAATCCTTTCTTTGGACATACCATTCATACCTCATGTTTTTAACCATTTTTTTTAATCCATAGGGATATGATCCATAGGGTGTAACAAAAAATAATAGGAACCATGTGAATACATGGAGTAGTGGAGTGTGATTAACCTATAAATATAGAATTTTTTGACTCACCAATAAAATTGGGTGCATAATACTATGTGATGTTTGTGGCTTCTATAAGTGGAGATGTGTTTGTGGCTACAAGTCCTTATTCAAATCTTTTTAAAATCTCATTCTTTGTTTCATCCTCTAAAATCCTTACCAGAGTATATAACCACTATCCCTTACCTATAATTCATAAATTATTTATCTGAGAGATTAAATATCTATATATTCATCCATTATCTATTTACGTGTATTAATTATATTACTTGGAAAAATAGGGGGATCATCATGATGATCAAATGTTTGTTATTTATTCATTTCTTTATTGATATATTTTTTATGACTAGTATTCGTCGATGATGTCCTTATTTTATCTCATTCTTCCATGTGTTTGGCATCTTTCAATGACTAAATTTTATCATCACAAGTCTCATATTAAATCTTTTCTTATTAATTTTTATAATATTCCTCTTATTAATATATAGACACCTCCATCTCTAATTGTTCCTAATAATCTATAATGTCAATCATGAAAACATTTTAAGGATGTTTACTATTTATAGATATACTTTCCCTTAATCTATATAGATGCCATGAACTTAAACTACAAGGCAATTGATAAGTTTTATGCTTATGATGAGGTTTGGAAGAGAGGGTGAAATCCTTTTATGTCTTTTTTGTCTAAAAACTGTAGACACAACATGTTGAGAAATATGGGGTATTTTTTAGGAAATTAGACACTTCAAAACAATAAATAACTAGTAATAAAATACAAGTTTTTAATAATAAAGATAATTCAAATATATAAAATCCTAAACATGCATGAGATAAAACACCAAATTTACATGTTAAAACCTTAGTAGAGCTAAAGAAACATCCATTATTCAAGATATAAAGTTTATATTAACTCAAGATGAACAGACTACATGAAAATTGTTTATCAACCATTTTATAACTCCACAAAGATAAATACACCTAATTTTAATAGTATCATTAGGATTCCTTCTCTGAAAAATAAAGTGGAAAGTTTTCATTAAGACTTTCCTTCCTAAAAATAAAATTCAATGGAATTTGTCTTTCTATAAATAGGGGTTTGACTCCTTAATTTTTGGCTTAATGGGCATTTCCAAAACCCCGACCCCCCCAAGAAACACTATTGGTAGGACAGGGGAGGGATTTTACTACCCCCCACACCATCTTATTAGGAAATGGGCTACAAATTTCATCACAAAGGGATCCAATGTTTAACTTTGTTATCACATATCTAACAAAAACATAATGAAGTCCTAAAAAAAGATTAGATATTTTAAAATTTTACACACTCTTTACTATTAACGCTATGAGACATCAATGTGCTAAGGATATATGTTTTGCTTAATGGTATTATATTTTTTATATTCATATGAAATTCATAAAATAGTTGGTACACATTAATTGGAGTATCCCAAAAGTTGACTCAAAAGATTAAGCTATGTAGTATAAATCAAATATTGCATACATTCAAAATAGATATAATACATAATGAAGGTGGATAATTTATTCCATGATTGGAGTAATTATATTTTTTTTGTCCCTTATGAATCTAATTTAAGTATTTCCATTGCTGTGGAAGATTTGGCCCTTTCTATTGCTACTATGTTTGTCTTAGGCCATCATTTTATAGTTTTTAGTAATCCAATAACCTTTTTTAAAACATATTTTGTTAAGAAAAACTCAACACTTTCATAGTGTTTCACCCAAAGTTGTATTAATGGGTGATATTAATATTATTAAGATATAGATTTGAAATGTAATTTAACCAATAGAAATGGCATTTAAGCATAAATATAACTTTAAAAGAATGAGACCGATTATTCTTATTTGACATGGGCATATGATAAATAAAGAGAGTATTAAAAATATTAAGATAATTAAAATATTTATGTAACTATATGACTATGAATATATTATGCAAGTGTAAATAAAATATAAGTAGACAAGTGGATCATTGCGTACTAGAAATGATTTGTTGCCTAAGCTAGGGTGGTTCTGAAAGATTGGGTTAGTATCATGGGTCCATACTAACCTATTGCTTGGTATTGACCTACATGTAAGTATAGAATTATGAATATATAATCACCTTTGATTGTCTTTACTTTTCTCTATCTTTATGATCACAAACCTTGATGATGCACACATATATATAAAATAGTCTCCTTTACCTTGAAATGCTAGGTGTGCATATGAGGTATAGAAACCCATAAATTTGATAGAATTTTAATGGGATACACTAAACCCAATAACCCCCATGTGATGATTTAATTTTACCTATTTATCTAATTATCCAAGAATAAAAATAAATTAATTTGCAATTTTACCACCTAGAGTTATTATGTAATTGTTCTCCCTTTCTATATGTATGTAGCTAATGATGTAGATTTGAAACTTGAAAATTATTGATTTGGTTTGGTTTTTTAGTGCTTCAGACTTGGATTTAGACTTCTCCTATTGATATATTTTAAAATTTTGTAGGATAGAGAAGATTTTATCATTGTGTAATAATTTATATATGTAAATAAGATACATTAGGGTCACTTTTGAATGTGACCTTTATTTTTTTTTATATGGATCCAATTGAATAATTTGTCACACCACTGACATCCTAGTATTATGGGAAGACCTAAGGATGGGTATGATTTTATAAAATATTCATTTCTAGGAATAGGTTAGTACAAACTAGATCAGGGCAATATCAAATTTTAATACTAACCATATACACACAATATTTTTAAAACTTTATCAATTATTGATGCTTTATATATTTAAACAACCTATTAAATTTTAATTTCTCTAAGTGCATGCCTTAATGGGTGCATTGATAAATGGGTGGATAGGTTGATTATGATTCACAAGAATCAATTTTATTTATCTATCATACCTATATCCAATACAATTTCCTTAGGCTTGATCCCCTAATAAATATTCCTCCTAATATTCCCTAACTAAACCAAGACCTATATTTTCTAAGTATATCAGCCTAAGTCGATGTACCATTTTTTGCTTCCCACCAAAATTCAAACTAGGTTAGCCCAAGTCATCATAGTTTGAATGTCATGGTGCATGCTTCATAACTAAGTTAGTCTAAATCAACCTAATTCGAGGGTGAGTAGTAAATTTTAAACTACATCGATGTGGATTGATATTTTTATCTAAAATTAAAAAAATTGTTAGGATCATATGTCACTATAAATACAAGTACCATTTCAATCCAAGAGATAGGAGCATTATTTTCACAATGTTATTTCTCACAATTCTTCTTAACTCTACATTTAGACAATCTATTACTTAGATTTTACGTTGGATGAAAAATATTTTCTTGTGGAGTCTTGCATGTAATATTAGTAGTCCTTTTAGCCTAGATTTATATTCAAACATTGTGATCTTTACAACCGAAACAATTTCTTGAAAAACACCATTAGCCAAAGGGGAGATTGAGGCTCAATAGGTTTATTAAAGGTAAGTATGTATAACCTTACTCTCATTTGATAGATATATATTGAATAATTAATATCTAAAATATATAAATCCTTATTTGAGTATCATCTACATTTATACTTAATATAAACATAGAGTTTTTAAAACTTACCATTTCCCACTCTAGGTAACCTAGGCCCCCATTTTCATATTTTGCTTCCTTATCCTTTTGTATATACTAAAATTTATTTTATACATTACTTTAGTCTTATAAAATTTGAAAATACCTATCATTTTTTTAAATTTTAGTTATAGATGTTCCCATTGTTGAGAGGATCATGTTCACTATCTCTTTGTGCCTAATTACTTATCTCTTAGTCTAACCATTGTTATTATGATGAACCAAGATTTATATACTATGAAAAAGGCTCTAAGCCTACTTATTATTATTAACTACTAGTTTTTGACCTATACCTATTTTATAGCTCCGTGGATGCTTGCATCTTAGGAGGACACATGCATCGATGCAATTGTCTATTTTCATATAAAGTGTCTAATACCCAGAATTCATCCAAATTATGAAATAAATGTATCTATAATG
>JARHVA010003612.1:1827500-1900000 GCA_037957365.1 Torreya grandis | reverse complement strand
ATCACTCAATCTTAACAAAAATTTAATGATGGGATAAAAAACTAAAGTAGATGAAATTTTGAAATCAATTGATGGCTAGGAAAATATAATTATAGATCTAATAGAAGAATCAACCAAAGATCCATTAGCAAGATCAACATGGATTGATTAAGGACCATGAGATTTAATTCCACATGTAGGGAAGCATTTATAAATTCAAATAACCTATTAGAAAGGTCTCCATTAGGAAAGGGATAGTATTCTTCTAAAAAAGGTAATTTCAAGGATAGATAGAGTATTGGGAAAAATCTAAATGAATCATGAGGCCAAAGATTCTCCCCTGGATCCCACACTATAAAATGAAGAGGTGTGTCTTATGTTCCTAATTTTTTTATTGAAAAGGAAAATTTCAAACTTGAAAACTCTTTACTATTAAAATTCAATGAAATCATACCAAACATTTATATGTTTAGAAAATGGGCCAATCAAAAAACAAGGTCAAAATCCTAATAGGACATAATTTCCATGGCTAAACTCTTCTACCTAATGAACTTTATGAACCAATAATATTTATTTATAATTTTAACAAGAGGCCCATGGTTTATGGTAAAATTAAACGTTTTCCTCAAAAAGTGGAAATCATGAACTAATTTTAGAAACATAATAATGGTGGATGTTCCCATGTGGGTAAACCTCTTGGAGGTCCCATTAGAATTCTAGGAACCATAGGTTATCATGGGCATACCAAAATCCCTTATATAACTAATACCATTGATCTATTTACTATATATATAAGGAGATTTATATCATCAACATAACATGCTTATCTTGGTAGATAAGTCCCTCCTTAATTCATTCAAAATTAGATCAAAGTATGGTTATTGGACTCAAAAAAATGTTTATGAGAGGGATGTAGAATTTTATAAATTTTTTAATGTCTTAAGACACTCAACCAAAGAGTTTTATTTAAATAAAATATATCCCCATCCTTCCACCCCTTGATGGCTAAAAAAGTTCCAACAGGGCTCTCTAGATGATGAACTAGTTCAAGCTATGGCATTCTAATGTATTCCCCTCTAATACCTATTTCACCAAGGACAAACCTGAGTAAATAGTTGGTCAATAAATACCTAAATTTATTGCTTAAATTTTATTGACCATCAAAATGAGATGTTTCACATAAGGATTAGGATGAAACAATATTTAAGGAATCTACAGTAGGTTTCACTCCCACCAAAATTCTTACGATGTTAGAGGGAGGCCCCCTGACAATTTTTCTCCATAAATCCTAGTAGAAATATTGGTTTATGTTTAACTCACAAAGGAGAGATACCTTATGTCAATTAAGTGTTCCAATAATTCTTTCTCCTATAAATTATAAACAAGGGAATAACTTACATCATTAGATCAAGGTCAATGTTATTCTACAAATAAGCATGAAGACAACAAAGGGACTCAAAAAGGAAAATGGACCTAAATTACTACTATAAAAGGTAAGAAGAAATTAGAGGTGGAAAAAGAACAAAAAAATCCTAATAAATAGACCAACTAAAAAAATAATAAGAAATGAGCATAATAAGAAGTAGATAAGGGTACTCAAATGACCCTCAATTTCTTTCACAATGCCAATAAATGAAGATCATATCATGGAATATTATGGGGTTAAATAACTATGAGAATAAAAGGTTCTTAAGGAATATAATCTTAAAACATAAAATTAAAACTTTTATTCTTCAAGAAATGAATATGTTAGAGATAAAATATTTGAAAGTAGTGACAATGTCTAGAATAAATCAAGAAGCACATGTAGTAGATTAAGATGATCAACAAGTTGCTATCTATTTTTTGGAACCCTCAAATTATTGAAAAAATATTCTTAACTAAAAATTAAAACCACATAATCATTCACTTAAAGGAGGCTAATACTAACATTAAATGGATACTCTCCAATATCTATACTCCCAATTATAGATATGAAAGGAAAATCTTATGGAGTGAACTAGAAGAGTTCCAAAAAATGAGGATTAGAAATGGATAGTTATGGGAGATTTCAATTCTCCTCTTTCTCCCATGGAAAATAAAGTGATAATACAAATATTTAGTGAAAATATTATTGACCTAAATGAATTCATACCATAAGTTAGGCTAATGGATGTGGATATAAAAGGAAACTTGTACACTTGGTCAAATAGATGATTATGAGAAAATTTGATCCATGTTAGATTTGATAGATTCTTGGTCTCAATGAACTAGGAAATTCAATAAAATAACACTATTACTTCCCTCTATAATATTTGTTAATATCATAATTAAGAACACACCCTTTTGATTCAAAAAAATGTAGACTTTACACCCCATCCTGTTAGACCCAACTAAGGAATGGTGGAAGGAACAAGTCACATGATCAAACATGTACATCCTAGCCTTGAAACTAAATAATATTAAATAAAAAATAAGGGTTTGGACTAAATAGGTGTTTGGGAACATTTTCATTTAAAAGAATAAAATTGAGGAATAATTAAGAAAGATAGAGGAAGATATTAAGATTTTAGGATCGAATATCTATCTTCAATAAAAATGAACTACTTAGTACCTTCCATAATATGGAAGATAAAGAGAAAACTTTATGTTAAAAAATTCAATAGGCCTTTGGCTAATGTAAGGAGATAAAAATACTATGCATTTTCACCAATTGGCCTCTAAGAATCATAACTCAAATAAAATCCATGAAATTTTTAAGGAGGATGGTTCGGTTTGTAGACAAGAAAAATAAATGGAGATACAAATTATCAAATACTTTAGGGACCTCTTATCCTACTCTCCACCTAGGATCCATAACTAGAAGACTATGTATTTAATCTCCTCCAAAGTGTCATTAACCAAGTTGATAACACCAACATTCTCAAACCTCCTTCCCTTGAGGAGGTCAAAATAATTTTCTTTGCTATGGAGGGAGATAAAACTATAAGACTAGATGGATTTTGCCCCTCTTTTTCTAAAAATACTATGACATTATCTAAGAATAAATTCATGTAACTATTTCTAGATTATTCTAATTAGTCACCATTCTAAGTAATTCTATTATACATTTCTAGTTTTAATCCCCAAAAAATAGGAGCAAACTAATTGAAGTATTTTAGACTAATTAGTCTTTTATCCACATTCTATAAGATATATACTAAATCATTGGACTTGAAATTACAAATTATCTTTGATAAGATTATATATTATCAATAGAGTGCTTTTATTTTTAAAAGACAAATCACTGATGAAATTATAATCACCCATGATGCCATCCACTCAGTGACTAAATTAATTTGACAAGGAATATTCCTCAAGACTGATATGAACAAAGCTTATGATAGGGTCTCTTGGGAGTTCCTCGATATGGTTATTGACAAGTTATATTTTAGTAAATAAGTTAGAGGTCTAATTTTAACCTACATTTCAACACCTATGTTCCCTGTCATCATTAATAGTGTTCTAAAATATTCTGTCTAGTAGGGAGAGGCTTATGCCAAGGAGACCCCTTATTTACATTATCTATCCATAATTATGGGAAAAACTTTGAGTAGAATCATACAAAAATATAGGAAAAAAGGTATGATAAAGATAATCAAAGTGGCCCCTAACACCATCACTATTACACATGAATAATTTGTTGATTACCCCATAATGATGGGGGCAGTATCGATGGTGGAATTAGATATTTTTAGAAAGATACTCAAAAGCTATGAGGATATTTCCAGACAATGTGTTAACTTCCAAATGAGTACCCTCTTCTTTATCAACAACCTTAAAAACCTTCAAAGGAAGATATCCAAAATTTTGAGCCAATTAATAAATAACCTTTCATATTCATACCTGGGTATGCCTTTATTTAGTGTAAAAATGAAAAATGAGTATTGGTACCCACTTACTAATAGAATATGGAAAAAAACTGGTAGGATAGAAAGGCAAATTATTTTCTTAGGTAGGAAAGCTTTAGCTTCTCAAAAGTTTGCTTCAAATTATCCAAGTATACATCATGTATCTCTTTTTGATTTTGGGAAAAAAATTAATAAGTTAGAACAAATCAAAAAATGTTTGTCTATGGATGGGTGAAGAAGAAAAATTCAAATTTCCACTTATATATTGGGGCAAGGCTTGTCTACCTAAAGGAAGAGAAGGCCTAGGACTAATGAGGGTAAAGAAAATAAATCAATATTTATTAGAAAAAAAAGGTTTTAATGTTGTAAAATATGACAATCAATGGACTAGGATCATAAAATCTAGGTGCCTAGAGTCTAGGGAAGGAAATGGTTGCCTATTTAAAGAAGGCCTTGATGATGGCTCAACCTTTTGGAAAGCCCTCCTTCACTACAAAAAAACATTTTTTTAAAAATCTATCAAGTAGAATGTGGTAAATGGTAATAAATTAAACTTTTAGGATTACCCTTTGTTTTTTTAGGACCCTCTTAACTCCATATCCCCTTGGGATGATCTCAATTATGACTTTAAGGAGGATGCAAGTTCTAAAGTGAGTGAGTATTGGAAAGAGTCTAATGGTTTGTGAAAGAGGAGAGATATTCATAAAGAGGGAGTTAGTTACTAGGTTTCTCAAATATTCATAGATATTAAACTTAAATTTTAGCATAATCATATCAATCTATTCCCCAAAGAAGATGAACTCATATGTGTAGCACATCCAAGTGGATTTTTCTTATTCCAATTAGGCAATTTGGCTAGCCTAGATCAAGTGGAATTTGTTGAGGAATGGAAAAATCTATGGATTAAGAATATCACTCTCAAATTTAACATTTTATTATGGTTTTTAGCCCAAAATAAAATTATCATAGTGGATAACATCATTAAGAGGGTATTTCTTATCCCTAATAGGTGTGTTCTTTGTAAATTTAATGAAGAATCAGTTTCTCATTTATTCATAGAGTGCTTGTTTAATTGTGCCATTCTAGATTTATTTTTGTTGAAGTAAAACCATTATTGGGTTAAACCCAAATCTATCAATTATATTATCTATTATTAGAAACCCCCTTGGGCTTCCCCTCCCCTATCCTTTCTCTAGGACGTAAACCTGTTGCATATCTTCTGGGGAATCTAGAAGTGTGGAAGCTCATGCATTTTCAATAGTAAGGGCCCTTTTCCTCCCTCTCTTACTAAAATGATTTTTAATTATATTAAAGATAATTGGATTATGGTTTCTTATTTTTTCAAGGACCCTCCCCCTTTACCTATTATCCCCTTTTTCTCCTCCTGTAAACTCTCAATTTTCTAGTGAGTTCAGAACTAGAGGATGGATAGATCTCTGGTTAAATGGACTAGATTGCCTATCCCTTAGCTTAATATAATATTTTATGGTGTTTTGAAAGGAAACCCAAACTTTTTTTTTGGGGAGGAGTAATAAATATGTTGAAATAATTTATTTGGTTAACTATATAGGACCCTTGGGGGTCCAAACAAATCACATCGTTAAAGAATTAAAGACTCTTTAGGGAATATATATGGTAGATAGTTTGGAAATTGATTTTATCTAGGTAAAAATATATTTTATTAACATAAAAAATTATCTAAAATTAAAATCCAACCCCTCTTGGACCATTATGAATAATATGGTAGATGCAAAAAGACTCCTCTAATAATTCAATGTTTTTTGAACTATGCACACCTATAGACAATGCAATGAAGAACTAGATATCATGTTAAACATTAGGTTACACATTTCCTCCTTCCAAAATTGGCTTAAGGTGGATGAACTCCCAAAGAAAGTTATAATTATCACTGAAAAAGAGAGGACTCCCTTCTCACATGCAAGGTAGTCATGATCAAGTACCACATGATTAATGTCATTAAAGACAAATGTCTAATCAAGGAGGATAATAATCATTTACAAATAATGAAAATTATTTTGAAGTGTGGGAGGAAGTATTCCCATCCCAACATTAAAGGACATGTTATGCTAAAAACGTGTCACCTGAATTCATAAAAAATGTTTAATTATAACAAGTTAATAAGATGTCATAACAAGCTGAACATGGGTGGTGACTATGATAGGGTTGAGCCAATTTAATATGAAGAGGATAAGGAAGATCTGAATGTCAGGGTAAAACTATGAAAAATTTAACTCAAAAAGTTTATGGAAAGGATTTTGGATTACTATTTTTCCATCTCTAAAGACCTTGATAGAGATTTGAGGATATAACTATCAGTATGATAGGTCTTAAAGTCACTATTACCAAATAGGTAAATGTGGAAATCACTAGCATGACTTGTGAAAGAGTTAAGGTATTTAAAGACAATAAAAGGAAGCATGAGTTTATGAAAATATTTTTGAGGAAAAATAAACCAATTAATTCAAAATAAAAAGTGTTTATTAGAGTAGATTTACTAAAAAAGTGGCTTGAGATATGTCTTCAGATCATGATATATATCACCCTAGAAGGAAAGCACACTATCATTTTTTCACATCATTTTCTACTGATGACCCACTTTAAGGGGCATAAAATTAGTATTCCATTTTTAATGCTTAAATATCTAGATTTTTTTTTCCATATATTTTAAGGTGAACCTACATTCTAACCTCATACACAAAGGCATTATTATACTACTCATGAAGAGAGGGATCCCCTATGGGGTGATATGTAATAGAATCCATCGATTTGAAAAGTAACAAGGAATAAATGGAGGAAGAGGGTGAAGTTGTCTCTGATATTAGAAAGTAGAAGAACTCTGACTCTATGGGGGAGGAAGAGATTGAAAAAACTACCCTAACAAGTAGTTTTGAGGGAAATATTTAGGAGGCCAAGTTAATTAAATGTCTAATCCCCTGAACCCCCATGAACATCAAGATAGAATATGTGTAACATCACCTAGAATAGATAAAAGCATAGTTGACCATGAAATAATTTCTCTACACTAAAATGAATAAGGAAATCAGAAAATTTAAGTTTATATTTATCCCAAAATAATCTAACTTCTATTTTAATATAGCTGAAGGAAATGAGAAGGCCACAAAAGAGGTGGGGGAAACTTGTGTGACCACTCCTAGTACAAAAAGGAAGTTGGAGCAAAAAATGGATGAGAAGGACTAGGAGAAGAAAAAACTAAAAAAATTGGAGGAAAGGACACTAAAAAGTCAAAATAAAAACATAGATAAATATTCATCCCAAGGGCCAACTAAGAGAACTAGAGGACAAACCAAAAATAAAGAGAAGAACAAGAAATAAATTATAAAACTAGTTGTCTATTCTAACTCTGAGTAATCACACAACTAAGTTTTGATGTCTTTATGTGTATTTATTTTTGGGTAATACTTGGTTTCTTTTTTATATAGTTTTATTGTACACTTGGATGAATATATCCTCTTATTTCTTTGTCCTCAAGAATTCTACTTAGTGTCTATTGTTCTCTCTTTTAGGTGAATATATATCAATGCTTGTAATGTTATTGGACCATAGTCCTACTTTTTAACCTTATCTACAAAAAACAAGTTAGATTTGATTAAATCATCTAAATTTACCATAATTATAATTTTTATTTGATTAAATCATACACCCTCACCAAATATATAGTGTGAGTTGATTGTATCATTCACACTAACAAGGTTATGCACATATTGGGCTAAAAATTTGAGATGAAACAAGCTCAATGGTCATGTTATAACTCACCTTTACACTAAGATTTAGGTTATGTGTCCTCATGTGTGTGTGTGTGTGTGGGTGGATGTGCATTCACACACTTACAATTCATCTTTTTCCTAATATAAGTTTTAATGCTTCGTAATAAGGCATCCTTTCAAATCAAATTTCTAAAAGGTAAGATGGTTGAACTAACACACAAGTGTACTCCTTTAATTTGGTGTTCTTTTTTAAACAAAACCAATTATTTAGGGGTTTTTTAAGACTCTACTTCTCCTAAAAAGAATAATATCCTATGAATAAAATGCTTCCATTGGATGGAGCATGATCTTAGTATAATGCCAAGTTCCCAATAGGGTCATGTGGTGGGGGAAATGCACCACAAATAAGATTTCTATAGGAGTCTATGGGGGTTAATGAGCTACTTTAAATCCCCCCCTAGCATGGGTTTAGGGGTAACACCCCCAAAGAAAAATTTTGTGAAAAATGCGTTGTAAAATATTGTAATTTCATAGTAAATCTAGATCACTCACTATTAGGTCACAGATCTAACATTAGAAATTATGTTGGTAAATTTTTGTGCTAATATGTAACCCTCCTTTGATATGAGGTAATTTCAATCATGGTGTCAAATAGTGTTTGAGTGAAGAGGATATTACAATGGATGTATTACAGGTTTTTCCCTTCATTTGTTGGACTAAATAAGATAAAAATTGGTTGTTTTTGTGTAGATGTAGCCCATATTAGGTGAACCACATTAATTATGTGTCTCTATTATGTTGTGATTTTTAATTTTATTTCCATTTTATATCTCATTAATATTGATCTGCATTTCATATTCTTGATAGTTTCCCCAAGGTCGAAAAGTACTAGGTATTGGTATACTAAATTAACTAAGTAGGTTGATGTGTAACCATTCCATGCAAGGGGAATTTTTATAAATTGAGTTTATTTTGATATATCTATCTTGGACATCTAAAAAAAAGTTGAAATTTCATTGGATAATACTCATATGGCCTAACCTTAAATACAAATATTAGTTTGTTAGGATAAACACAATAAGTAAATAATTCATTTCTAAGTAGATTTATTACATGTATATATTCAATGATAATTAAATAATGAAAAAAATAATTAATCAACTAATATTAACATTAATATTCATATTTATTTCTATAGACACCTAAATCTAGCCACTAATGACCTCTAATTAGGCTTTTGACTAATTTCCACCAAAATGCACAATTTGGCCTAAAAACACTAAAGCACATTGAATGAGTTGAAATTTACATATTAAAGTTACAATTTTGGCTAGGGTATTACTAAATGGGGAAATGTAATTTATGTTCCAGCTAAATTTGATCAGATTATTTCATGTGAAAATGCCAATTTTGCAGCTGGGTGCTTTGGATTAATCTCTTCTATCAAATTTCTTGTATGAGATTTGTGTCTTTGTTATTTTTTGTTGGAAACATCATAAATTGGATAACATATCCAACATATCTAACATTAACTTCCAATTCCAATCCATTCAAATTTTGGACCAATAAAAAGGCATTCTGATCAATTTAAATAATTTGTGCAAACAGTGCTTAATCATGCTTAAGAGATAATTAATCCAAATCAAGGCCTAATTAATAATTTCATATAGTTTTTTTGAAAAATTGATTTTATAAATGACTATTGAATATATGCATCATCAAGTGACCTCATTTCTTGGAAAGACATCCCTAGGCCATAAATGCCACACATATTATGATTATGGGTCTCCCATGCCTCATTAATGTCCCTAATTCCAGATTCATGATGAGGATAATTATGGATTTTAATTATATACTTTAATTAATCCATGACCACACATTGCAATTTTGAGATGGATGGTCATGGTTGATTCTGGTCAAGCTCGAAAAGCTATAAATAGAGAGGCCATAAACATCATTTTTAAGTTTAATTTGTGCAAAGTTACCATGTCCAATTGATTCCAAGAGCTCCCACATGCAAAATTTATGTTTCCAAAATATTGATCCAAGCCAATCCAAAGCCACAAGGTTCCAAAGAGAAGACGAGATAACCAAGCCTCCTTTTATGAAGACTTCATGAGCACAAGCTAAGTAAGCCACTACAATAAGCACTTGGATCATCCAAGGAAGGCGAAGGATTCTTGTTTTGATTTATTTTTTAGTTTTTATTTTGATTTTGATTTTATATTAAGCTCACCCTTGTAACTAGGCCTAGATATGTATGATAATTAGTGTGTTTTTATCAATTTATTTGCATTTTTGGACTAACACAATTCTAATCACCTCTCTTGAGTCAAATTCCTAGTTCACATTTTCAACGCACTGACACTTAAGATATTATTTCAATGTATAATTAAAGATACCCATTGAAACTAATCCTTACTTAAGACAAACTTCGGACAACTTCAACCCAAGGATGGTGCAAGAGTCTGGGAAGCTAACTAGATGACAAAAAAAACCATGACCACTATATAGATGAATATGAGATGTATTTAAACTCTTAACAAAATTTAAAATATAAAAAAATTAATTTTTATTATAGTTTTGGGTGATTACATTCATTTAAGTGTAAGAAAATATTTGTTTAATAGTTAGACTAAAATAAGAAAAAGGGAGAGATTATCCTAGAAATTCTTAAAAAACATAAATAATAAAATGTTTGGGTTCACAATCTAGTTTTCAATCAACAATAAGCCATTCTTGAAAAGAAATTCAAAAATACAATATATACACAAGGGACCCTAATCCTAAGATTAAAAATTCAAAGATGCATCCAAGGAATCTCATGCCTTGACTACTAAATAATGCTAAACTCAAATTTCCATGTTAAATCCATGCTTTGATTGGGACTCCAATCAATGCTCATAATAAGATAACCACTCCATCCAAAAACTTAGTTAATCCTGTCATATAATAAGCATAGACACTAGCATGTATGAGCTTACTTGATATTTTCAACCACTCCTCATTCTTTCACTCTATACATTCTTTGATCATGACCTGAATGCCATGCAAATAGTTATTAATCACTTGCCAATTTCCTCGGGATTTTCTGGCTAACCATAATATACCATACTTTATTGTCTCATTGGTTTATATTTTCCTTATGTATTTATTTATTGGTGAGGAACCCATCATTACATACCTATGTACCCAAATTTCAAATATAGTTGAACCTCAATTTTGATGACCATGATAAGCTAGATAGGTGTTAAATTTAGTTCTTGGGAACCTTTAATGATCCCCACCCATTTTTCCACTAGGTCCTCTTTTATACTTCTCATATCATCTCCACACCCTCTTTCTTGACTATTATTTTTGTGTGGTAATATGAGATTATGCCACTTGGAATTATATTGTTCACCCACTTACCCAATTGTTTGTTTAATGTGTAGGATGCTTATGGGCTCCAATATCTTGATATATAGATGTATCTCAATATACCATAACTATGATGTGTTATTATATTATATGAACTACCTTGGGGCAATAGGTCAATGGGTTCATGTCACTTCGTAGAATCCTGCTCACCTACTTTCCTAAAGGATTTTGTTATGTATGGAGTGACCTAGGATAACAAGTCATCCGGATTGTGCCACTTGGTAAAATCCCAATGATCTAGATATTTGAATACTTATAGGTGAATTTAAAATTATTAAGTCCTATGTAGTAGTATAAATATCCCACATGGCTCTGAGAAACTTTTTAAATAATTAGCCAAGTCTTGAAGAAGTAAAAATTTGACATGTGGCTCTAGAGAAACTTGGATAATTGGCTAAGTGCCAAAAAGCCTTTTTAAATGGTTTTGTGCCACCTCAAAATGCAAAATAATACATATGAACACTTAGACATTAATTCTAAAATGAGTTAGAAATGAATTAAATTATTTAGGAAAATAATACATAAAAATCTAAAATATTTAGATGACTTTCCCAAATCTAAGGTGAAATGTCCTGAAGAAAGGTAGATTTGATGTATTTCAAAAACTTGATTCAGATTGAGACATAATAGATTTAAGAAATTTAAATATTAAAATCCATGCAATCCTTGATGATAATTTTAGAGAAAGAATTCTCCTACATAATTTGATATATTTTATATTTGATGTGACCATAAAATTTAATCCTTCAAGTGCCATGTGGTATACCCTTACTAGCTCATATGAATAGGATTCTTGATTTGGTGGTAGGTATATGCATGTCAAATTTAAGCTCAAGGGAATGTTTATGTCATCAAGGTTTTAAATTATAGTCCCTCATTAAGTTTTGTCTATGGTCTAGGTACATGGGATGATACCATTTGGTATAATCATTATGAGTCAGGCTTCAAAGCTAGATGCTATATTGATTTCATCTTCATGGTCTTGGGATTTGAGAACATCACCACATGGTGAACTCTCAGGCCTTCATGGCCATGAAATTATTACATGTTGATTAATCCCCCATAAATATAGGTCACCAAGATCATGCCACATGACATGATCTCAAGGCTTAAAGGGAAATTTTATTTATAAAATATTTGCACTATCCTAGAACTTTGAAATTATTTGATAAAAATATGTGGAAAGATGGGGTGTGAAAGACTCAAGATTCATGAGGAAAAAAAGGAAAAGGATAATGAATCAAGTTTGGATGTTTATACATGGTCAACTTGACTCAAATGATTTGGACTTCTCATATGATGAGATAATTCAACTCAATTTATCATGCTAGGATCTCAATAGAACTCAACTCGAGTGACTCAATCTTGAGGGACTTGAGTTTAATGGATAAGGGTTCTTCAAAGTTAGGCTTGACAAAAATATAACTTGAGTGTAGACCAAAAATCCAAATATAGATGTGATATTCAAATACAAATATCCTTTTCCTGATAGAAAGTGAAAAGACACTCATAAGCCTTCTCAAAGGCAAACTATGTGGAATCCATGTCAAATGACCTAGTTTAGACTTAATATCATCTGAATTACAAGGGTGTTAACTAGGTTTATAGCATAAGGGTGATTCATTGACCAAAATAAGAGTAATATAGAAATCTAAAGATAATCACATAATAATAGAAAGATGTATAACTAAACCCATCTCACTTAAAGCAAAAAGAGGGTCCCCATTTTCAAACTAAAAATTGGGCATGTTGTTCATATAAAAATAAATGGCAACTCCTATTAGTATACACTCATGAGTATATCAATAATTCAAAACATCTAGTTCTCATTCAAAATCAAACATTAGCCAAAATTCATTATCCAAGGAAAAATGAAAATATGAAGGTAAAAAATTGTAATTCAACATGTGACATTCTAAGATACAATTCTACCTAAAGACCATTTGTGTGTGAGCTATATGATTAGTTAAATTATTTTTCATGCACCCCCAATAAATTAGATTTACCAAAATTATAATAAATTATGAAAGAGGAAATATTTTTCAATTTGGTTTAAAGGGGGGAAATGGCATGTGCATATATTTTCTACTAGCCAATCATTCATATCCTTAATAGAGGTGCATTTGGTCCCTTTTGAAGGCCTTCTCCACTACCATTCAAGCCAAAAATCCTATGATGAAGGCTACCAAGATCACCCTTTTGAGGATAATTTTTAGCTTCTACATTTTAGTTAAATTTATTTTTAAATATATTTTACTTTTCCATCTATGGAGGGTTAGGGATGAAGCCATGGGTTTGGGGAAATAATCAAAAGACTTATGACAAATAAGATAAATCATAACTAAATCAGTGGCTAAATTGTTTTAGTTTCAAAAATTTCATTTTGTGCATTTGATGGTATTTAAACAAGAAAAGAGGACTTTATAAATCCAAATGTTCTATTTCAAATCACTATCCCTCAACATTCTAAAAATATAAGTAAAATACAATAGTTTAAACAAACATTTAGATAAGACTTTTCATATTAATGCATTTAAGTGTCATCAGTGCTACTTACATAAAATCTACCCATTTATAAAATATTGACAAAGAATGGGAAACTGTAGGTCAAAAAAATAGGTTCAACTCAAAAACCAATGCCATAGATCTAAACCAAACACCAAAAAATCAAAACAAACAAATAAAAGACAATGAAATTAAACCTAAACTAAAACAAGGGACATGAATAAAAGTGAATCAACAAAGTGAAAAGAAATGAGAAAGTATTTATAGGTTGTTCTAAGCCAATTTAGTCCTTGAAGTAGTGTTGGAGGAATTTTCCATTTATGGGCAATGGGACATCTTCATTAGTTAGACACCTCAAGTATAAATCATTCTCATCCAAGATTTCAGAAATAAGATAGGGACCCAACCATAATGCATCAAATTTTATATGTTGTACTTTATATTAATGAACCTTATCCCACAAAATTATAAGACCCAAAATTCTTTCTATTTAGACCATTTTTCAAACCAGTGTTTGAAAACCCATTAGTGTCTATTGAAGTGGAGCAAGGTCACATCATGTTTTTCATTCAAGTGCATAAGATTCAAGAGGTGGTCCTCTACCTAGTCATTTGATCCCAGATAATTGTCCATTAAGTATAATGTACGAATCCTCAAGTTAACTAGAAAAAGATGGTGTTGGGAATAAACTAATTGGTATGGATAAGTGCTTAAAACTAATTTAATTCTATTTATATCAAACCATAATGCACATTTCAAGACACTATGCCAATTCCAAAGATTATTTTCCAACATCCTCTTAATTATGTTTATCAAATTTTTATTAGTGGATTCTAATAGTCTATTTTATTGTAGATAATAATTAGAATATAATTTTAGGATTAATTGGTGATCATATGCACATTCTAAGAATATAAAATAAGAGAAAATGTGTCCATTGTCACATACCAATGCATAAAACATACCAAATCTTGTGATGATGTCCTCCTCTAGGAATTGGATAACTATGTTTTTTTTGTGTAATTATTAAATGGTTGAGCCTAAACCTAATGTATGAAATATTCAATGGTTATGATAATGATTTTTTAATAAATATGAGCTCTCATTGATTGATCCCACAAAATCTATTCCCCACTTTATAAATGGTTGAACTTCAACTACTAAAAACATAAGAATTATTGGGGAACATTATTTATGCATAATCATTTAACATGTATGGAAGTTTTGAACATGTAAATGTGAATATTTAAATATATGTGGAAATTAATAGCCTTTTCTCAATATCTAGTAAGCTATGGTATCCCATGAATGATATACAATCCTATATTTTTTTATCAAAATCACTAAGCATGCTTGTTGCTTCGTATCTATTATGACACCTCAAATAAATACCTTAGTGGTTCTTTTTGTAGATCATACCATATTTGATCATAAATTGGTTTCTCTTCAAGAGTAGTTTCATTCTCTATGTATAATTCAAATGATCGGGGCATGTATTATTAAGTAGATAATGGACTACATCCTTGTACTAATCAATATCGGTGATGTCTTCAATCATATAATTTTAGAAAGGGATATGTAGATCTGATTCCACCATAGTTTTGTTACATCCTTGTCATTTCACAATAGTCACTAAATATTTTTAATATTAAAATACTAAAGTATAGCCATCCACTTGCATCTTCACTCTCCTAATTCATTCAGCATTAACATGGCTTTGACTATTGAATTATGCACAACAACAAAGACTTTATTGCATAATATGTAATGACAGAAACTTATTGAATGCCTTGATTAGTATAAATTCCTACTTATCCATCATATTATATCTCAATTATACATTCCTCAAATGGGATATCATAAATTAAATATGTCATTCATCTCCAACTCCTTTTCTTTGTGTTAAAATAACAATGATTGAATGATCTAAAGTGAAATATTAAATATGAAAAGTATTCATATGATCCAGGCTAATCAACACTAATGTGCACACAATTATCTCTTTGACTTGTGTGAAATATTCCTACACATCACTTTTTTATTAAATTTTAGCATCATTCTTGAGCTTGATATTTGTAATCCTAACTATCTCTGCAAACCTAAAGTGGAACTTCCTCATGAGGTTAATCTTTCTAAACAATGATTTAGTTCCTTCTTCATGCCAATAAATCTAGGATAGCTTACATTCTTATAGGGTCTATTGATATACCACACTCAAAAATGATATGGCTTAATAGATTCACTTTAATAACCCCAAATATACACTTATTTGGGTTTAGTGTGATCCCATGGTCTTTGCATCTTTACAATACTCTCCTCAAATCTCTGACATGGTCACCTCTATGTTTGGAAAAGACTATTAAGTCATCCATGTATTCTATAATACACATTCCTATAAGGTCTTTGAAATATATGTTTATGTCTCTTTGAAATTTAGCCTCATCATTCATGAGGATAAAATGCATTCTATTATAATTAAAGATGTCCCAATTAGTTTTTAATGATATTTTGATTCAATCATCATAGCCGACTACTACTTGCTTATAACTAAAGTATCCATCTAATAAGGACATCATATGATCCTAATTCATAATTTATAGATCTTTATGTAATGATGGCAAGGGGTAATTATACTTTTAAAATTTATTATTCAAATTCAAATTATTATCTCCCCATTCTATTTCCTCACTAGTACCAAGTTTTCAACCCATGTGGAGTGCCTTACTAGACATATGGTTTGTATTGAAAGCAATTTTTACACCTTTTTGAATATTAATGGATCAAGTAGTGGATTAACTATCTGTTTTATCTACTTTAAAGGCTTGAATCATGAATTCATGTGGATTATGTGTGTCAAGATGGAGGTGTCAAATAATTTTATATTTTCATATCTCTATACAATCGTATATCTTAAATAACTAAAGGATTGTGCCATTTCCTGCTTTTCTTTTATGGTACTAGCTCTTCCTAGGAACACATTTTTTGGATCATTTACATCAACCAAATTATAACTCTCATACAACATGCCTTCAATACAGGTTGACTTGTTATTTTCTTTTTGGTAATTGATGTTTAATAGTTTATTTAGTGAAATCATCCATTCGAGTATGTTGTTTGTCTCCAAATTCATGGTCCCATCCTCATCTAGCTCAAAATATTAATGGCATCCTCATCGATAATTTTACTATCAAATACCTTTGTATTGGTGATGAACTCTAATATGTTTTAGTCGTCATTAAAGACTTTAAAATTATTGTCATTATTAGGGACTAAGGGGATAGAGGCCATCACTACTGAGAATACTCTCATTTTCAAATTATCAATAGGCTTAAGAGTACTTGAAGTAGTAGATAGTGTATATGTTATATCGTTGTTTTGTCTAGACAAAGTATAAATGCCTAATGCATCAAAATATTATATTAGATTCTAGACTTGATTATAGTATCTTGATAAGCACTTACCTTTACATAAATACTAGTTCCTCACTTGTTTAACCACTAGTTCTTATTCACCTAGTACTCTAATGTTCTTCACCTTCTTTTATATGGAAAACTATAGTCCATGAACTAATGCCTCATACTCAACAACATTATTAGTGAAATTAAATTACATGTGGTATGTAGTTTGTTAATGAATTCCACCCCAGTGTCACATCCACTTTTGGACTTGGAAATATCAAATTTCAATGTCCACAAGTTACATTTTTATGTGCTTATTGATGGTCTTTGTAAGGGAAGTGTAGATTCAATGTCAATATCTTGGTGCATTTTCTCACCTTTGACCAAGTACCTACTCTACCTCTTGGTTCATGAGGGCCCTTCAACTATATTTTAAAGGGGTAGGTATAGGGGTATCAAAAAAATTATTTTCCTTATTAGAAGAGCCTCAGATGAACTCTTTGATATTCCTAAGATCATAATGTTTCATGTATTAGTTCCTCATCAAGCATATATTAAGTCCTTCATCTAACAAAAACATTATGCATAAATCTATTGTGGGACAAAAAATAATGGAATTACCCAGAGGAATTGTTTCATCTTGTGAAAAACATAGATACTCTTCATCCCTACTTAAGCCATTAAATTTCAAATTATCACATGTTAGAGTTACATATTGAAATGAGACCGTATCTAATATATAATGAAATTCCTATTCATCTAAATGGTCTATTCCTCTAATTATAAACTTTGTTTCATGATCAACATGTTAATAGAGAGCCTATCATGGGTCTCTTTTTATTTTCCAATGATTATAACCCCATTTATTATTCCTCCTAGAGGACCTCATTTTTTTGGTTATACTCATTAATCATATGTGTCATCTTAAATTATCACTTAATTATTATATGGTTAGGTGGACCATGCCATCATAGACATATATGAGAAAATTCAATTTCCATATAGCCATTGAACAACTTTGACTAGTCTCTACTCAGCAATATATCATAAGCATTAGGGATGTCCACCACCTAGATATCAATGAATTATTGAATCTTTGGATACGAGGCCAATTGTATATGTATATGATTCATCTCCCCTAATACCATAACCTCTATTTTATCCAGTTAGAATAACATTGAGTTGGATTTGGGAGGGTTAAGATCCAACTATTTTTATATATCATATGGCATGACATTCCCAAAATCATTTGAATCAACCAAATAATTGTGTAAGATCTTGTAAAATATTCTAACTTCTAGGAGAAAGGGTGGAGTCTTAGTCTTCTAATTATATAAATAAACATGTTCATCAAACATTTTCAAATATTATTTTCCCTTATTACTAGATAATTATTTCATAATCAACTCTCTATGATTATACAATTTTATTAATTCAAAAATATAAATGATAGTTTTTATTTTTTTTCAAATCTTTCACAATTTCATATTTAGGTTTGTCTTGTTCTTTTTTTTTTAGGTGTATTATGTGTCACATATTTATTTGGATAATAAAATATTAGAGTTCCTTTAAGTGGGGGAGGATTATTATTTGAGTTCACATTAGGTAGGACCTAAGTGTTTTTTGAAGGATTCGAGGTGGTTAAAAGATTAGCTAATTTACTCCTAAGTTGATAATTATTACCCCTATAGAACTGTCTAAAATCATGGATCTCATATAAATTATCTTTGGGCTCACCTTCATCCTCAAATAAAAAATCATAGGTCTATAATACTAGGGTTGTACCTAGGTTTCCTCCATATTGGAGTGGATTATCACCCGTAGTAGGTAATATTTCCATGTTATCTATCTCCTTTTGAAATATATTAGAGGTAGATATAAACTCAACATAATTTTTCTTTGCATGGTCAGGTATGTTATGCACTCTACACCAAGCATATAAATCCAAGTCTATGAAATTCACTAAACATGAATTATTTTTGATGTTTTTATTTCTAATTTTAATAGGATTGGACACATTATCATTATTAGGCTGGGTGTTCCATTGTCTATTAAGCCTCTATAAATTTAAAATTCTACTTAGGGATGTGTTGTTTGGATTTTGATTTGAATTATGAGGTCCTTATCTATGAGGATTTATTACATCACTGGATAAGTATTGGACCATTTACCTCATATTTCCTATTTTAGGGTCTATGCTACCATCTGGTTGATTTACAATTTATTATTATGGGCTCACCATATGTGCACTAATATTTAGATATGTTGGGGAAGAAGGTTATGCTAGATTGAGAGTATTATTTGTATCATATTGATTGTTCAAGACTGAGGTTACTTCCAATGGGTTACTACTTAATGTGACAAAACTATTAGTACTTAGCATGGAAAATGTGTTATTGTAAGAAACTAGGACAAGTTTGTTATTAGATTTTTATTGGAAAGCATGGTTTGGAGGTACATAGGGATGACCACCATGAATTTGGTTTATCAGTGTTAGATTATACACCAAATTTATAATTCCATGTAAGGCTCCTGGGATGGGTTTCATTAATGGGGTGCCTTATTTGAGAGCTTTATTAATCATGGGAACCTAGTTATAACCTCAAATATGGGAAAAGTACATATATTATATCATGGAGGTACCATCTAATTTCCTATGTTCACAACTTCATTATAGGCCAATGTTATGGATGTACGTTAAACTAAGGTTATTCTAAGAAAAATTGATGTCAAAGGATATAGATCCATCAATTATGTCTAGATGGTAGGGTCCTCTACTAATATGTAGGGGTAGTTCAACCTATGATGTAGTTTGTGAAACTAAGAATTTCACATATTCATGGGTTCATTTATTTATTTATTAGTAGCTTAAAAATGATGGTATAAAGCATCAAGGCTGATGAGGAACCTAAAATGGCTTATAAATACAAATTTCAAATCATCCCAAGTGCTTATAAACTTATTTGGTAATCCTATGTACCAATCATAGGTAGCCTTCCCTAATGAATAAATAAATAACCTTTAGGAAATATCCTCATGTTTCACCATTATTTTGAAAACAACATCCTTAAATGCCTATATATTCTCTTCAACTCTTTGAGGTCCACCAAATATGAATTTAGGAAAAAAAATTAGAGTTCTTTAGAAGGTCATGCACAACCCTTGGAACATTCCCATGGCACCCACCTTATCCAAGACATGCCATGGGATTGGCCATTAGTATATCCTAGGGAATCATGAATGGGATAACTAAAGGAGTGTTTATATTTATAGGTTAATTATCTATTGATTGGACTAGTTTAACTCTCCTTTTATCTTTATTAGCTCTTAGCTTTGTATTATTATTCATAACTAAAATTTATAAATCAATCTGAACAGACTTGTTTCTCATATTTTTCCTTATAATTTTTATCTTAAACTATGGTATACCTTAGTGTGAAATAAAAGGTTCTTATAATGTCTTAACTAGGTATTTGGACATGATTTATTTATTGTTCATATGGCACCCTCTTTCTAGCACCAAAACATGTTGGTCGTGTTTTTGACACAATAACAATCAGGTAGGGTTTTGTTAAGACTCGACCTCTCTTGAAAGGAAGAATATCCCATGAATAAAATGCTCCCCAAAGGTGTAAATTTTATTCACTCCAATATGATCCTTACCACAAGACACCTATGAGATTGGGCATTTCTTGAAAATTCGAAGGTGGAGACAACTACAATCTTTCATCCTCTATTTTAGGACTAATCTAGGATCATATCAAGGCATAATTATAGGTATTGGATTTCACAAATGGAGTCAACATGAATAATATCCAAGAGATGAAATATTACAATTGAAAGTTTAATACACTATAATTCACATAGATTAAATACAACTATGAATTCTTTGAGTGTTAGGATTAATATTTATAAATGCAAGGGGGAAAAGGGTGCTTGAAAACCTTTAAATAAACATAAAAGAGAGGGAAAGGTAAGGCTGAGAATGGAAGCCTCCAAGTTTAAAATGAGATTAATACAATGGTCATTGAACCAAGTGACTCTACCACAATTATACCACTATAGACCAAGTTCCACTAAATTCTACCTCCAATTATTATAGTGGGGAGAATCTGAGGGAACTAGGAGTATGCCTTCAATGTGAATTCCTACTAAAGAGTAGTACTATAGGTTTATTTTTAAAAAAACATAAATTCCATATAAAAATTTTTAGCTAGGCACATAGATTATCATCACTTAAAAAAAGAGAAATGAATTAACTCACATAGATAATATATTAGATAAGCACATCATAATCATGACATACATAAAGTTACAAAGTGTTTATCTAATTAACATAGCACTATTGATCATTTCAACATGAATACTAAAGAAAATTTAACATAGAATAGACCATTTTGTATAAATATAAATTATGTTTATTAAAAGATTTAAAACATGCTACAATAATCAATTTTGGCAACTATTATTGTCTAGAGTGAAGGAAATAGAGGTGAAATATTGGTAATAATCCCATAACACTTTCAAGTAATTTTTTGGTTGACCATAAAATATAATATGGATATTCTAAAAATAGATAAGGATTAGGGATAACCTCAAAAAATCATGAGGATACCATCCTGGGCCATGATGTCGAGTCATTATAGTTATAACTATATTCAAAAAAAATAACCAAAAGAAATGCCAATAAACCTACAACAAAATCTATGGGGTACCAATAGTAAACATGCCTAGGTGGATAAGTGGGTTGGATCCTAACTAATTTGAATAGGCACTAACATATTTCAAAGTGGTTACCATGAGGTTGAATTGTTTATCTATATTGGCTAGGTTTATTAGAAGCTCACTCAAGATCACCTCTGCCTAAGATACAAGTCTACAAGAGATCTTGAAATCTAATTCCATCAAGGTCTAGACTCTAGATACTTGGTTGATGCTCATATTGAACTAATTTGACATGTCTAACACCACCTGGGCTTGTTCCTAATTTTATTTGGGTACTTTCTCCCTTATAACCTAGTGAAATTGACCTAGGTGGACTTTAAATGCCCCTTGGTTGAGTAGAGTAGCATCTAGGTGTAATATGACAAAGATATTAATCTCCTTAAGTAGTTCAATATATTATTCTTGCCCTCATCCAAATATGTTGTTATAGCGTGGGCCAAGGCTAATTATTCCTCGATCACCACTCTCATGTTCTCATCATAAGTTTGGTATAACCCCAAATCTAAGGTTTTCATCAGTTTCAGCTTTGGGAACATCCCCTTATTTTCCACCTATAACTTCTAAAATTCTTATTAATTTTAATGATCCTCCCAATATACTTACATATTTTAATGGGCCTAAATCCATTCTATACTTACATTAGTCTCAGCTTGAATGCCCACCACTTTCCCAGGGATTGATAAAATTAGCTGGATGGTATCTTTGACCTACCCAATTATACTGACTAAGAAAGAACTATTAACTTGGGCCTTGAGGGTCCAAACTTGGATCTACATGTCCTTAATGAGTTTCTCAAAAATTTCATGGATAGTTGTGAGGATAGATAATGGGTCCTCACACATCTTCTTTCTTCAATAGTAGTCTTCACCTTAGTGATGAAGAATAGATACTAATGGGTCTACTATATCATTGGGTTATCCTCCTAGATCAATATCTGAGTAAGCATCCTCTTCATGCTCCTAGAGGCTATGTCAAAACTCAACTATATATTAAAGTCACCTTAGACATCCATATGTGGTAGATGTGACCTTGGGACCATCTTTTAGGTTACCAAGGGTGTAGGAGGTGTGGATAAAATGGTGGTGAAGGGTGGAGGATGTCATGGAGGGGATATATAGGAAGTAGAAGGAGTGAAAGATAAAATTACTAAAGGTGGAGGGGGCATGGGAATGAAAAGAGGGAGAGTGAAAGGGGAGGCCCATGGGAACATTTGAGATCACTATTGTTCCTAGGTGATGTTTTGTTGGGGTGGGATTGATCTTATAAATGGGTAAGGATACAATAGAGATGAGATAGGCTACTTGAAAGAGAAGCCAGTGGGGCCTTGGGTAAGGGAGACAAGGGGCTAGGGAGACAATCTCTAGGCTAATGCTACTAGGGCCAAAGGGGTTGTTGAGACCTATAGAGGAGGTGGAGTTAGAACTAAAAGACTTTAGCCTAAAGCCAGAATATGGGTCACCTTATATTTATTCTTTAACCTCTTTCTTGGGTTAGCTCTAGATAGTGTAGTGGATGGTCTGACCTTGATGATAGGGACTATAATGAATAATGGTGGAGAAATTTGAGCCTTAGATGGAAGTGTCAAGATGGCTAGAGTGGGGATCAATAGGGTCCCTTTTAGAGGTGATAGGCTTCCAAAATATTTATTCATGCCTGCTATTGAGGGTATGACCAAGGGAGTCACCAAGAAGACTCTAGACTAAAAGATGGGTCAAGTGGAATGCAATTAAGAAGTGAGGATACTAATAAATACTGAGGCCAAGGGTAATTGGATTAAATATTGAAGGTAAATGATGAGAAATAAAGGGGGTAGAGCCAAACTATTGGGCCCAAGAATAGGGAGTTAGAATGTGATAGGAGTAAGAGGTGAAAGGGAATGGGAGGAGATGGAGGAGTGGTTAGCCTTATCCTACAGTATAATATAACCCTTAGAAGAGGGAGAGAAGAAGATGTTGAACTACTTAAAGGAGGTCAATGTCTATATGTCATTCCACTTGGATGGCACTCTGCTCAACCAATGAAAATTTAGATTCTACTTGGGTTAATTCAGCTAAGTTATAAGGGAGAAATTAGCAAAGGAAAACTAGGAAGGATCTTGAAAAATGTTAGACCTATCAACTCAATCCAATTTGAGCATTAACCAAGTATCCAAAGTCTAAACCTTGATGGAAGTAGCTTTTTATATCTATCAGAGACTAGTAGCCAAGGTAGAGGAGATCTTTAGGGAGCCTCTAATGAACTTGGAAAAGCTTCATAAATATTTCAACCTTATGGTAGTCACTCTAGAAGTTGATAATTTCTAGTCAAAATAGTTAAGATCTATCCCCTCTTAGCCACCTCTAGGTGTTTACTAGTGGTCCACCATAGATTTTTCTATGGGTTTGTTGGATTTATTTTGGTTCAAATTTTGAAATATGGTTGTCACTGTAATGAGTGGCCATCATGGCCCAATATGTGATCCTCATGTTTTTTGAAGGTGAACCCCAATCCTTATCTATTTATAGAAGAGTTGTATTATATTTTAGGGTTGATAAAAAAATTTCTCAAAAGTATTGTTAGATTATTGTCAGTATTTCACCTACATTTATTTCTTCACTCTAGACTATAATAGTGGCCCAGATTGGTTATTATATATTTTTTTCACTCTTTTAATGAATAATTTTTTTGTTTATTGTTATTATAGGTTCTTGGGTTTCACCATTACATGTTAATTATGGGTATAGGTTGTGCGAAGTGACTCAAAAATATTATAGATAGGTTTAATGAAGACTTGAAATCCATAAATAAGGTTTATTATAGAGAGATATACTAATCTAAAAGTTTAACTCATGATGGAACTAGTTATAGACAAAGAAATAGATATATCCAAGTAATTAAAGGAAACAAACATCATAACATATTAAACTTTATGATTATATAAATAAATAACAATAATACTTATAATTCATATTAAAATCTCTAACATAAGATATTATAATAAAGAAAAACCTTATAGATGAATGTCCAATTTTGTCAAAATGTTGTCCAAAATCTTTCTACAAAGAATATTCAATATTCAATTACTTGCATACATATCAGAATTATCATATTTTTTAACCCTTATATTACATTCATTACAAATACTTATAGATATAATTTCTTATAGTTGCAACTTCTGGATATACCATGCTAAAAATAGATTTCCATATCACATTCGATATAATCCTCACTGAAATGGAGATTCCTGTAACAATTCATAACAAAATAAAAACATAATATAGATAAAATTACCATAAAAAAACATCATACATATAAACAATTTTATATTTACCTTTATACTGCTAAAACATTCCCAAACATAAAAGGTTGTCTCATCTTGAGACAATGTCACCGAGTGAAGTTGTCCAAGTAGTGAGAAAAGAGAAAAAAATATTGAAGTGCATATGAATTCACAAGAGATGATCAAGGTGATAATAAACCAATTTTCACCTCATGCACACTACTTATCCACCCTTTTAGGTTTTCAACTAAGTAGATTACTAGTCTACCATCCGTTTGGTATTTTAATAGACTAGCACTATGTAGTACTATACAAACTTGATAAATAAAAAATATATGGACCAAAATTTTAGAACATATGCAAGCATAATTTGATATGCGGAGGTGAATAATCTATTACAATTGGCTATGGGAATTATCTAAGGCTCATTAATGAGTGGTGAAATGCTTGTATCTATGATAACCAAATCATATTTATAATATTTACAATTGAGAAGAGCTTCTTGAGCACCATGTAAAAGACCATAAAAGGGAACTTGACTTGCCATCAAGTGGTGAATATTTGTATACACTATCCCAATCAAAATATACTTCACTATTTGAACTTTGGAGGTTATTTCACCATGGAGCTAACCCACCTTATCAACATGTCATTATGCCTACACACTGACAAAAAAGATGTGCAACATCTAGTTTTGCTAAGTCTAAAAATTTTGCATTATAATATTTTTTTCAATTGGATTTGCACAAGAAAACACCTTTAGGCTTGTGGGTAGCCTAAGGATGGCGTGAATCTCTAGATAGGGCTAGCTCCCTTTATGTAACACTTTGGATCACAAGTACACATAAAAATTATGGGGTGGAAAAGGGAGAGAGATAAATGAAAGAAATATATTATAATGGAGGTGATACAAAAAATAATATGATGACTTCCAACCAGCAATGTGTTACACATGAGAACAAAGGACTAACCAAACATACACTTCTTCAATCTACATCTTCTCACATCAATGTTACATTATGAGGTTATTGATGAATGTGAAAAGTTAGGAGGGATATAAAAGAGTCCTTAAATGGAAATAGTGAATAACATAACTAACTCAATCCTTGGCATTTACTAGAACACTTCACATGCCTTGTAAGAAGAAGCTTTCAAACTTTAAATAAGATGAAAGAATGAGACACCATGCTAAGCAATCCATAGTCTTCACTAAGAAAGATCCAAAATTCAAGTAGAAAACACTATAGATAGTCATGAAGAGGTAAAAATAAGTATTATTTTGATCAAATGGTATGAAAATGAGCATGGATTCACTATACTCATATAGAGCATAAGCTACAGTAGCCAAAATGGCTATTTCATATAAAATGTGAGAGAGAGAGGAGAATAAAGAAGTCCAATGGTCACAAGGAAACATGTAAATCTAATAAAGTTAGTTAATTGTTCATGTAAAGAAGATGTGGTATGAACCATGCATGGTTAGGAAGTACAAGTGTCCATACAAGTCATAAAACTCATGAAAAGTGGCATGAAACTCCTAATTCTAGCTCAAAAAACTACCTTCATGATTTGTAGCTATTTAAACATCCAAAAACTGAATAGTTATATGTATAATGATTAGAATAAATGGCAAGGGTTAGATACATACCTCTCCATGCACTGGTTGTAGGATTGGTCATCTAGAATCATCTAGAAAGGAGATATCATCATTTGTAATGCAAATAACTCCTCCATGCACCATGCACACTTGGATTCCAAAAATGCATTAGTTTCTCATTAAATTCAATGGGATGGAGTGTATGACATCTATAAATAACCTCTATGGACTTAGAATAATTAGGTACACCTTAAAATCACTCCACTTAAAGATTTCCATGTTTCTCACCACCACATCTATTCTACCAATTTTGACTGGTTGAGATGAAGTAACTGCTTGAGGCACATAGGATTTTTTTAAGGCATGAAATTGACATGGGGATTTATCTTAATTTTGAATATCTCCTCCCATGTGATTGGCATCTCTTAAAGCCTCTAAAACCTGTACAACACACAAAATAGTCAAGAAACCCATATTTATATCATATCCATATAGATTTTGTATATATAATTTTGATGGTATGGAGATTTACTAAGTCCTTTATAGCCTCCAATCATCAATCGAGATAAATTATTTCATTTTGGTTCATTATCTCTCCCATTTCCTCAAATTAGTCTATACAAGGGTTTTGAGAAATTTTGACCTTTAGTGATGTTTCATAAAGGTATGACATCCAACTCTCAAACTAATGCCACAAAAGTGATCTTTAGGACCATATATAACTCCTCCAAACCTCTTTGGTCTCCATGTAATTCCTTCAAGGAGATATGAACACTCCAAGTTAGTCCATCAATCTTGTCTCTCTATTTCATGCATGCTTAAGTTAGTTTTTGAGCCAAAAGTGACATTTTCATAATTTCATTTACATCTTTCATGTTTGAACACATATCTATTGACCCTGTAAACATGTTTTAATAGGTTATAAATATCATCTCATTCTATAAGTGTGAATGACCCCCCATTTGGACACTAGGCCTAATGTTGGTCTTGTAGCCTATCTATACCTTTTTTAGGTTTAGACATCCAAGATGGGGTTATTCCTTATATGAAAGGTTATTAATAATTTCTTAGGTGTTTTTAAACTTTTTAAACCTCTCTAAAATGCTTAATTAGTCCCTTGGCCCACCATTAGGCTTTTAGGCCTAAACATGCTTAGTAGGCTTGACTAAAACTATAAGGGTTTAAACCTCCCTATTGGGATTCCCTCCTTTATGCCTGGTTTCCATGTTTGATATGTGTCATCCAATTTTATAAACCCAATTTTAAGGTTTATACATCTATTGGCTTCATATTCCTACCTTATTCTGCAAATCCTACTAGCTTTGATCATAAGGGACTACCCTCTATCTGAGAAAAAATAGAGGGCACTCCCTTTGTTTTCTTAGGAAAGAGGAATATTTGAGAGGGTTATCCAAGTGATTGATACCCTCTACACAAAAATTTTGATCTTTATCAGGTTAAAATGCCTCCATATTCCTTTAATCTTCAAGATAAACTATTTGAGAAAGCAGATTGTTTAGGCGTGTTGGATAGTAGAATATAGGTACTTGATCAAGATCTATCCTTTTATTTACATCCATTATGAGGATATAATAATTTTATAAACACAATAATAATTTTATTCATAATTATATAAAAACCTCATAATCTATGCTTGTACCTTAAAACCTTTCCTTACATTAAACTTCTCAAGACTGAGTTTTATCATGATTGTGTTGACCTCAAAACATCACACCTATAGGTTTATTTGATTGAATTAACCTTCAATACAATTATAAAATATATTATTTGTGTTTTATTTTCAAAAATTTAATATGTTTTCATTAGGAACCTCATATACCTGTAATGCCAACTTTAAAAGTAACAACTTTTGCTCATTATTTGCTCACTATTATAGTTGATTGTGTCTTTATGTGTTAGAGGCCACTTGTAAGTGGAAAAAATGGGTCAGGATTTTAGAATATTATGTTAACCTTAATAAAACCTTACAAGACTAAATTTTAATTTTTTTGACCTATTTAATCATGTTTTAGATAATACCAATCATTAGGAATCCTCATCATTTAGTTGACTGCCTTTCTCAGTCAACTATGTTGGGAAAGATGAAACCCTGTACGTATATTTTATTTTTTTCAAGGTGATAAATAATTATTAAATGTCATGAAATATTTTAAAAACTTTGTCATTTGATATCCTTAGTGTATCTATCTCAAACCTGTATGTTGGACTGTGTGCTTCTATAGTTGACTATAGGTGAGCATTTGGTATGATGGGACACCTATATATGATAATGGGAGGAAAAACAAAGTTTAATATCATCTTTAATATTACCCATCTACTCCATGAAATTAATTTTAAATAAATTTTTTTATTTTGGCATGAGGATATATCCTAGTCTACCAACTTGGGAAACAAAATTGTTTAAGGATTCAAATTCCTATAGATGTTACTGAAGGAATTTAGTGTATAAATTGACAATTTTAGGAACTTTAACTACTGTCTTCCCCTAGTTATTTGCATTCCAAACATGGAAAAGTCATTTTTCATTCTAGAGATTAAATTTTTTGCTCATTTATATGATTGAATACTTTGTAAAACTTCCTCATATGACATCAACAAAACCATTAGGTGCTTTGTTTAACACTTTTTGGGGAAATGGGTTTGAACCTACAGTCATATTATTGAACATGGTTTCCAACTCAATTTTTTCAATATAGAATTTAAAATTAGTATTCCATGGTATATTTACACACCAATACTTTAGTAATGGTTTTATCATATGCTTGAAGACTCCAAAGTGACTCCTTAGCTAATACCACCTATAGGTGGACACTGTCATATACAACAAGTAAACGTGAGAATTGGTAGTAGATATGGATTTAAATTCTTGTGACCAAATATAATCCATTAAAGGTTTCCAATTGTTCCAATATCACATTAAATACTAAATAACTTATCATAAACTCCATTCCACCATGAAGTCATCGCATGAGGCTTCTATAGATGCACCTTAATGGCTACCTAACTATATGTTGTACATGACTACTATCATAGACATTTTGTGATTTTTAAAAGGCTAAAAATAGATACTCATACAACAAGGACATGTAAAACACTTTTGGACTCTCCATTAATCCCTTATAAATGTGATTACAACTCAAGCATCATGATTGAGATCAAGAGTAGGCAGAAAGTTGATTGTGAGTGTGACAAGACTAGGTGTTTGATCAAAGTATGAATTTATAATATCAAACATGGAAGGAGGTGGTATATATGGCATTAAAACATAAAAATAAACATTTACCAACCTTTTGAATCCATTATCAATCATGAAGATTTGAAAATGGTGAAAATACTACCTATAACACAACATAGTGCATCCTCCTATAACTTAAGATGATTTGCATATCAAACCATCATGAAATGTGAGAAAAATCATGGAGATAATTACATAAAAGAATTAGCATACTATGGAACCAATATTAGTAGCTATTTTGTATGAAATTTCTCAAATAAGAACAAAACGTATGCGGTGCACATATTAGCAAGAAAAAAAGATAGTCAACTTCATGAGGATGGTTCATAAAGAAAAATAAACCATTAATTGAAATATTTTAATATAAATTAAGGTATTTGAGTTTAATCTCACCTCCCCAAGGCATTTCATCTTAAACCTCCTCTACTGGCCATAACAAGAATAAATTTGAAGATAGGTTTTGTATGCTTAGAAGGGTGTAAAAGGAGGAGAAAGGTTTTGGGCCTTTTTTATCACTTAAAAAGAATTTAAATCACTAATATGAATCTAAGGAATTTTAAGAGTCATTTCATGACTTTATCTCATGTGGCACACTTCACCATGGGTTGTATAAGTGCCAAAATCCCCTTTTTATCAAGAAAACTACCCTTTCTTCTGAATAACCTACCACTTTCAGCTACCAATAGTTGATTAAGACATAAAAGGACACATGGGGTATTACATCATCTTTTATGACCTTAAAATTTCCCAAGGAATCTGTAAAACTCATTAAAATCCCAATTTAGACCCCTAAAATGACTCAAAAGGACAAATTGACTAAAAAAGCTAATGACCAAGGCTAATATAACATTAAATGACATTAATTAACCTATAAAACACCTTGTGACATATGTATTAGACACTTAAAATTCATAAAATTCAATTTTTTACCTATAGGGGTCCCAGTTTGACCTATAGGGTCAATTTTCATCAACAAATTGGTGACTCATAGGGTTAATATGCCTACTATACTAACTATACTAGTAGCCTTATCAGTCCATTAGGTTTAGGGAGTCATATAAAGTTTGAAACACAACAAGAGGAACTTTTAACATTGACCACAAGTTTTGATCAAGACAAGACCAATTGACTACCCCAACTATAAAAAATAAAGAACACACACAAATTAGATCAAATAAACTGACAAGACACACACATGCACGCACACACACACACACACACACACACACACATGTTCAATGAACTTAAGGGAATAAAAAAAAAACCTATTATGCACAAATAGAAACTAAGAATACCTAATTTTTAGTATCAAAAAAAAAATCTTAAATCTTCTTCTTTATGAGATGAGTCATAGTGCCAAGCATATTTTTCCTTGAATTGGATTCTTTGTAGATCAGACCTTCCTTGGCACTTCACTTGATACACCCTTAATTATATCATCTTAAAATAGGTCTCCAATGTAGATATATTCCTCTTGAACTTATACACATACCTAATTTTATTTATTACTCTTAATCTCATGATCAACTTGTATCTCCTTAGTAGGCATGGCTTCAAGAGAGGTAGTTTCATGTTCTTTGGAAGATTGAGGACAATAGGAGCTTGTTCCATCATTAAAGATACATTATTTTTCTCCAAACTTTTTCAAAGGATGATATCCAATATTTATGATTTCAAACATGTCATCATGAAATGTATATGCCTCTTCAAGGGATAGATTTGAAAGGTTGCTTTTTCTTTGCATACTCACTTGAGTATGACAACTACCTTCTCTTTTATTTAATATATCAAGGAATAGTTAAATATGAGTATAACCTAATCCAATTCTTTCAAAAAAATCATAAATATTCTGATTAATAAATTTTCCTTTCCCATCCATGGTATCTTACAAAGTGATGGAAGAGGTAATGATCATTTCTTCCTCTTTGGTAAAAGGAAGACATTCTTCCATATCAACCCAATAAAAGATTTCCATGCAAGAAACCACATCTTATTCAAAATTTATTACCTATTAAGGGCTCTCAATTTTAATTTAAACCTATAAAATAGGACTTTGGTTCTCAATGGATGTAATATATTCAATCTCCTTTCTAATTCCAATATTAGGCATCTTGAAGTCATGTGACTTAGTCCAATGAAGCCACCAAGGAGTTAGGTTTTATTCAAGTAAGAGTTTTATGTTTTTATAAACCAAACACTCATGTTTAAAATATATACCATAGGTCCATAAATGAAAAGGGTGATGGGGTGAAGACAATATGAAGTAGTTGGTGGAGGTGGCACATAAAACTCAAAATTAGATGGGTTAAATGTAGGGGATTATTTTGGAAGATATTGAAGAAGGAAAGGAAGACATTGGGATAAAAAAACTTTATTTTCTTATTTAAACTTGATAATCAATTCATTCGCATATGATTTATCTTAATGACTCTCTTGAGGAATGGTGGATGGGGTGTGTTTAGGCACAGGATCTTATTTTAGGTCTAAAGCTTCCATCACACCTTAACTTAGCAATTTCATCTTTGCCTTTAATTCTTATATATACTTGGATAATTCTCTAGTTAAAGTCTCTCTTAAAGTTCATAGGAATAATCATGAAAATAAGGAGTAAAATATGGTTCACATAGAGAATAATATATCTCTTGAAAAGGGTGGGAGGGACTTGCAAAGGATCAACTTCATTCTCAACTTCACTCTCCTTAACAATGATTCTATCCTCTTTCTTTCCACATGATTCCACTATCTTACACCAGATTAGGATGTTGGGATTATAATTCTTTTCTTGAGGTGGTGATTTAATTTGAGGAGTGGATGAAGTATTCAAGAAATGTGGAATCTCCTCGGGCTTGGAATCTCCACCTTGTCTCTAACTTGGAATGTCATATCTAGATGTCTCTTCTTGAGGTGGTGATGTAATGGGAGAGAGAAATTAGGGATTTAATTCCACTTCCTTTACTACTAACATGGACTATTCCATCTACATATTGGCCAACTCAATCATCCTATCAAGATTAGCTTTAAAAATAAGGTTTCTCTTTTTAACTCTCTCTTCTAACTAATTAGGAAAAGGATGACTTTGATAAGCTTGATTGGGCACATGAGTAGGAGTCAAATAGGATCAGTATAAATATTTGGGAAGTGGATATGAAGGTTGATATTTTTTTTGAGGTTTCCTTTCATTAATTATTATCCTATCCTTTAAGGAAGAAACCAAGCCACTCACATCTAGCATCTCACTTATGATCCTTTGTCAATTTGCTCTCATAATAGGTGCCTAATCTATTTTTATCAACTCTAATACATCTCTCACCTTATTAATAATATGAATAGGAACCTCTTAACCATATCCCCTTTGATTATTAAGATCCAACATGTAATTATCATATCCTAAAAGAGTTTACTTTAAGGTGGAAATGGATTGACGTGAGAAGTGGCTAGGTTGACTATGAGGAGAAAGATATTAAGGAGGCTGGTTATATGACTGATACACTTCATTTTTGAGCTGGTATACTTCATGAAAAGACTAGTAGGGGTCTCAAAAAGGCTAACAGGGAGTGATATAAGCTATATATACCTCATCAACTTGCTTAAAACAATACTCAACACCAAAATTGGCCATGAAAACTAATTGAAAGCAAGAACACAAAGAAAAAATGTTACCAAAAAATATTTTAAAGGAAACTTGGGCTACTTAACTAGCTAATGTATCTTTGTATTTTCCATTGATGCTTTGATAGTTGCCTCCAAAGGCTAATTGTTAAAAGACAATACCAAAAATATTTCATCTTCTTGGACTAATAGTCCCATTGAGCATGTCAAAAACTATTATCATTTGGATTTTTACCCTTTGATGAGATTTATCACTCTCCTCATCAAAGTGGCACAATAAAAACAAATCTAGGTTTGTGGGTAGCTTAGGGATTAGGTGAATCTCTAGATAGGGATAACTCCCTTAATGTACCAATTGGATCAAAATGACACTTAAACTTTGGGGGGTGGAAAAGGGAGAGAGATAACTAAAATAATACTATTTTAAGGGAGGTGATACATCAAATAAGATGATGACTTCCAACCAACAACATGTTACACATGAGAACAAAGGACTAACCAAATACACAATTCTTTAATGTTCATATTGTCACATCAATGTTACATTATGAGGTAATGGATGAATGTGAAAAGATAGGAGGACTAAACAAGATTCCTTGAATGGAAATAGTGAATAGATTAACTCAATCCTTGACATTTCCTAGAAAACTTCACATGCCCTATAAGAAGAAGCTTTCTAACTACAAATATGATGAAAGAATGAGACAACATGCTAAGGAATCCCTAGTATTCACTAAGCAAGATCCAAAATTAAATTATAACACACTATGAATAGTCATTAAGAGGTAAAAATTAGTAGTATTATTAATCAAATGGTATGTAAATGAGTAAGAATTCACCATACTCAGGTGGAGCATAAGTTACAATGGCCAAAATGGATATATCTTATAGAATTTGAGAGAGATAGAGAGAGAGGAGAAGAGAGAATTCTAAAGGTCACAAGGAGAATTTTCAAGATAATAAAATTAGTTACTTGAGCATGAGAATAAAATGTGGTATGAACCCTATAAGGTTAGGAAGTACAAGTGTCTATACAAGTCATAAAACTCATGAAAAGTGGCATGAAACTCCTCAATCTAGATCAAAAAAATACCTTCATGATTTTAACCTCTTTGAATGTCCCATAACTGATTATGGATAGGTTTTATGCTTTTAATTAAGGGGAAATATTTCATACATGCCTTTTTATGCATTTTTTGAGGTCCTAGTCAACTAGAATCATCTAAAAAGGAGATATCATCATCTACAATCTAAAAAACTCCTCCTTCATACACCTTGCACACTTGGATTCCAAAAAGGAACCAATTTATCATTTAAATCCATTTTACGGATTGGATTATATATATCAAGACCATCCATGGCCTGAGAAGCATTAGGCACACATTAAAATCACTCCACTTGAAGTTTTCCACCCTTTTCACCATCATGTCCAATATGTTACCTTTGATTAGATGAGATGAAGCATATGGTTAAGGAGATTATGAGTTATTTAAAGGATTTAAATTTACATTGGGAGTTATATTAATTCTCAACATTTCCTCCCATGTGATTGGCATCTCTTGGAACCTCCTGGAACTTGCACACCACATAAAATAGTCAAGAAAACTCTATTTGTACCATATTTGTATAGATTCCATATAGATAATTTTTATGGTAGTGAGCCCAAATCAGTACTGTATAACATATAATCATCATTTTGGTTTTTTTTTCATTTTGGCTCATTATCTCTCTCATTTCCTCAAACTGGTCTTTACAAGGGTTTAGCAAGGGTTTTGAGAAGTTTTGACCTTTAGTGATGTTTCATAAATGTATGATGTATAAATATCAAAATAATTCACCAAAATTTATCTTTATGACTATATATAACTCTTCCAAACCTCTTTGGCCTCCATACAAATCCTTCAAGGAGATATGAACACTCCAAGTTAGCCTATCGAGCTTGTCTCTCTATTTCCTACATGATTAACTTGGTGTTTGAGCCAAAAGTGACATTTTAATAGTTTAATTTGAATATTAAAATATTTAAAACATATATATTTACCCAATAAACATGTTTTAATATGTTATAAATCTCATCTCATGTTCTAAGTGTGAATGACCCCCATTTGGACACTAAGCCTAATATTGGTCTTGTAGTCTGTATACAACTTTTATAGGGTTAGATATCCAATATAGGGATATTCCTTATATAAAATTTTCTTCATAATTTATAAATTATTTTTTAACTTAATAAACCTCTATACAATGCTCAATTAGTCCCTTCACCCACCATTTGGCCTCTAGGCCTAAACATGCCTAACATGCTTGACTGCAACTATAAGGGTTAAGACCTATTTATTGGAATTACCTCTTTAATTATTTGTTTAAATTATTTTTATATATTTCATACAACTTTATATACCCCATTTAAAGTTCTCTACATATTCTACCTTTATATTTCTACCTTATTCTCCAAACCATGCTATCTTTGTTCATAAGGGAGAGCCCTCTATTTAAAATAAAATAGAGGGAACTCCCTTTATTTTCTTAGGTAAGAGGAATATTTTAGAGGGTTATTAAATTTATGGATACCATATACACCAAAATTTGTCTCTTGATCAGGTCAAAATAACCACCTATTCCTTCAATATTCATGACAAACTGTGTGAGAAGGTAGACTGTGTAGGGGTGTTGGAGAGTAGACTATAGGTACTTGATCCGGGTCTCTCCTTTGATTTATATCCATTATGAGGGTATAATAATTTTATTAGCACCATAATAGGGATTTTAAAAATTATATCAAACCCTCATAATTTATTCTTGCACCTTGAAACCTTTCTTTACATTGAATTTCTCAAGACTGAGATCTATCATGATTGTGTTGACCTCAAAACATCACACCTATAGGTTTCTTTCCACGAATCTAACTTGAATAAAATTATAAAATATATTATTCAGGTTTTATTCTCCAAAATTTAGTATTTTTTCATTAGGCACCTCATATACTTTCAATGACAACTCCAAAAGTAACAACTTTTGACCATTAAAGTTGATTATGTATTTGTGTGTTGGGGGGCACTTGTAGGTAGAAATCATAGGTTAGGATTTGAGAATAGTATTTTAACCTTAATAAAACATTCCAAGATGAACTCTTATTTTCTTGGACCTCTTTACTCATGTTTTATACAATACCAGTTAGTAATATTCCTCGCCCTTTATCTCACTGCCTTTCTTAGTCAACATAATCAACTATATTGGGCAAGATGAAACCCTATAGGTGTATTTTATTATCTTTAAAGGTGAAAAATAATTATTAAATATAATGAAAATTTTTAAAACCTTTCTCATTTTCTAACCTTGATGGTTCCATCTTAAACCTGCATGTTCGATTGTGTGCTTCTATAGTTGGATGTAGGTGAGCATTTAGTGTGATAAGACCCCTGTAGATGTTAATGGGAGGCAAAAACATAGTATATTATCCTATTTAATATGGACCTATACTCATTGAAATTCATTTTAAATAAATAAGGTCATATTCACATGATGATATATCCTATACTGCTAACTTGGGAAACAAAGTTGTTCAAGGATTCAAATTCTTGTAGATGTTACTAAAGGAATTTAGTGTATAAATTAACAATTTCAGGATCTTCAACTATTGTCTTCCCCTGGTTATTAGCCTTTAAAACATATAAAATCCATTTTACATGATATAAAATAAAATTTATGCTCATGTATATGCTCTAATACTTTGTGACACTTCTTCATATGACATCAACAAAACCATTACATGCTCTATTTTGCACTTTTTGGGAAAATGGGCGTAAACCTATAGTCATCTTATTAAACATGGTTTCCAAATCAATTTTTAAATATATAATATCAAATGAGTATATTATGATATATTTATGCATAAGGAATTCAGGAATGGTTTCATCATATGCTTGAACACTCCAAAGTGACTCCTCAACTAACACTCCCTGTAGGTGGACACTATCATATACAACTAGTGGTGAGAATTGGTAGTATATATGGATTTACATGCTTGTGACTAAATATAAGCCTTTAAATGTTTCTAAGTGTACCACTAAAACTTTAAATATTGATTTACTTATCAAAAACTCCATTCCACCATGAAGTCATCTCATGAGGCTTTTGTAGATGCACATTAATGGTTACTTGACTATATATGATGTATATGAATGATATCATAGACATTTTGTGTTATTTGAAAGGATTAAACTGAATATTCATACAAAAATTAAACGTCAAAAACTTTTGGACTCTCCATTAATCTCTTATAAATGTGATTAGAGCTCAAGAATCATGACTGAGACTGAAAGTAGGTAAAAAGTTGACTATGAGTGTTACAAGACTGGATGTTTGATCAAAGTATGAAGTTATAATACCAAAAATGAAAGGATGTGACATATATGGCATTTAAACATGAAAATAAACTTATCCCAACCCTTTGAATCTATTCTCAAGCATGAAGATCTAAAAATGTTGAAAATATTACTTGTAACACAACATAGTGCATCCTCCTGCAACTTAAGATGGTTTACATATAAAAACATCATGAAATGTTAGAACAAGCATGGAGATCATTATATAAAATACTAAACATCCTTTGGAACCAATATCACTAGATAGTTTGTATGGACTTGCACAAACAAGAGCAAAACCTGTAGGGTGCACAAATTAGCAAGAAAAAAACAAAATCAACTTCATGAGAATAGTTCATAAAGCACAAGCCACAATTATTAAAAATATTATAATGTAATCAAATTTATTTGAGTTTAACTTCACCTCCAAAAGCCATTTTATCTGAAACCTCATCTGGTAGCCATACCAAGTACAAACCTAAAGACTGATTTGGTATGCCTAGAAGGGTGGAAAAGGATCATAATATTTTTGGGACTTTTTTAGCACTTCCAAAGCATGTCAAGCACTGAAATGGATCTCAAAAAGTTGAAGATTCATTCTATGACCCTCTCCCATGTGTCACACTTCCCCATGGGATGTACAAGTGCTAAACTCCCCTTTTTTCTCAAGAAAAATAGCCTTTCTTCTGAATAACCTACCATTTTCAGTTACCAATAGTTGATTAAGACATATGAGGACACATGGGATGTGAAATCATCTTTTTGAACCTTCACATTTCCCAAGTAGTCCATATAACTTATTAAATTACCAATTTAGACCCCTAAAATGACTCAAAAGGATACATTGACTAAAAATACTAATGACCAAGTCTAATATAACATTAAATGACATTAACTAACTTATAAAACACCTTTTGACATATGTATTAGACCCCTAAAACACATAAAATTCATGTTTTTACCTATAGGGGTCCCAATTTGACTTATAGGGTTAAATTTGGTCAAAAATTATATCATGAACTGAGATCTTGAGGGTAACATCCATGGCACCAAGAGTGGCATTTGGTGTAGTGAGATCAACTTCAGTGGAAGTATTAGTAGTAAATCAGGTTGTGTAGTATTCCAAACTAAATCTAACTTCTTCTAGTTGAATAGCTGAAATATAATGTGTAAACATTAAATGTTATCCATATTAATAGTGGTTTGGTACTCATCTATCATCTCATAGAGGATCTCCATTTCAATATTGATAGTATGCCCTGACTTTATGATGTATGATTCATTAAAAGTATGGTAATCAGTGGTGATATTGTTGAGGAGAATAACAAGATGGTCCTTATTAAGAAGTGATCAATCCATGATCAACTATGTGTACAAATAATGATAGGCATCTTTGACAGTCTTTCAAGAAATATTGCTTGATGATGGAAAAATTCATGTATTCAAGCTCCTTAAACTACTTCTACAATGCATCTACCTTCTATGAAATATACTCAACAAACATTTTAGCACCTTCAATCTATGTAGACAATGGTAGTTGAGAAATATCTACGGATGATTTTGGTAGTGGTAGAAGTCAAGGTAAGTTATAGGATAGAAGAACTTGCAAGTGATATTTGTAAAGGAGTGATGGGAAAAGAGAAGATAGTATGCCAAATATAAGTGGTTGACACATCTCAGAACCAAACATTAGATAGGCTTGAGGAAGCATTGTCATCTTATGAGGTAACTAAAGGGTCTCATGACTATTATTAAATGGGATCATGAGATGGATATAGGGTAATGGAACTTGAGGAAGTTGTCATGGATGGAACCATTGTAATAGTAGCATTAACTTCCTTAGCACATTTCTTTATAGCATCTTCCTACACCTACTTAGTAACATTTATTTTCACCTATTTAGCCTATTCTTCCTATGTTATTTTTTAGGTGTCATCCTTATCATTTTATTGGCCTCCACTACCTGTGCCTTTTGTATTCATGCTTGATATATGGCTAGGTGTTGCACTTGATCTTGTATAAGTTAGTTCTTTATAGCTCCTCAGAAGCTTCATTTAATTTACACTTCACTTCCACTATAGCATCCTCATGTTTTTAATCAATGGTGAGTTATTTTTGTTGAGTGTGTGTGGTAGTGATAACATCTTATATAATTTGGTATTATCATCTTTGTGTTGTTTTTGGTGGAGTGCATCAACATCTATGGCTTACTTATGAGTTAATTCTTCCTCAGCCTTCCACTAGGCTTCCTCTTATCCTTGTATATTTTCTTCCTTTTACTAAACCTCAACCTTATACTTTCACATATCTTCTTAGCATATGTGATTATTAACTTCTCTCTATTATTCCTCACATGAAACTTGATGGTCTTTAGCAGTCTAATAGTTAAGTGAGATTTATTATATGTCACTCACGGTCTCTTCAAAGTTAGATGGAGAAGATATAATTATAGTATTTTGTACTTCAGCCTTAAAAAGCCTAACCCTTACAAATTAGGAATCATTTGGGTTAGGGAAGTGGAATTTCCTACGTAGATGGTACTTCCATCATAGGTTCTCCAAAAGCTTGTGTATGAACAAGTGAAGAGTTAGCTCCAGATTGTCAAAGGATGTGTGAAGTCCACCTACATCATAATAATTATACTATGGGACTCATTTTGGTAGATCCAAATTATGATGGACTCATAGTTGATCCTCTTACCTCAAATAATTGATAAATTTACTATAACTTGGATTCTTTAGCCACCATGTCAATATTGATAGAGGTTGAGAAAGGAGGTAGATCTACCTAAATGTTATTGAGCCCATTATTTTACACCTAGATGGTACATAATAATTTTCAAAATAGGTAATATTTTTCTTCATCCCTCTCATAAAGGTCTCCAACCATATCGGTTATCACTGTATTATATACCTACTACTCATCAGTGACCAGATGTGGAAAATCATAGAGATCAACAATTTTAGGCATATCTGGGTCATCCAACCACTATAAGGTTTATTTTGTAGCCACCAAAACTTTTCTATGTTCAGAGTGACTTCACTAACCAAAATTTTTGGCTAACTAAATTCCTTGTTTTGATGGATCATTCAATGAGTAATGTCTATGACCCCTTGGTAGCTTGTTTTTCATCCTTAGTAGTATGCCATAGTCAACAACAAATGCATTTGACCAAAATTCACTCTGACACATATTCAATATTTTATATGGAATTCTTATTGAAATATGAGAGTATTTTTATTTTATCTCTATAATAATGCACAGCATTTGGGATTTATAATGTGCAATTGACCTCTCTTATGCAGGTTAGACTTTCACCATAGCCATCATAGTAGCATTAATGTGGATGGTGAGATCTTATGAAAGATAAATATTTCCCTCATTATAGTGGCCCAATAAAACCTCCATGACATCACTATGTTTCCTAAAAGTGGGTAACCTTATCAAGTTCTCCACATCAATTTTATGAAGCCTATATGGAAATTTTAACGTAGTTGGATGTGCACCTATAAACACTATAATTTATTACCTCTATAAACAATTAATTAGGTATCATAGGTCTTATTTATTTAAATCTCCTAAATAAACCTTATCTAAAGGTTTAGATTATTTACCATTTACTAGCCCAATAAATAGCCTTTACTTTTATCCCTCTACCACTCCTAACCTCCTAAAACCATTTATAACCTAGGAATCTACTCGTATAGCCAATGTACCCCCATATGGAGTCATTTTTAATAAATTCACCAATCTCTAAGATATTCTCATCCATATTTATAACAAAGGCTCCATTTTAGCTAAATTGGTGATGTTTTTTCTATGGTTGCCACCAATTCTCTCGATCAACATTGATCCATAAATATGAAACCTACCTTTGCATTTCAAACTAGAAAGTTGAGAGCCTTAAATCAATGTTAGAATTCCTAGATATCTTGATGACATTCCTAATGACACTTTATTTGATTTTCCTTACATTCAATAACATCCTTTATGCAACCTAAACTACTACCTATGCCTATGGAAATATTCCATTATACCCACAAGTTGATCATAAGGTAAGTGTCATATTTCACTTTTATCATTATCTTTTAATTAATATTTCATTTATCCCTCTATTTTATCATTAAGATACTATTATCACCCCTATGTATCCTTTTATCAGCCTTTTAGCAATTTTTGTCATTTTTGCTCTCTATTTTATTAAACTCAGACATGAGAGAGAATTGATACTAATTTATTCTAAATCGACATTGATTCTACTTCTTAGCATTGATCCTATTAGGATCCACATATATCTACTATGTTTAATACACGGGACCTCAGACCTTACCATAAGCCTCTATTTATAATACCTTTTGTTGATTACTATTGTTTTAACATGGCCTTGTCCATATAGATGACTCTACGCAATTTAGTTCATGATATGACCAGCATCATAGATCTCCTATAGGATCTCAGACTTTGTTTATGGATGAAAGTGATATAGCCTTTGATATATCCCTCTGTGACATCATATATTTACCCTCTTGTGAAGCCTATGAAGAATCATTAGCTATTATTTTGATGTAGATTTTTCTTCTGCTTATTGGTAAGAATATTTCATTTAAATTTCAAAATTGAGGAATAAAATTAGAATTAGATTATTATCACATCATTTATCTATTGTAATTTATTATGATTTTATTTCCCTTAATTGAATAAATAGTGGAATAATATCCATCTAAGTGTACCACTTCTTAGAACTAATCTTTGATTAGGTAATCCACTCATCTCTTTTATTAATCTATTTTTGTCAAGTATTCACATGTGTGAAGGTTAGCCTTCCCAGCCAAAAAGGAGTTATCACTATTGGTAGATTAAAGTGGTGCACAACATATTATAATCCATATGTATTCCACATAAACCCTATTGTATTTCTAGTTTTTAGTAACATTTTAATTTAAAATAAAACAAAAAACTACTTAAACATTCTAACACACCTGATGGAACCCCTAAGGTCTCACTATTTTTTTATCAAAATTCATTTTTTAATTTATTTGTCTCTTTCCTTTTATTTTGTTTTTTTTAATTCAAAAGTCAAAATTGTATTTTTCTATTTTAAAGGCTAAACAATCTACATCCAATTTGCCTATTTAGTTTACTCATATAGAATATTCTAGGTGGTGAATTTATCATAGTCATCACTTTTGTCACACACAAACCAAATAACATTCATAATAAACTCAACAAAACATATGACATAAGGGAACTGATGGGGATTTCATCACCTCATGGTATATTTCTTCTCAGAGATCCCACTTGGATTTTACCTCCAAGGAGAGAACTAACTCAGTTCTCTGGTTGAGTATAAACTCTAGTCTATTGATATATTATAGCTAAGCACCTGACAACCTTATACTATGCTATGTGAAGTGAGGGTATAAGCCCTAACACCAAGCCAAATATTGGTACCAATACATTAATCTTTGAGCACCAAAACAAAAACACAAAACCATCCTTAGATCATCATTTCTTAGGACCCTAAGTATCCTTATTTTTTCTTTTTTCCACACTTTAAAGTTAAAAAAGTAAAATACTTTTGGGAATAAATTTAGTGTGTGTATATTTTCATTCTCACTTAAAACAAGTTAATAGAAAAGAATCTTTTACATACGTTATTTATTTATTATTTTTATCACTACATGGTTTTGATGTAATAGTAGTCATGGAAAGAAACTAAACACCCATCTTCATCTTCATCTATGGAGAATTCTCCTAGTCCCCCTACTTATCCTAAGACCATAGGATAAGACATCCCTCATTATTACACTAAAGGAGATCCTAAGTTCACCACCATAGTAGCTAGCAATTTCATAGATCTTAACTGTTATCTTACCTTAAGATCCATATGCATCCTAGTATCTTCCCATACATAATTCTCTTAACATCCATATGGCATGACCTTTGAGGAGGGTGAAAGAATTAACACTAATATGGTAACTTCCCATAATAATACCCATCCTACTAGTTTTGACACCACAATAACACAAACCTTAGACATCTTCCCTCTGGTGATGTCTATTGCTTCATCACTAAATACTACTCAAACTTTGAATGTTACCACTCCTCAGCCTACAACTACCCAACTAGTTACGACATCACTCCATAACCTAGTCATATCAGTCCTAACGATGCTTCATTGATTTAAACTAGTATGCCCCTAAGCACCCAAATACAACCATTACAATAAACTCTTATGAATTATTCATCTCAACATTATGTACCCTTGACAACCTAATATATAGTGCTTACATAGGCTATTGGGTCTACTTATATCCATTTATAAGCTCCATGGTACATGGTCGATTCTCAAGCCATTATAACTATGTTGGTATGTTATCCTTTATCTCATGATTTTTCCATGCCATTACCTACATACCAACTCCCATCAAATAATGTTTTGGTACAAATACCTCAACATAATGTCCAACCTGATCTCATGAGCATTCTCATGAATAGGATGGATAACTTGGAAACTTATACCTCTAGATAGAAGAACATGCTCACTTATGATCTGATTTGTAATGAGTTGATCAACCTAGTAGTTCCTATTAGACCATATCCTCCATAATGGGAACTCCCTATGTTTACCAAATTCTAGAATAAGGAGGACCCACAACAACATCTATGAGCATTTAAGCACATTTTTTACCTCATAATGAATGATGATGTGATTATTCTTAGGATATTCCTTATGTCATTCACTGGACTTACCCTAGATTGGTACAACTCAATCCCTAAACATTCCCTCTTATCATTTGGGAAACTATCTCAAATATTCCTAGAACACTTTTCCATTAATAAAGAAATAAAATTTACCATTACAAACCTACATGCCATTTAAAAATTCAATGATGATTCCATCACTGATTTTTTAGCTAGATGGAGAAGTCTAATCAATTAGCTCACCTTCTCTTTACCAAAACCTGAGTTAATCAAATTATTTATGAGAGCATGTGCTAAACACATTTCATCAACACTATGTGTATAGTATTTTAAAACATTTGATGAGCCCTTCTTAATGGTTTAAAAATTGAAAATTAGATCCCTTGAAAAAAGGAAGGTTAAATTATGAAACGGTAACTTTAAATTAGATCCCTCTAAAGGGACTAATAGTAAAAAAATAATAAAACCAAAGGGGTTACTAGATCCATAGTTTTAAAGTTAGCACCACCTCAAGCCAAAAACCAATCCAAGCCCTCGGTAACATAGGTACAATCTCATAAGTCATTAAAATGCTTTCTCCCATCATAATATACCCCTCTATGATAATCTTATACATTTATTTTAGATAAACTCCTAGAGGATTCCCTCATCAAACTGCCTCCCATAAGACCTATCAATGAGTCTCGTTCTAAACCAAGTTGGTTTAGGGAAAATGAATTCTATAATTTTCATTGCATAATAGGCCATGATGTTAGTAGATGTCATTATTTAAAATGTTTAGTACATAATCTTATAGATCAAGTAGAAATATATTTACATAATCCTAATGCCCCTATGAACAAATCCATATATATATATATATATATATATATATATATATATATATATATATATATATATATATATATATTCAGGTAACCATTCACAAATCATGTTTCCACATCAAACTCCATAAAAGATAAACTAGGATCCACATCAAAAAACTTTTGAACCATCCAAACCAAGTGAATAAATCCTAATAACTTCCTCTAATATTTTAAATCTCATTATTTAGGACCCATTGGAAGACTCCCTATCATAAATTAATCAAGAACTAAAAGAGGAAAAACTTATTTAAGAGAAGGTTTGTATAGACACTCCATAAGATACCATTATTCATACCATTTCAATATCGACAACTAGTATAACTATTCCTACTAGTATACTACTCCTTGAGGAAACTATTGTGTTACCTCAAACTATTTCTAGATTAGTTCCCCCAATTTCTAAGGAGGCACTAAATCATAGAGAAAACAAGGGGAAAGTTGTAGATACTAGAAATAAAAATATAGGAGCCCCAAGTGTAAAATATTTGCAACATTATTTTGTTAGGATTAAACTACCTAAAGAGGACATCCTCGCAACCCCTGAGAAAATACAAAGAGGAAAATCACCATTACCCCCTATTAGGACAAGAGCATCTATATTAGGGCCCCATACTTTATCTAAATTGAAATTTATTATTCTATAAAATCAACCACTAAAACACATGTACCATCACAATGAAATATCGATATAGTGGTCATGCCAATCCATAATCCATTAAACCCATATTACCCACCCAGTTTAGGAGTAAAAACGTACCATCAACACAAAGTAATTGTAGTAAGGACTATCCAAGAAACTAGATCAAAAGCCTAAGGTTCGATGTTACATACCTCTCTTCCACCAATACCAGAAATGATGGAATATATATGTCCAAACTCATTGAAGGGATCTTATTCTAAGATATTTGATCTGTAAACACCAGTAAGAACTTCACTACTTTCTAAATCATTCAAAAAAATCTTTTAGATTCTCAATTCCAAAAATTAAATTGAATTGGAAGCAGAAAATTATCAACTTTATAATGTTGGCATAATTAACAACTAATTCAAATCAAGTTTTAAAATTGAAATAAAGTGAATTGAAAGATCACTTTAGTTTTCCATTGAAACTATTAGATTTTTTTAAATTCTTGATTTTATCCAATTTATTGTAAATGATCAAATTATTAAATTTTGCATTCTTATTAAAATTTGATTTATAATCATCAAATTAGCTAAAACTAAAATGTAAAAATCAATACAAAGATCAAAACACAGAAATTATTTATGGGGTTCAGAATTCTTACGTCCTCGGGTTTGTATCAAACTGATCCATTAATGTTGCTAAAATTTGCAAGATAAAATAATACTTACAAAAAATAAAATATCATATCTCTCTACAATAATAGTGATCAGACCTTCAAAAGACCTTGGCTGACTCAGCACGTCCTTCACCTTCCTGAATCACAAGCAAAGGCTTCTCCAAATCAAAATTAGCAACTTCCATAGCTTAAAATTAGATCACTAGTTCTCTAAAATGGGAAAATGAATATAAAAAAGAGTGTATCAGAATTATAAACAAATTTGTAGTTTACTCTGAGCTCTGATTTGGCCTCTAAGGGCTTCACAATGACCAAATACAACAAACTGGTCTATATTTTCCTTACACAATCGACTGAATACTCTCCTTTAAATACAAATTCATGGTTTTATTTTCATATTATCTCCCATAGGCAATTTTTTCAAGCTCCTATCCTTTTACACGGTAGGTCAGGTGTTCAAGTCTTAATCCTACTTTTTTGGGCACTCAAGCTTATCTATTTGTCCCACATTTGTGAAATCAAAATGGCTTCAAGTCTTTTAATAGTTAGGCAGCCTCCTTTGAATCTGCTAACCACCCTTTTGGTGGGTTCGAGGCACCACATTTAGCATCGAATGTTGGTTTACCGACTTGGATTATCCGTTGGTTGTTGTACTGATTAGCATATACGCTACTTTGTATAGGAATATGACTCGGCCTTCGTGGAACGACAAAAAGGCTTGGTCTCATCTAAAATCTTGAGGAAACTCAACATTTCTCATGGCATAATACATGGTGTGTAATCTTGGGTTGCATGACCCATTCTCAAGTTGTGACTCGACAATGTGAGTGTTGGTTTCTCCCATGTGGATTAATAGGGATTGTTTGGTAATTGTAACGAATTACCAAAGCAATATTACAAGGCTATTTAAAACATTCAATTTAATTGTCCCACATGCATCCGGTGGGCACAACATGCTAGTTTATAAGCAAATTCAAATGCAATGGAATGTGAAATTGAGGCCAAGGCACCCCTCCTTAATCAAGTGTGTCAACCCTCACTGAGGGACCCCAACTTGTAAATAGTCGGGTCCACGGATCCTCATATGACCACATGTCAAAGACCGGAGGCTAAAAACAAGCACCAAACCAAATTTTTTTCATGAATGTAAAAAATTTATTTCCACGTGTCAACCTCTGTTTGGTCCACTTTTTGCATGCAAATAATGCCACTTCACTTGTCGACACTCATTATTTCCTAGTTACAAGAAAACTTTAGTGGCTTATAACTTGAGCATACGGTCTCTATTTTGTAAATCATGAAAAGAATCAGAAAGCTCTCGAAGAGATATACACTATGAAGTTTGTTTCATAATAAATTGGAAACTTTTTCTAAACTAAAATTTGGATCACACCGCCCTACAATAGATTCTTTTGGTCTCCAAATGTCGACTATCACCTGAAATCTTATAACTGGTCTACTGCATCCATCACACAGAACCCAATCATAGCAAAGAGATAAACATTAGAAAAATAAATTATTCACAACTCAACTCAAAATTCCTACACATAGCATGAGTAAAGGAATCTACAACTGCTAAAGTGATTATAACATATCAAACTACCTGCCCAAATGTCACATCTTGTAAAGCAGTGAATTGCCAAAAATTGAAACAACTCCAAATGTAACTGCAAGACAAGTTTATAATGCCAAAAATATACAATAAATGTTTTAGGCATATTATAATGCATTACCTTAAATGGGACTTACAATGCTAAGCACAATGCCAACACCCAAAAGTGTATGTTGCATATCATCTAAACATGCCGAAAGGGTCCCAAAAAATGAATCTAAACATCTATAGATACATTCTAAAAATAGTAGTTAAATATTATACAAGTTTTGTAAGTAATTAACTCGACCTAAAACATGCATTCTGCTATTATCTCTAACTTATCAAATGAGTTCAAGTCCTCTAGACAACTCACACAACATAAATAGGAGATTCCAAAACATAGAGATTTTAAACATAAGGTGAGAATTGAAATAATTCAATGATGAACCTATATCAAAGTGTTCTCACAAACTCTACTAATGCATCATCAAAGCTTGTCCATTCCCTTAACAGAATTCTTAATAATGCTTTGAAAAATGAACATATTATAAATCCACTTAATCAAATTTTTTGCCTAGTTAACTTTATTTCCTTAGTGGATTCCTTAACATCATTATGGATTGAATTAACTTCATTGACCTTATTAATAGGTTGATAAATCATCTTAGTTTTACCATGTTTATAATGAGAAGATGATTGAAGTTTAAAACAATTATCAATCTGATGTCCACTCTTATGGCAATGAATGCATAAAACCTTCTTACGTGAGGGTCCCCTTTTGCCAATTCCCAACTTAACATGAGAATGGTCTTTCAAACATGCAATCTGCTTAAACAAAGATTTTCTTTTCCAACAAGTCTTAGCACTATGGTTATGCATCCCACAAAAAGTGCATGGAAATGATTACATTATCTTTTATACATTATATCCAAACTTCTTAAAAGTATCAATTGGATCAGAAGATTTAGTGTAAGAATCAGGAGGTCGAATCTCAATACTTCTTTTACCTTTACACTTTTTAACTAGTGGCCTAGAACCTTTGCTATTGGAAGATCATCTTCCTTTAGCCATGGAAGAAACTTCTCCATCACCCACCTGCACACTAGTATAAACCAAACCTGCATGAAGAGGTCTATGTTCAACTTGAATTGGGTTAGATATACCTTGGCTATCTCTACCAAGTCTTTCTCCATTATAACCCATTTTAAATAAAAATTTAGATCCTATGCCCTTAGTGTATCTTTTAAAATCACCAAAAATAATATTACTAGAATTTGAATCTGAAATGTTAAAAGAAGATGAAGATTCCTATGGTGAAAAACTTATAGTGCACTCAGTCATAGTCTCTGCATTTGAAGTAGAAGGTATGGCCTTCTTTGGCTCACCACACTGCAATTTGATCAAGAGCTCATCCTTAGATTCAAGCTCTAGTTTCAAACTTGCAATCTCCTCATCTAAGGAGTACGATCGAGCTCTTAGAAAAGCAGTCTCATCCTAAATCTGTGTATTGATGGCTTCAAGCTCTTCCATCTTGGATTTATTTGATAACTTGCCCACGGTTTCCTAAAAATACACTAATTCCACAACTGCACATTGAAATCTAATCAAGTGATATTTAAAATCAATAAATCGAAAGCAACTGTCAAAACACAATCATAAGCTAACCCAGCTTTCTAACTGCTTTGATACAAAAATCTGATTTGTAAACACAAGTAGGAGCTTCACTACTTTTTAAATCATTCAAATAGATCTTTTAAATTCTAAATTCCAAAAATTAAACTAAATTGGAAATGGAAAATTCTCAACTTTATAACATTGGCATAATTAAAAACTGATTAAAATCTGATTCAAATCAAGTTTCAAAACTGAAATAAAGTGAATTGAAAGAGGAATTCAATTTTTTATTGAAACTGTCAAATTTTTTTAAAATCTTGATTTTATCCAATTTATCGTAAATGATGAAATGATTAAATTTTTCATTTTGATTAAAATCTGATTTATAATGTATAAATTAACTAAAACTAAAATGCAAAAATGAATCCAAAGATGAAAACACATAAATTGCTTACAGGGTTCAGAATTCCTACGTCCCCAGTTTCATATCGAATCGATCCATTAATGTTGTTAAAATTTTCAAGCTAAAATAGTACTTACAAAAAACAAAAGATCATATCTCTCTGTAATAATAGTGATCAGACTTTCGAAAGACCTTGGCTGACTCAGCACGTCCTTCACCTTCTTGAATCACAAGCAAAGTCTTCTCCAAATCAAAATTAGAAACTTTCATAGCTTAAAATGATATCACCAATTATTCAAAATTGGAAAATTAATATACTTAATAGAGAATATCTAAATTCTAAACAATTTTGTAGTTTACTTCGAGATCTAGTTCAGCCTCTAAGGGCTCTAAAATGACCAAATACAACAAACTGGCTTATATTTTCCTTACACAGTCAGCTGAATACTCTCCTATAAATAAAAATTCATGGGTTTATTTCCATCTTATGTCTAATGGATGAGTTGGTCGGGCTCCTATCCTTTTACATGGTAGGTCAGGTGTTCTAGTCTTAAGCCTACCTTTTTGGGCACTCAAGCTTATCCATTTGTCCCACATTTGTGAAATCAAAATGACTTCAAGTCTTTTAATAGTTAGGTGGCCTCCTTTGAATCTACCAACCACCCTTTTTGTGGGATCAAGGCACCACATTTAGCATGGGCTGTTGGTTTACCAACTTGGCTTATCTGTTAGTCACTGTACCGATTAACATATATGCTACTTTGTATAGGAATATGACTCGGCCTTCGTGGAATGATAAAAAGGCTTGGTCTCATCTCCAATATCGAGGCAACTCAGCATTTATCATGGCATAATACATTGTATATAATCTTGGGTTACGTGACCCATTCTTGAGTTATGACTCAGCAATGTGAGTGTTGGTTTCTCCCATATGGATTAATGGGGATTGCTTCGTAATTGTAACAAATTACCAAAGTGATATTATAAGGATATTTAAAACATTCAATTCAATTGATGCACATGCATCTGATGGGCATAATATGATCATTTATAAGAAAATTCAAATGCAATGGAATGTGAAATGGAGGCCAAGGCACCCCTCCTTAATCAAGTGTGTCTACCCTCACTGAGGGCCCTTAGCCCATAAATAGCGGGGCCCACAGATCCTCATATGACCACCTGTCAAAGACTGGAGGCTAAAAACAAACACCAAACCAATTTTTTGTCATGAATGTAAAAAATTGATTTCCATGTGTCAACCTCTGATTGGTCCACTTATCGCATGCAAATAATGCCACGTCACTTGTCGAAACTCATTATTTTCCAGTTGTAAGAAAACTTCAGCGGCTTATAACTTGAGCATACGGTGGCCATTTTAAAAACCGTGAAAAGTGTCAAAAAGATCTCAACATTATCTACACTGTGAAATTGGTTTTGTCATAAATTGGAAACACTTTTTGAACTAAACTTTGGATCACACCTCCCTATAAAAGAGGCTTTTTGTCTCCAAAAGTTCACTATCACCTGAAATCTTATAACTGGTCTACTGCATCCATCACATAGAACCCAATCATAGCAAAGAAATAAACATTGGAAAAATAAATGATTCACAACTCAACTGAAAATGTCTACACATAGTATGAGTAAAGGAATTTGCAACTACCAAAGTGATTATAACATATCAAACTACCTGCCCAAATGTCATGTCCTGTAAAGTGGTGAATTGCCAAAAACTGAAACAACTCCCAATGTAACTGCAAGACAAGTTTATAATGCAAATAACATACAATAAATGTTGTATGCATGTTACAATGCATTGCCCTGAATGGGACTTACAATGATAAGCACAATGAAAACAACCAAAAGTGTATGTTGCCTATCATCTAAACATGCCCTAAGGGTCTTAAAAAATGAATCTAAACATCTATAGATAAATTCTAAAACTAGCAATTAAATATGATACAAGTGTTTTAAGGAATTAACTTAACCTACAACATGCATTTTGCTATTATCTCCAACTGATCAAATGAATTCAAGTCCTCTAGACAACTCACATAGCATAAATAGGAGATTCCAAAACATAGAGAATTTAAACATAAGGTGAGAATTGAAATACTTTGAATGATGAACCTATGGTGAAGTATTCTCACAAAATCTACTAATACATCATCAAATCTTGTTCTTTCCCTTATCAAAATTCTTAACAATGCTTTGAAAAATGAATGTATTATAAATCCACTTAATCAAATTTTCTGCCTTGTTAACTTGATTTCCTTAGTGGATTCCTTAACATCATTATGGATTGATTTAACATCATTGAACTTATTAATAGGTTGATGAATCATATTAGTTTTACCATGTTTAGAATGAGAAGATGATTGAAGTTTAAAACAATTATCAATCCGATGTCCACTCTTATGGCAATGAATGCATAAAACCTTCTTAGGTGAGGGTCCCCTTTTGCCAATTTCCAACTTAACATGAGAATGGTCTTTCAAACATGCAATCTGCTTAAACAAAGCTTTTCATTTCCAACAAGTCTTAGTACTATGGTTATGCATCCCACAAAAAGTGCATGGAAATGATTACATTATATTTTATACATTGTATCCAAACCTCTTAAAAGTATCAATTGGATCAGAAGATTTAGTGTAAGAATCAGGAGGTCGAATCTCAATACTTCTTTTACCTTTACACTTTTGAACTAGTGGCCTAGAACCTTTGCTATTGCAAGATCATCTTCCTTTAGCCATGGAAGAAACTTCTCCATCATCCACCTGCACACTAGTATAAACCAAACATGCACGAAGAGGTCTATGTTTAACCTGAATTGGGTTAGATATACCTTGGCTATCTCTACCAAGTCTTCCTCCATTATAACCCATTTTAACTAAAACTTTAGATCCTATGCCCTTAGTTAATCTTTTAAAATCACCAAAAACAATATTACTAGAATCTAAATCTGAAATGTTAGAAGAAGATGAAGATTCCTATGGTGAAAAACTTACAGTGCACTTAGTCATAGTCTCTACATTTGAAGTAGAAGGTATGGCCTTCTTTGGCTCACCACACTATAATTTTATCAAGAGCTCCTCCTTACATTCAAGTTTTGATTTCAAACTTGCAATCTCCTCATCTAAGGAGTACAATCGAGCTCTTAGAAAAGCATTCTCATTCTAAATCTGTGTATTGATGGCTTCAAGCTCTTCCATCTCAGATTTATGTGACAACTTGCCCATGGTTTCCTAAAAATACACTAATTCCACAACTGCACACTGCAATCTAATCAAGTGATATTTAAAATCAATAAATCAAAAGCAACTGTCAAAACACAATCATAAGCTAACCCAGCTTTCTAACTGCTTTGATCCAAAAATTTGATACGTAAACACAAGTAGGAACTTCACTACTTTTTAAATCATTCAAATAGATATTTTAAATTATCAATTCCAAAAATTAAACTAAATTGGAAACAGAAAATTCTCAACTTTATAGCATTGGCATAATTAAAAACTGATTAAAATTTGATTCAAATCAAGTTTCAAAATTGAAATAAAGTGAATTGAAAGAGCACTTCAATTTTTCATTGAAACTGTCAAATTTTTTTAAAATTATTGACTTAATCCAATTTATCGTAAATGATCAAATGATTAAATTTTTCATTTTGATTAAAATCTGATTTATAATCTATAAATTAACTAAAACTAAAATGCAAAAAAGAATCCAAAGATCAAAACACAAAAATTGTTTACGGGGTTCAGAAATCCTACGTCCCTGGTTTGTATCAAACCTATCCATTAATGTTGCTAAAATTTACAAGCTAAAATAATACTTAAAAATAAAAATATATCATATCTCTCTACAATAATAGTGATCAAACCTTCGAAAGACCTTGGCTGACTTAGCACATCCTTCACCTTCCTGAACCACAAGCAAAGTTTTCTCCAAATCAAAATCAAAAACTTACATAGCTTAAAATGAATCACCAATTCTCCAAAATGGGAAAATGAATATAATTCATAGAGATTATCAAAATTATAAACAACTTTGTAGTTTACTCTAAGCTTTGGTTCAGCCTCTAAGGGCTCTAAAATGACCAAATACAACAAACTGGTCTATATTTTCCTTACACAGTGGGTTGAATGCTCTCCTTTAAATACAAATTCGTAGGTTTATTTCCATCTTATCTCCCATGGGTGAGTGGTTAGGTTCCTATCCTTTTACATGGTAGGTCAGGTGTTTAAGTCTTAATCCTACCTTTTTGGGTGCTCAAGCTTATCCATTTGTCCCACATTTGTGAAATCAAAATGGCTACAAGTCTTTTAATAGTTAGGTGGCCTCCTTTGAATCTGTCGAGCCCCCTTTTGGTGGGCTCAAGGCACCACATTTAGCATGGGATTTTGGTTTATCAACTTGTCTTATCTATTGGTTGTTGTACTGATTAGCATATATTCTACTTTTTATAGGAATATGACTCAGCCTTCATGGAATGATAAAAAGGCTTTGTCTCATCTCCAATCTCGAGGCAACTCAACATTTCTCATGGCATAATACATGGTATGTAATCTTGGTTTATGTGACCCATTCTTAAATTGTGACTTGAAAATGTGAGTGTTGTTTTCTCCCATGTGGATTAATGGGGATTGCTTGGTAATTGTAACGAATTACCAAAGCAAGATTAGAAGGCTATTTAAAACATTCAATTCAATTGTCCTATATGCATCTAGTGGGCAAAATATGATAGTTTATAAGCAAATTCAAATGCAATGGAATGTGAAATGGAAGCCAAGGCACCCCTTCTTAATCAAGTGTGTTGACCCTCACTGAGGGCCCCCATCCCGCAAATAGTGGGGCCCACGTATCCTCATATGACTGCCTGTCAAATATCAGAGGCTTAAAAAACACAAAACCAAATTTTTTGCATGAATTTTCTGATTGGTCCACTTGTCACATGCAAATAATTCCACGTCACTTGTTGACACTCGTTATTTCCTAGTTGAAAGAAAACTTCAGTGGCTTCTAACTTGAGCATACGGTGTCCATTTTACAAACTGCGAAAAGCATCGAAAAGCTCTTGATGATCTCTACATTGTGAAATTGGTTTCATCACACATTAGAAACTTTTTATAAACTGAACTCTAGATCAATCTTTGATAAACTTATCTAGACCTCCTTAGTCATTTTACCACCTATAAGGCCTATGAACCCTCATACTCAAAAATCATCATGGTATAGAAAAAATAGGTTATGTGCATACCATCGAATAAAAAGGCATGACATAGTAGGTTGTAATGCATTAAAATTCATAGTCTAAAATATATTAGATGTATATGATCTCTTAATGAAAAAATTATATCATGCATATCCCCTTATAGTTACATCCATAGCAAAAAATAACATGTTAGAAAAATCAATAAAAGTGGATAGAACCATTGATTAGATTTAGGACCACTCTCTCCCTCTAGCTAAGGATTACTCTAAAAACATAATGAGTCCTCTTCTATTTTAGATATATATAGTTCATATAGCCACACAATCCCAATCATATAGTCATAAGACCCATAATCATGAAAAGTCTAAAGTAACTATTGCTAAAGCACCAGCTCCTACCATAAATAGTCTACTAACACTTTCCCTGAAACCTAAAGTCTACATTTTATGAAAGGCAAAAAATAGTAATGCTTCAGAGCTCATACAAATTTATATCCTAAAGTAACTACATCAATTAATAATCAAGATGTCCTTATATGAACTTGTCCATAATTCTTCACAACATCATAAATCCATGAAAGAAGCCTTACGGGTTACAAAAATATAAGTGGATGAGCCCCAACCATTATCAGCCTTTATTATGTCACTCTAGAAACCCTTGTCCATAATGTTTCCTAATTTAGAGATACCACCTTTACTACCAGATGACCAGGGTCTTGCTTTGTTTATTATTTCCCAAATAGATCAAACTCAAATTAAAAGAGTCATGATGGATAATGTCTCTAGCATAAACATTATCTCTTCCCATACATTTAAATAATTACATCTCCCTAAAATTATGGTTGCCCAATCACCCACCATTCTACAAGCCTTTAATGATATTATCACCCCTACATTAGGAATGGTATTACTTCACATTTAGGTAGGCATTTAGGTCCTTCCTAAATTATTCTACATTATTGAAGGAAAATTTTAGTATAGTATTCTCTTAAGACATCCATGTATATGCACTCTGTGCTTCGTCACATCAATATTGTATTGGTACATTAGATTTGAACATGAGGAAAAAATCCATAATGTCTTAACTGACCCCCATCCCTTAAAAACCTTCAACCTTAACTTTAAACCCAATTAGGTCCTAATCTTATTATAAAGGGAAACCCTAGCACTATCGAATGAATCATACACTAGCACAACCATATCTATATGATTACTAGGTAAGAAGTCCTTCAATTCCACCTTTAAACAAATTTTAATTAGATAACACCAATTACTAACACTTAATACCCTCGCTACCCCATAATAATATATATGTCCCTATAAATAACCAACTTATTGTTTGAATCCGGGGGAAATTGTTCCCTTTGGTTCACCATTCCTTCACACCCATCTAATTTATGGGGTAATTGACTATCCTTCTATAGGCCCTTATGAAGAAACATGGGCTAAACTATTTACATCCAAATTTTCATTCCTTTATAAACCCCATTTTTTATAGACATACCTATAATGATGTGCCTAGAAAGGTTTTGGTATGGGACATTATGCACAGGGCCTACACGAGGTTGTATTAGGGGAATTTAGAAAACCTTATGAGAAACAAGACCTTGGATTCAAAAAAAGTCTCAAATATTCCTTGAAGTGTAGTCTTCCCCCCATCCTCGAAGAGGATACAACATCCTCTCCATCTGACATCCCTTCCTCAACTAACAACATCATATCCATTCCATCTAATGTTTTTTTAGTCAATGCCATTTCAGTAGAATCCCTTATTTATAATCACAATGGTGAGATCCTAACCATACCTCTATCCTCTCTTGACATGATATGGGATGATTATCCCACCATCCTTATTCTTTAGTGCCAGGATTATGAATCCATCTTAACTCATTTATGCACTGAGAACTCCCATCTACATAAATCCCTCCCATCAAAAACCTCTAGTCTTCTAAATGAGGCCACTATTGATGTTAACATAAGATACCTAAAGACTTTGTGCATTGTTAACAATAATTAATTCTTAGATCTTCAAGAGTACCAGGACTTTACTACATTTATACTTGACTATAGTGATGCATGCACTTGGTATTATAGTGATATGTCTAGTATTGATCCTGCCATCATCATCCATAACATTGTTATATTTCCTGATGTTAAGCCTATCAATAAAAAGCTTTGGAAAATGAATCCTCACATTTTACTCATAGTCAAATAAGAGATACAATTCCTCCTATCAATTAATTTCATCCAACCTATTGATTACCCTTAATGTGTATCTAACATCGTCCTTATAATGAAACCTACAGGGAACCTTCACCTTTGTAATGACTTTCGAGACCTCAATATCACTTGTCCAAAGGATGACTTCCCTCTCCCCAATATTGACTATTTAACCACTAGCCATGAAATTTTTTCACTAATAGATTGTTTTTTTGGATATAATCAAATCCTTATTGCACTAGAAAACCAACATAAGACCTCATTTATTACTCTTTAGGGAATTATTTCTATTGCATTGTGCCTTTTGGCCTAAATAACATAGGAGCACCTATCAAAGATTCATGATGTACATTTTCCATAATATTTTCCATAAGATAATGGAGGATTATGTAGACAACCTCCTCAGTAAATTGAAGTTAAAAAAGATCATCTTTCCATTTTAAAGGTTATTTTTGATCCTTTAATCCAATTTTGCATCAATATAAATTCTAAAAAATGTATTTTTAGAGTATTGATAAGTAAACTCCTAGGATTTATTATCTCCATTTATGGGATAGAAGTCAACCCTACCAAAATCAAAGACATCATATAAATTCCACCTCCATCCAATCTAAAGTATCTTCGTAGTTTACAAGGTAAATTACAATCTATCCTTCATTTTATCTCCTAATTATCCAACCGTTGTCAACCTTTCCATCATTTTTTAGGGAAGTATATTCACTTTGAGTGGAATTTTATTTATTAAGAGTATTTTTAATATACTAAAATCTACCTTCTCTCACCACCAATTCTCACTCCTCTGAAATAATGATAACCATTCTTCTTGTATATCTCCATTACTGACCATGCCCTTGGAGTAATGTTGGCCCATCATGATGAGTAGCACAAAGAAAAAGTAGTTTACTATATCAATCATACAATTTTAAAATATGAGACACATTATTCTCATACTAAAAATTTATGCCTAACCCTTGTTTTTGTTGCTACCAAATTATGGCATTATCTCCTCAATCATAAAACCTATGTTGTTATGAACACTGATCTCCTAAAATTTATTCACTCTAATCCTTATTAAAATTAAAAAATGGCTAAGTGGCTTATGATTTTGGCACAATTGGATCTACATTTTATGCATCAAAAGTTAGTTGAAGGTCAAATTATTACTAATCAACTTTTTGAATCCCCCTTTATGATAGTCAACCTATTAACTATGACTTTCTAAATGAATCTATAGACTTCACATCTCATCTAGATCCAAAAGATCAAATGACTCTTTTCTTTGATGGATCCAAATGTGATTATGGTGGGAGAGCCAAAATTAATCTCATTCCTCTTGGGGGACACCTATCCCTCTATCCTTTAAACTCAAATTTGAATGTACCAATAACATGATAGAGTATGAGGCTTTAATCATAGGTATCCAATCCACCTTAGACTTTGGTATTAAAATGCTCAACATCTATGGTGGTTCTTAGTTCAAGGTCATCCAAATAAAATGCATAAATCAAATGTAAAAATGATACTCTTCAGAAGTATAATACATTAGTTGATCAATTTCTAACAACCTTTGAGCATTGTGCGATCCAAGACACCCCTCAATCAACTAACAAATTTGTAGATATTATGGTCTCCCTAGCCTCTTTTATCCCATCCTCATCTTAGGATTCTAGGTTTTTTATCCTTATTCATAGGATTAATCAACACTCTTTTACCAAAAATGACCTTCCATCCATCCACATTGTAGAGGAGAATCCATCAAATCTCTGGTATTCCTAGATATTTAATTATTTATCTAGGGGATTACCCCTCTAGATCTATCTATAAATACTAAGTGATCCTTTTATAATCATATCACCCATTTTTTAATACTAGGGGGTGTCCTTTATAATCATGCTTTTGATGGAATTATTCTTTGTTATCTTCAAAATCATGAAGCTATGCTCCTTATCCAAGAAGTTCATGATTGATCATGTGAAAGAAACTTTGATGATCATGTTATCACTACAAGAGTCCTACAATTGGGCTATTGTTATCCCACTCTAAACCAAGATTATTGTGATTACATTAATAAGTATGTCAAATGTTAATAACATGCCAACTTATCCCATATGCCTAGCCAAGCCTTACAAGTTGCTTAGGATTTCTCACCCTTCTCTTAGTCAGGGCTTGATATGATAGGTCAAATCAATCCAAAATCATCCTAGCATCATGGTTTTATAATAAATACCATAGAGTATTTTACTAAGTGGGTTGAGGATATCCCTCTTATCTCAATTAGAGTAAATAAAATTATTGAATTCATTAATCAACATATCATTTGTAACTTTGACATCCCTCATAAGATCATCACAAATAATGGAAAATATTTTAAGAATAAAAAGGTTTAAAATCTCTATGATTATTTCAACATTAATCTTAGTTTCTCCTCACCTTACTATCCCTAAGATAATGGTCAAGCCAAGGCATCCAATAAGACTCTAGTCAAAATCCTAACCAAATACATCAATGAAATAGGTAATATCTGGCACTTGCACATTCCCTATACCTTATGGGCTTATTAGATTAGTTTCAAACCCCTATAGGTCCTACCCCATTCTTCCTAGTTTATGGTACTATAGTTATACTTCTTGAAGTTTATATTCCTTTCCTTCACATATCCCTATAAGATATCATTTTTGAAGATGAATTTCATCAAGAAAGATTATCCCATCTTAAAATCTTAGGAAGAATTAAATGTGCCTATAATAAACATTTAAAGCAATTTGAATTCAACATTGGTGATCTTGATTAAAATAAAATCATCATGTTACTAATATGGAAAAAAGAAAAATGGAAAATTTACTCCAAATTGGCTTAGACCATATATCATCACCCATAAATATAGATTTGAGGCATACCACTTAGCCTCTATTAATGGAAAATCAAAGCAAAAACCTCTTAATGCCTTGCATCTACATGCTTTCTACTACTAATCAATCTTAATCACTTTGGTCAGCCTAGTTTGATTTCTAGGTTTCATATCCCTATTACTCCTATACAAAGTAATGATATATAGAGATATGGTTATCTAGCAATATTGCCTTTTATTAACCTTAAATAAGAATACCCCAACTCTATTCATAGTATTCTCTACTTGGATAAGCTTCACCTATAATGGGAAGAAGCTCCAAATCATTATTCCTTAAAATGCCTCCTTATCACTAAAATTCATTTTGAGATTAAATGTTTTATCTTGTGTATCAAAGCTTTGGGAAATTTTCCTAGGATACCCAAGGCCAATCCATAAAAATATACAACCTAATTAAAAAAAAAACTTGATCTAGCTCTCTAGAAGAGAGATGATGGCTGTGAGCAAGGGATTCAAAAGTGCCTGCCCTGTTGAAGCCGGCAGAGGGGATCAGTCTGTGGAAGGGGTGAGCTCCCAAGAGAGGGAGACATTTTATGTGAGTGAGAAAGTGAATCTTAATAAAGTGAATGGCTAGCTTCCGTGGAGTCTAGACCGGCCGATGTTGGTGATCCCTCCAGAGGCAGTTAAGGAAGTTGTGGAGTACCTAACCTTTCATGCTCTGATTTGCAAATTTTTAGGCATCCAAATTTCTCTTTTAGCATTGGAAACTTAGATTCACCACTCATGGTAGGTCGAAGGAGACTTTGATATTATGCTCGCTGGTAACAACTACTTTATGGTAAATTTTTCCTTTGTCTCTGACTAGAACTAGATCTTTGAGGGAGGTCCATATTTCTTTGATCGTATTGGTCTTTTCATCAAACCCTGGCATGTGGGGTTTAATTCTATAGAGGATCTTCTATCTTGCATTCCTGTTTGGGTCTGCCTGCCAAGACTCCCTCTGGAATTCTAGCATGAAGATATCTTGTGCTATATTGCACCATGCTTGGGACTCCAACTGCAATAGCGCACCAATCACTGGACAAAAAGGTTATTTCTTATGCCCACATCTTTGTTGATATTGATTTAAATAATCTTTTGCCAGATACAATGGAAATTTGTCTAGGTTCTTCATCTTGGATCCAACAAATAGACTATGAGTCTATCCCCTTTTGATGTCGAATCTACCATCTATATGGACATCTACATCACCAATGCCCTCATGCTTCTAGAAGTTCAGGTATACCTGGTGAACCTTCTGGTCCTCAAATGGCCAATGATGTAAAGGGGAATGGCATCTCAGCTCAAATAGGATCTGCAAATACCCAGTATAATATTATGACAAAAGCGAAAGCATAATTGAATGCTTCAAGTGTGGGGCAAGGCCAATCCAATCATTCCAGCCCAGATATGGATGGCTTTCTCCCAGTCTAATGTCGTGGGAAGCGACGTAGGGAGAAGCACACATAGCTTGACCTGTAAGTAGATTCAAGGTTCAACTAATTTGAGGCACTTGACAGTATGCTCATTGAAGATGGTATTCTTGTTTCGGATCAGGGGAGAGTTTCAGACATAGAAGAGAAGTGGCTGATGCATAGTGATTCTCAGGATATCAAGATTCAGTAGCCCTCAAACTCCTATCTTAATCCTAATTCAGGTGCCCTCATGGTTTCATTGGTCTCACAAGACAAGGACATCTACTGGGCAGATTTGGTCAAAGATGTGGATGCCTCCAGTAAGGAAAAAGGGTCTTCTCCTACTCTGGGCTTAATGCAAAGATCATTTAAGAAAGTTTCCTATACTACTCCTTCCAAAGATGGGTACAAGAAGGACAAGGGCAAAATTAAAATCACAGGTGATTTACTAGTATAATCAAGGGTCGTAAAGACCTTGAATGAACATTTTCCCCATTCTACTCAATGATTATACTATCATGGAATGTAAGGGGGTTGAATAGCACCCTTAGACAAAAAGCTATGCATAACTTGGTGTTTGACCATTCTCTTGATATTCTTTACATCCAAGAGACCAAGCTCTCTATGGACTCTATGTTCAACCATGTTCCTAATATTTGGTCCCTTGGCCAATGTTAATGTGTTGGTGCCCTGGGAAGCTCTGGGGGGTTGGCCATGTGTTGGGACCCTTAGAAATTTATGCCACTACACTGGATGTCTTGCCTTTTAGTTCTCTCAATGGTTGCTTCCTCTTTTGAAATAGGAGAGCTGATACTTATTACTATAGTTTATGCCCCTACCAATTTCCCTAGTCAACTCAAGCTTTGGGAACACATCCAGCATATCAGAAGCTATTACCCTTTCTTGCCTTGGATTATGGCTAGGGATTTCAACTCTATTCTTAGCCTAGAGGAGAAAAGGGGTGGATTGGCTTGTTTAGGCCCCTCTTCAGAGCTTCTTCAATAACACATAGGCTTGCTGCATCTTTCTAATGTTAAACCTCTAAATGGGCTCTTTACTTGGAGCAACTGAAGGATTGGTATTGAGGCCATCTCTGAATGCCTAGATAGGTTCCTTGTTTTTTGATTTTAGCAATCTAGTGCTATCTCTTTTGCATCTAAAATTCTTGATTGGAGAGGCTCTAACCACTGGCCTAGAAAGCTCTCTACCAGCCATATTGTTGTCCCCAAGAAGCCTCTATTTATGTTTTAGCTGATGTGGCTTTGTGACTCTTCTCTACATGACCTTATGGGCCATTGGTGGAGATAGGGAGGCCCTGCCTATGGTATGGCTATGTATTCCTTCACTAAAAAACTTTAGTATGTGAGAAGAAAGTCAAAGCACTAGAACATAAATTGCTTTGGGAATCTTTAGTCTATGAAGAAGAGGGCGCAATACCACCTAGACATTGTTACTAGACAAATTTGGGACCTAGGATTGTCTGAGGATCTTCACATTACTGAATCTCAAGAATCTATTACTTTAGCTGAGTGGGAGCTTCAGGAAGAAATTTACTAGAAATAGAAGGCTCAAATAGACTGGCTCTAAGAAGGGGACAAGAACACTGCTTTCTTCCATAAATCTATGTAAACTTGGTGCAACAAGAATGTCATCACTTCTCTTGTTACTTCGGATGGGACACGCTTGACCTCCTCTCAAGCTATATCTAGGGAAGCTGTTCAGTTTTATTCAACTCTCTTATTAGATGACCGACATCCAGATGAGCTTTTAAAAAATATAGTTTTATCTTGTATTCCCACTATTGTGACAGCTAAAATGAATAACTCTCTTATGCACCCAATTGATATCCCAGAACTAGAGGGGGTAGTCTTCAGCTTACACAAAGGCAAAACTCCAAGACCAGATGGCTTCCCAACTAAATTCTTTTAGGATTTCTAGGATATTGTTAAACATGATATGTTGGATGTGGTACAAGAATCTTACTCCAACAAAGAAATGCTCTAGGTATTGAATGCTACTTTCTTAGTCCTGATCTTGAAAAAGGAATAGGCCAATCAACTAGATTTCTTTAGGCCTATTGCACTCTACAATGTGGTTTACAAGATCATTACTAATTTCCTTGTGGAGAGGCTTAAAGTTTGCCTCTCCATGTTTATCTCTGAGGAACAAGGGGGCTTTATAACTAGAAAACAAATTTTGGATGGAGTGGTCATCACTGCCAAAGCTATTCACTCTATGAGTATCTCTCAAGAATGTGCCATGTTCATTAAGCTAGATATGGCCAAGGCCTATGACAAATCCAAATGGGGGTTCTTGCATAAAATCCTTTATACGTTCAGATTCAGCTAGGCTTGGATCTGCTGGGTGCTAAGTTGTGTTACAATGCCTTCCTTCTCGGTCCTTATTAATGGCAAACCCTCTATGCTTTTTGGATCTTCTAGAGGTCTTCACCAAGGAGATCTACTTTCTCCTTACTTGTTTATCATATTGGTTGAGGGGTTGGGTTGCCTTATCAAGTTTAGTGATTCTTAGAATATATTGCATGGATGACAATGGGGGAATGGCTTACCCACTTTGTCCCACCTCTAATTTGTGGATGATACTACCTTAGCTGGGAGAGCTTAGATTCAAGAAGCTGAAGCCTTTCGGCTCACCTTAGACACTCACTTGGTAGCCTGTGGGCAAAAAATTAATGATCACAAGTCTTTTATTTTTTTCTTTGACACTCCTGAGTCCATCCAGCAGAGGATAGCCACTATCCTATAATTTTAGATTCAATCTCTTCCTATGACTTATTTGGGGATTCCTATTATGGTGGGAAGGTAGCCCAAGCTTTTCTAGCAGAACGTGCTTGACAAACTCAGACAAAAAGTCACTCATTAGACTCATAGGTGGCTCTCTACTACTAGCAGGGTGACTCTCCTTCAATCGGTGATTCAAGATCTTCCTATTTATTAGAGTATGGCTCAGGCTGCCCCAGTGTACTTTCATAAAGAATTTGATGTGCTTTCTCATCAATTTCTTTAGAGTGGAAATCTACAAACTACCAAATGGAGCCTTATCAAAGGGGGCACTATTTTCCAGCCAAAAAAGGAAGGAAGTCTTGGCCTATGCTCTGCTATCCTATGTAGTCAAGCTCTCACTGCCAAACTCTATTGGTGTTGATGCTCTAGTCAAACTCACATGCGGGCACGTGTCTTGTCTTTCAAGTATTTTCTTGGGAGTGAACCTCTTGATATTCCCTTGATATTCTCAGGCTCCCTCTCGTGGGCAGAGGTTTCATGGTGTGGAATATCCTCAAGCTTGGAGCTCATCTTGTGAAATGCATCCTTTTTTGGATCTATAATAGTGGTTCTACAGTCCTCTTTTGAAGTGACTTCTGGGATAGATCACCACCTCTCTTATCCTCACATCCACACCTATAGCCTTTGTGTGATTTTTTCCATTCTACTGGATGGAATATAGTGGCTCATCACAAAGAATCCTTTAACTTGGGAATGACTATTGGATACCGATGGAAGCATTCATCAGATTGGCCATTGGGTGGCACTTTAGAGGATAGGTTAGAGTTATCCCAGATTCTAGATTCTAGGAGATGAAGCTCTTTATAGGAATAAAATGTTTTGGCTTGGGGTGGCGACTCTTTTAGAAAATATTTGGTGTCTTCTGGGTACCTAGCATTGGCAAAGCAACTTTTGGGTGAAGGGGAAGTCACATAGTGGAAGAAAGTGTGGAATTGCTTCTCATGGCCTAAGTGTAACTTCTTCCTCTAGGCTCTGGTTTAGAATAGGTGTCTCACTTAGGACAACCTCTGTAAGTGAGGCTTCCAAGGGCCATCCATATGCATGTTATGCTGCAGTAGTGATGAGACTGGCTCTCATCTTTTCTTAGTGTCCTCTCACCAAATAAATTTGGCACCTCTAGTGGAGTATTTGGGGTTGTAAATGCTGGCACGCTTCTTCTTTGTTTGAATTTTGGGATCGCCTAAGCCACTCTCCCTCAAAGGCTTCATTCCTTAAGATTGCTTGGTCCATTGGGCCCTCCTTTATTCTATGGCATATATGGCTAGAGAGGAATAGGATCTTTCGTGGTGACCACCTGGAGCTTGGGGACCTGTGGAGGAAGATTCTTAACTCGCATCATGCAACTCTTCTAGCTAAATGTGAAGTGGCTATTGGTTTTGACCCAGAGGATGATACTATCTACTCTCAATTTTACTTTGGTTCCACTAATGTGATGCCCTCCACTCACCACACATGCTCGGTGAGGGGAGCCCGATAGTAGCCATACTCTGTCAATCGACAGGGGCACTGGACCCTCAGACAAAAAGCTATGCACAAATTGGTGTTTGACCATTCTCTTGATATTCTTTACATCCAAGAGACCAAGCTCTCTGTGGACTCTATGTTCAACCATGTCCCTAATATTTGGTCCCTTGGCCAATGTTAATGTGTTGGTGCCCTGGGAAGCTCTGGGGGGTTGGCCATGTGCTGGGACGCTTAGAAAGTTATGCCACTACACTGGATGTCTTGAATTTTAGTGCTCTCAATGGTTGCTTCCTCTTTTGAAATAGGAGAGCTGATCATTGTTACTATAGTTTATGCCCCTACCAATTTCCCTAGTCAACTCAAGCTTTGGGAACACATCCAGCATATCAAAAACTATCACCCTTTCTTTCCTTGGATTATGGCTATGGATTTCAACTCTGTTCTTAGCCTAGAGGAGAAAAAGGGGTGGATTGGCTTGTTTAGGCCCCTCTTCAGAGCTTCTTCGACAACACATATACTTGCTACATCTTTCTAATGTTAAACCTCTAAATGGGCTCTTTACCTAGAGCAACCGAAGGATTGGTAATGAGGCCATCTCTAAATGCCTAGATATGTTCCTTGTTTCTTGCTTTTGGCAATCTAGTGCTATCTCTCTTGAATCTTAAATTCTTGATTGGAGAGGCTCTGACCACTGGCCTAGAAAGCTCTTTACTAGCCATATTGTTCTCCCCAAGAAGCCTCTATTTAAGTTTTAGCTGATGTGGCTTTGCGACTCTTCTCTACATGACCTTATGGGCCATTGGTGGAGATAGGGAGGCCCTGCCTATGGTATGGCTATGTATTCCTTCACTAAAAAACTTTAGTATGTAAAAAGAAATTCAAAGCACTAGAACATAAATTGCTTTGGGAATCTTTAGTCTATGAAGAGGAGGGTGCAAGACCACCTAGACGTTGTTACTAGACAAATTTGGGACCTAGGTTTGTCTGAGGATTTCTGCATTGCTGAATCTCAAGCATCTATTGTTTTAGCTAAGTGGGAGCTTCAGGAAGAAATTTACTAAAAATAGAAGGCTCAAATAGACTGGCTCTAGGAAGGGGACAAGTACACTGCTTTCTTCCATAAATCTATGTAAACTCGATGCAACAAGAATGTCATCACTTCTCTTATTACTTCGGATGGGACACGCTTGACCTCCTCTCAAGCTATATCTAGGGAAGTTATTCGGTTTTGTTCAAATCTTTTTTTAGATGACCGGCATCCAGATGACATTGTAAAAAATATAGTTTTATCTTATATTCCCCCTATTGTGTCAGCTAAAATGAATAACTCTCTTATGCACCCAATTGATATGCCAGAATTGGAGGGGGTAGTCTTCAGCTTACACAAAGGCAAAGCTCCAAGACCGAATGGCTTCCCAACTAAATTATTTTAGGATTTCTAGGATACTGTTAAACATGATATGTTAGATGTGGTACAAGAATCTTACTCCAATTAAGAAATGCTCTAGGTATTGAATGCTACTTTTTTAGTCCTGATCTTGAAAAAGGAATAGGCCAATCAACTAGATTTCTTCAGGCCCATTGCACTCTACAATGTGGTTTAAAAGATCATTACTAATCTCCTTGTGGAGAGGCTAAAAGTTTGCCTCTCCATGGATATTTCTAAGGAACAACGGGGCTTTGTTGCTAGAAAACAAATTCTAGATGGAGTGGTCATCACTGCCAAAGTTATTCACTCTATGAGTATCTCTCAAGAACATGCCATGTTCATTAAGCTGGATATGGCCAAGGCCTATGATAGAGCCAAATGGGGGTTCTTGCATAAATTCCTTTATACGTTCAGATTCAGCCATGCTTGGATCTGCTGGGTGCTAAGTTGCGTTATAATGCCTTCCTTCTCGGTCCTTATTAATGGCAAACCCTCTAAGCTTTGTGGATCTTCTAGAGGTCTTCACCAAGGAGATCTACTTTCTCCTTACTTGTTTATCATATTGGTCAAGGGGTTGGGTTGCCTTATCAAGTTTAGTGCTTCTCAGAATATATTGCATGGATGACAATGGGGGAATGGCTTACCCACTTTTCCCACCTCAGATTTAAGAAGCTGAAGCCTTTCGGCTCACCTTAGACACTCACTTGGCAGCCTCTGGGCAAAAAATTAATGATCACAAGTCTTTTATTTTTTTCTTCAACACTCTTGAGTCCATCTAGTAGAGGATTGCCACTATCTTGCAATTTTAGATTCAATCTCTTCCTATGACTTATTTGGGGATTTCTATTATGGTGAGAAGGTAGCATAAGCTTTTCTGGCAGAACGTGCTTGACAATCTCAGACAAAATGTCACTCATTGGACTCATAGGTGGCTCTCTACTACTGGCAGGGTGACTCTCCTTTAATTGGTGAATCAAGCTCTTCTTATTTATTAGAGTATGGTTCAGGCTGCCCCAGTGTACTTTCATAAAGAATTTGATGTGCTTTCTCATCAATTTCTTTAGAGTGGCAATCTACAGACTACTGAATGAAGCCTTATCAAAGGGGACACTATTTTCCAGCCAAAAAAGGAAGTCTTGGCCTATGGTTTGCTATCCTATGTAGTCAAGCTCTCACTGCCAAACTCTATTGGCGTTGATGCTCTAGTCAAACTCACATGTGGGCACGTGTCTTGTCTTTCAAGTATTTTCTTGGGAGTGAACCTCTTCCCAAGCTCCCTCTTGAGGGGAGAGGTTTCATGGTGTGGAATATCCTCAAGCTTGGAGCTCATCTTGTGAAATGCAGCGTTTTTTGGATCTGTAATAGTGGTTCTATAGCCCTTTTGTCAAGTGACTCCCGGGATAGATCACCACCTCTCTTATACTCACATCCACACCCATAGCCTTTTTGTGATTTTTTCCATTCTAGTGGATGGAATATAGTGGCTCATTACAAAGAATCCTTTAACTTGGGAATGACTATTGGATACCGATGGAAGCATTCATCAGACTAGCCATCGAGTGGCACTTTAGAGGATAGGTTGGAGTTATCCTAGATTCTAGATTCTAGGAGTTGTAGCTCTTTATAGGAATAAAATGTTTTGGCTTGGGGTGGCGACTCTTCTAGAAAATATTTGGTGTCTTCTGGGTACCTAGCACTAGCAAAGCAACTTTTGGGTGAAGGGGAAGTCACATGGTGGAAGAAAGTGTGGAATTGCTTCTCATGGCCTAAGTGTAACTTCTTCCTCTAGGCTCTGGTTTAGAATAGGTGTCTCACTTAGGACAACCTCTATAAGTGAGGCTTCTAAGGGCCATCCATATGCATGTTATGCTGCAGTAGTGATGAGACTGGCTCTCATCTTTTTTTAGTGTCCTCTCGCCAAACAAATTTGGCACCTCTAGTGGAGTATTTGGGGTTGTTCATGCTGGCACGCTTCTTCTTTGTTTGAATTTTGGGATCACCTAAGCCACTCTCCCTCAAAGGCTTCATTCCTTAAGATTGCTTGGTCCATTGGGCCCTCCTTTATTCTGTGGCATATATGGCCAGAGAGGAATAGAAGGATCTTTCATGGTGACCACTTGGAGCTTGGGGACCTGTGGAGGAAGATTCTTAACTCGCTTCATGAAACTCTTCTAGCTAAATGTGAAGTGGCTACTGGTTTGGACCCAGAGGATGATACTATCTATTACCGATTTTCCTTTGGTTCCACTAATGTGATGTCCTCCACTCACCACACATGCTCTGTGAGGGGAACCCAACAACAGCCATACTCTATCAATCGACAGGGGCACTGGACCCTCAGACAAAAAGCTATGCACAAATTGGTGTCTGACCATTCTCTTGATATTCTTTACATCCAAGAGACTAAGCTCTCTGTGGACTCTATGTTCAACCATGTTCCTAATATTTGGTCCCTTGGCCAATGTTAATGTGTTGGTGCCCTGGGAAGCTCTGGGGGGTTGGCCATATGATGGGACCCTTAGAAAGTTATGCCACTACACTGGATGTCTTGCCTTTTAGTGCTCTCAATGGTTGCTTCCTCCTTTGAAATAGGAGAACTGATCCTTGTTACTATAGTTTATGCCCCTACCAGTTTCCCTAGTCAACTCAAGCTTTGGGAACACATCCAGCATATCAGAAGCTATTACCCTTTCTTGCCTTGGATTATGGCTAGGGATTTCAACTTTGTTCTTAGCCTAGAGGAGAAAAGGGGTGGATTGGCTTGTTTAGGCTCCTCTTCGGAGCTTCTTCAACAACACATAGACTTCCTGCATCTTTCTAATGTTAAACCTATAAATGGGCTCTATACCTGGAGCAACCGAAGGATTGGTAATGAGGCCATCTCTAAATGCCTAGATAGGTTACTTGTTTCTTGCTTTTGGCAATCTAGTGCTATCTCTCTTGCATCTGAAATTCTTGATTGGAGAGGCTCTGACCACTAGCCTAGAAAGCTCTCTACCAGCCATATTATTTTCCCAAAGAAGCCTCTATTTAAGTTTCAATTGATGTGGCTTCACAACTCTTCTCTACATGACCTTATGGGCCATTGGTTGAGATAGGGAGGCCCTGCCTATGGTATGGCTATGTATTCCTTCACTAAAAAACTTTAGTATGTAAAAAGAAAGTCAAAGCACTAGAACATAAATTGCTTTGGGAATCTTTAGTCTATGAAGAAGAGGGCGCAAGACCACCTAGACGTTGTTACTAGGCAAATTTGGGACCTAGGGTTGTCTAAGGATCATCGAATTGTTGAATCTCAAGCATCTATTGTTTTAGCTGAGTGGGAGCTTCAGGAAGAAATTTACTAGAAATAGAAAGCTCAAATAGACTGGCTCTAGGAAGGGGACAAGAACACTACTTTCTTCCATAAATCTATGTAAACTCAATGCAACAAGAATGTCATCACTTCTCTTGTTACTTCGGATGGGACACGCTTGACCTCCTCTCAAGCTATATCTAGGGAAGTTGTTCGGTTTTATTCAGCTCTTTTTTTAGATGATCAGCATCAAGATGAGCTTGTAAAAAGTATAGTTTTATCTTGTATTCCCCCTATTATGATAGCTAAAATGAATAACTCTCTTATGCACCCAATTGATATGCCAGAACTGGAGGGGGTAGTCTTCAGCTTACATAAAGGCAAATCTCCAAGACTGGATGGCTTCCCAACTGAATTCTTTTAGGATTTCTAGGATAATGTTAAACATGATATGTTGGATGTGGTACAAGAATCTTACTCCAACAAAGAAATGCTCTAGGTACTGAATGCTACTTTCTTAGTCCTGATCTTGAAAAAGGAATAGGCCAATCAACTAGATTTCTTCAGGCCCATTACATTCTATAATGTGGTTTACAAGATCATTACTAATCTCCTTGTGGAGAGGCTTAAAGTTTGCCTCTCCATGGTTATCTCTAAGGAACAAGGGGGCTTTGTTGCTAGAAAACAAATTCTGGATGGAGTGGTCATCACTGCCAAAGCTATTCACTCTATGAGTATCTCTCAATAATGTGCCATGTTCATTAAGCTAGATATGGCCAAGGCCTATGACAGAGCCAAATGGGGCTTCTGTCATAAAATCCTTTATACGTTCGGATTCAGCCAGGCTTGGATCCGCTTGGTGCCAAGCTGTGTTACAATGCCTTCCTTCTCGGTCCTTATTAATGGCAAACCCTCTTAGCTTTTTGGATCTTCTAGAGGTCCTCACCAACGAGATCTACTTTCTCCTTACTTGTTTATCATATTGGTCGAGGGGTTGGGTTGCCTTATCATGTTTAGTGCTTCTCAGAATATATTGCATTGATGACAATGGGGGAATGGCTTACCCACTTTGTCCCACCTCTAATTTGTGGATGATACTACCTTAGTTGGGAGAGCTCAGATTCAAGAAGTTGAAGCCTTTCGGCTCACCTTAGACACTCACTTGGCAGCCTCTGGGCAAAAAATTAATGATCACAAGTCTTCTATTTTTTTCTTCAACACTCTTGAGTCCATCCAACAGAGGATTGCCACTATCCTGCGATTTTAGATTCATTCTCTTCCTATGACTTATTTGGGGATTCCTATTATGGTGGGAAGGTAGCCCAAGCTTTTCTAGCAGAACGTGCTTGTCAAACTCAGACAAAAAGTCACTCATTGGACTTATAGGTGGCTCTCTACTACTAGCAGGGTGACTCTCCTTCAATCGGTGATTCAAGGTCTTCCTATTTATTAGAGTATGGTTCAGGCTGCCCCAGTGTACTTTCATTAAAAATAAGATGTGCTTTCTCATCAATTTCTCTAAAGTGGGAATCTATAGACTACCAAATGGAGCCTTATCAAAGGGG